>WEKW01007959.1:101870-131376 GCA_013389905.1 Sula dactylatra
GCCCCGGGAAGGCCGGGTCTGCTCGGCCCCCCGCCCTGGGCCCGGCCCGCCCCGCCGCCAGGCTGAGCTTAAACATCCCCCGTCGCTCCAGAAGCGAAAACTCTCGCCTCGGATTTGTCCCAGGGCAGGGTAATATCCTCTGCTTCTAAAGACCTCCGATGCCTTTTAAACACGGGGCTGACATCGCACTTACGTGATGTGTTCGTCTTTATTAAAACTTCGAGGAGAGGTTTTTATTGTTTGGACAGAGGGGAGGGGAAGGGTGAGGTTTGTTGGGGGGTTCGGGTCACACGGCCCTAAATAAACCCCTCGCCCTGGGGCTGGGCGGTGAATCGGGTCTCTGCGAGCCAGGGGCTCCTCCTGCCCCCGCCAAAGGCGCAAGCTCGGTTCCAGGTGCCCCCGGGCGGTGGGGGTGTCCCCGTCCACCCCCTCGGGGCGGTGCCTGCGCCCTGGGGCAGGTTGCTTCTCCCCCGAGGTCTCCCCGGTGCAGCCCGGCACCGGATCTGGCTGGAAGGGAAAAACGCTTGCGGCTGCTTGGGTGCGAAAAGCCATTCGAACGGCACCAGGGAAGAGGCAGAAAAAGTCCAAATGGACCCAGTGACGAAGGCGTTTTACTCCTTCTTTTCTGCAAAACCAAACCGCCTTTAAAACTGTATGTCACAAGCGAAACAATGGAGCTTTTCGAGTGCTAAATATAGTCAAATCCCTTTCGCTTCCTTGTTTTTCAGTCTCCAGAAAAACAAAAAAAACCCAAATAAAAATCAAACAGAAGAAAATGGATTTGACGAAGAACTTTTCCATTTCCTTTCTCTTTTCTTTTCCCTTCTTCTTCTCTGTAAGAAAAGATAACCACCTTCCCGCTCAGAGAGCACTGTCCTTTCTTTGCTATTGCATGTATAGATGTTTGTCTTTCCTTGAGCCACTACGTGTAATAGCAGCATACTTAACCACTACATTAGCCCATTACTAGCAGAACAGTGTCTTTCTGGGACCTGTCCCTGCCCCTCACTTGCAGCAAAGCTGGTAGAGGGAGGAGAGGAACGGGCTGGGTAAGTGGGCACTGCGGTGCCGCTGCCTGGGGGCTGGGTTTTTAGGCTGCTAGGCAAGAAAGGTGTCCATGAAGGAGGAGTGGAGCCTTGCACAGGCAGGGCACAATTCCTGGGTGGGGAGCTCTGCTGCGTGTGTGTGCAGGGATGAGTTCCTAGTGCATGGAGCTGGGATAGATGTGGGCTCCTCTCTGCAGGTGTCTCCCTTTATTGCTGGTTGATGATTGCTGACTGAGACTGCAGGGGATGAAGACAGACCCTCCCAGAAGCAAAGCCGGGTCTGCGATGGACGGAAGCTGTGGCAGAGTCAGACAAGGGTAGCAAGGTGGGCAACCTTAGGCATGCTGGCTGACGGAACATGTTAGGCTGAGTGACATGGGGAGGTGTCTGGAGGTGTGGGCAGGAGGTCTGGCCAGCACACCCCAGGGTGGGGGATTGCTCTCATGGCCAGAACCTAGCTCCACCTCCAGCGGTCACCCCAGACCTGGCTCTGAAATCCAGTATCATGCATGAAAGATGCTGGGATGGCAAATTCATGCTCTGGGAGCTTAAAGCCCTCCGGATTTTATCCCAGCACTTCACAAGCTGTGTCTAAGGATCAAGGCATACTCTTTATGGGGTGAATAAAAAGGAGTGTGGCTAGCAGGTCGAGGGAGGTTATTCTCCCCCTCTACTCCGCCCTAGCGAGACCACATTTGGAACGCTGTGTCCAGTTTTGGGCCTCCCAGTTTAAGAAGGATAGGGAACTGCTTGAGCAAGTCCAGTGGAGAGCTACTGAGATGTTCAGGGGACTGGAACATCTCCCTTATGAGGAAAGGCTGAGAGACCTGGGTTTGTTCAGCCTGGAGAAGAGAAGACTGGGGGTGGATCTTATCAATACTTATAAATATCTGAAGGGTGGGTGTCAAGAGGATGGGACCGGACTCTTTTCAGTGGTGCCCAACGGGGCAATGGGGCAATGGGCACAAGTTGGAACACAGGAAGTTCTACCTGAATATGAGGAAGAACTTCTTTACTGTGAGGGTGACAGAGCAGTGGAACGGGCTGCCCGGAGAGGTTGTGGAGTCTCCTTCTCTGGAGACATTCAAAACCCGCCTGGACACTGTCCTGTGCACCCTTCTCTGGGTGTACCTGCTCAAGCAGGGGGGTTGGATGAGATGATTTCCACAGGTCCCTTCCAACCCCAACCATTCTGTGATTCTCTGATTCTATAATCTCTGTGTAGAAGGATTCCTTTACTAGGCATACATCCAGCCACCGGGCAATGAGGCTAGGGTGTGCGGCAGGGATCTACAGATGCTTTTGCAATACAACAAATAATACCCAGTGGGGGACATTGCGTGGAGTCTCTGATCTAGTCAGTACATGAAAACACACTTCTGTCCTCTCTCCCCTTTTCCAGAGGCTCTGCATGGGAACCATAGCGTGCACCTTCATGGGGTGGAGGCTTTGTTTCCTGCATTCTGGTAAAACATTAGCTAAAGTGTCAGAGTCCCAACTAATGGGGAGCTTACAGCTGTTACAGCTAACTGTGCATCTGATTACCTCAACAGATCAAAAAGGGTGGCTTGGAGGCTCTGAAGACATCTGAGAGACAACACAAAAAGAAATGAAACAACAGCCATGGAGTGGGTGAGAGGCAGAGACTTCCCGCAGGGTAGGCAGTGTAGCTCCACTGCTCCACATGGTACAGAGGATACAATGTCCTGCATGCCGTTATTCAAATCCCGCTGTTATTTGAATTAGGCTTTTTCCTCTCCTACTCCTCCTGTTCTCACGAAAAAAAAAAAAAAAAAAGCCTGTGGGCCTTAATGGAGAAGAAGAGTATCTGCTTAACAGAAAACATCACATCTATCCCCCTCCAAACTGAGTCTTATTACAAACTCAGTCTGGGAAATGCTGGACCCAAGAGGACGTGCCCTTTTCTCCAGGCTAGAAGAATGCTAGTGGAGCAACTGATCGAAAGATTAAGATGCTGCCAAGGTTATCCTGCCAGTAACAAATTTATTCTCCAAAGCATAACTTATTCCAACTCCTGAAATCTGCAGTGTGGATCCAAGGGGAAATTTGGCTTAGAGGAGGTAGCACGTTCAGTCTCTGAGCTTCACGCGGAAATATGAATCTCTTGCTGGGGGTGGAGGCTTGTCATTGCCTTTAAAAGACTGAGCCCTCATAGCACGCTGGCCCATTCATCTCACTGGGACATCTGACCAGTAAAAATAACTAGCGGTGATATTTGTGCACATCCAGATTATGCCTCAATGGTTGCCTTTCTTTTCAACCTGTCTCCAGTCTTATTCTAAAGTTATTCTCAGAGATTGGACCTAGCCCTGCAAAGTAGCACATTTCCAGCTGAAAGTTAGGAACAACAGGCTTATTATCAATTACTTAGATCCTAAATGGAAAACCATGAAAGATTTTTTTATATGTTGGTATAGATCTATATGTTTACACATACATACAACCTTTACCTATGTATCTTTATACATCCATATGTATAACATATACACAAAACAGTTATATAAACTCACTAGTAAGTGCAGTCGAGACTGGCTAGCTATGTGTTAAAGGAACTAGTGCCATGTAAAATTACTTTTCTTGCCCTGGTGTCTTGCTCACCTGAAGCTTGCTCCAATTCCAGCACAGTCCATAAAAGTTGTTTTTCCTTCAGCAGCAGTCAAGTTGCTTTTGCAGCATCCTGTGGGCCACTGAGTGATGTCAGGGTGACAAACAGAGGTGAAATCCCAGCCAACCCATGTTGAAAATGGTAGTTATGTATGAGGTAGGTCCGATGCAACTGCATTTCTGTTGTCAGACTGGATGCATTAGTGATCCCTGCTATAGGTGAAAAGGATATGGCAGGGTAAGTATTTTTCATATAGGTGAATGGGTGATGCCTTGGTTTACAGGGTTGGAGGGATGGGAGAGAAACTTGCCTGATTTGTGCAGCTGGCTTCTTACCTTCCCTATGCATACTGCTGCCTTTTGGGGCTTCTAATGCTTGTCGCGATGTCACAGAGATATTCTCAGATTTGAAAGACTTTTGCGATCTTGACATTTGTTGTCAGGTGCCACCTGAGTGGATCACTAAGCACCCTGAATTGCTGACAAGTTGGCTGCTGCCCCTGGCTAGATCTGGTGAGGAAGCAAGCCCAGCAGCAGGAGGGAGGAGAGATGAAAGACTGAGAGAAGAGTGAACTCACCAAAATGGCCGGTCAGAGTAAGGAAAGGTTTAAAAGCTTACATGACCAAAGAAGCCAACGCTAAACCTAAACCTCGGCTCTAAACCCAGAGCAATCTTGCTGGGTAGGATAAAAGGATTATTTCTTATCCCATTGGCCTTTATTTTCCACTCAATTCCACTGCTATAAACAAGGAGTAATTCAGCTAAGTTAATGAAATTGCGTTAGTGCAAGTCTGGTATACAGGGCTTATTGAAGCCAATGGAAATTTTACTGTGAACATGAGTAAAAGCAGGAAAAAAAAAACCTTACAGCTTTCCCCCATTTTGCATGTTATTTATATAGCAGCATTAATCAGTAGTAATATCTCAGTGCTATTGGAACAATGCAGACGCATTGAAAAAAGTGGAAGTGGTGCAGTTATTTTTGGGCTCGTGCCATTGGGTGCAGTCCATTTCTGTGGCCGTGAGCTGGTTCCCCATGAAACCACAATGAGAGGGTGTTCGATTGGCCTTGCTGTCAGGGGTTGGGGTGGAGTTTGAAGTAGCTGACAAGTGCATTAGAAAAAATAAATATAACTGGAATGCTTGGGAAGTTAGCTCAGCCAGAGCTAGAAAATAATTTGGACTGCTGTGAGAAGGAATATTTGAAAAAGTGATTCAGTAGGAAAATGCTTGGATTGGCTAGCAATCTCCAGCGCTGAGCACATTTTTCTATATTTCTGTAATTATATTATTGCCAGCTACTGTGGGACAAATGACAAACAACATCTGGTCACAAAGCCTTTTCAGAGTGATGGAAAAATCACTGTAGTAGCAATTAAAATGCTTAGAGCCAAAGAATAAAACAGCATGGAGCAATTGAGTGAAACAGAACACACTCTACAGTCAACAGTTCCCCCCCCCCAGTTTTAAATACAGCAGTGCCAGTCTCAGTCGTACGACCGAGAGTAGCTGCTTTCTCAAGGGGTTCCTGCAGACTCTCCTGACCCATTAAACTCAGCAGCACTTTTGACTCAAATTTTGGCTGAACCTAGACGAAGTTTCACGCATCCACAGCTGTTGTTCCAATGAGAAATACACATTTCAATTAATATTTCAGTATTTTTGATAAAACATCTTCAGATTTAGAAAGCTGAAAATACATTTTTCTTTCTATATTTAGTTCTTTGCCCTCCCTCTTTTTTCTTGATATTTTTCCTCTTTTTTCTTTATTTTCTTCCTCTTTTTTTTTCCAAGTGGATAAATGGGAAAAGTGGGCAGTGAAAATTGTTTCCAGTTTGTCTTACTTCTGAACACCTTATGCATATGTTTAATTTATAGGTTTACTCAGATAATTCTTGAATAAAAATAAAGACCCCACAGTTACCCCTGTACATATATATAATTCTATACCCAACACATATGAAGAAACACGGGTGGATGTTTACAACTCAAGCCATATGATATTTTTGGTTTACACGGAACCGTTTAAAAGCTCTGTTCAATAGCTGAGGTATATACATCAGTAGAATGATTACCTTTAAACTTTTGAAACTATATTTCAGCAACAATTTCCTTGTCTACAACTTTACAAGGCTGTAAATAGCCCCTGTGTGCATAATGAATTCTGACATCATAGGCCAGGGTTCTTATACACAGCAGGTTTTCCAGAACTTTTATTAGCAAGTTACACCTTGAGGCGAAACTAAACCCCCCAACTTTCTATTATAAAAGTTACAATAAAATGTTCCTTTGAGTTTTCCTAGAGCTCAGTGTTCCTTCTTTCTTCCCGTTCCAAGTCATTCTTTCTGCAGCGTATACGGATTTGATACAGTCAGATTACATGGAAAATGTGTTTTGCTGCAGACATACTGGATATTAGGTATTGTTACAAGGCGTTTTTTATGGCTAGGCTTGCAGGACCAATGTAACAAGGTGATAAAGAACAAGATTTCTTGCTCTTACAATACTGTACTCATGGCTGTTGCTATTCCTACATGGTGCATGTGTTGCTGGTTTTATTTATCCAAGTGCTGGGTGTAACGAAGCTCCAGTATGTTACAGCCGAGGACTGGGAGGAGAAAGAGTCAAATGATTTTTTCAAAAGATTGAAGACATGCAGGCAGAGATAAGCTTGCAGTGAAACTATTCCTTGTAGCCTGTGTTTCTTTTCACCCTCTGCTGCGGCTAGCCCACCTAACAGTGCCGTTCTAAGTTTACATACAACACCACAAAACTGATGCAGCTACAGTGGTCTTTCTCCTCTGCATTCCCACAACGTGGTGCACAGCAAGGCCAGGCTTTGAGAACTCAAACATTTTGAGCTAGGTAAAATGTTGTTGTATGTGTGAATTCCTTATGCTCACTAGTGCCATTCCTGGCAGCTAGAAGTAATCCCGATTGAAAAAAATGAAGAGACATCCCTTCTGTCCTCTGCATTGCCTCTGGGCGAGTAACTTCAATATAGATTTCTGGACAGTAGATTAGCTAAGGTGAGGGGGACACTTGAATTAGTCAAGAAAACGCTTTGATATATGCTAGTTTCTAATCATAGGCTTCAAGTATTTTCTGAAGCAGACTGCATGCCTAGGTGAAAAGGGCACATCCTCACTGTGTAACCTCTCCTTGCAGCTCTTCTTGTACACAAAGGATTTAGTGACGCTGTGCACTGGAATAAGAAACCTAGGCAAGGTGAATGGGTTTGTTCCTGCTGCTTGCCTTTGGAGGTATTTGTACAGACAGCTGCTTTCTGAATGTATGATGCTGTCAAGCAGCCATGCAAACAGCCCCCGTTCCTGTTTTTAACACTAATTTTCCCTTTATTTTCAGTTCTGTATGTGCTTCTATGTTTCTGCATCTCCCCTTGCCTGAATTACCGTATTCCACATGGAGATAAAGTATCTAAGGCAAAAGGGCTTGACTTGCACTCTCCCTTTGTGCCTTCGGGAAGACAATCCATGGACAAGGCAGAGCCACTTTCACTTTGGATTCCATTTCACCTGGGTCCGTGGAAAAGCAGAGTTCTCGGGCGAGAGGATCAAGGCAAGCATAGGCAGCACCATGTCTCAGTGCTAGTGCCTGGGCTCTTATGGGGCAGCAAGATTCACTGCGAAACTGTCAGGAAACAGTTTTTCTAGCAAGCCGATACTCTTCTCCTTTTACAGACTCATCAAGTGAACATCAAAAATGATGGGAGGGTTTTGCTTGGCCCATTTCCTATGGCAGCAAAGCATCTTCCCAGCGTTGCCCCTCCACCTCCCCAGCATACTGTAAGTTTCATTGTTGTTGAAGTAGGTTATCTAGAGGTCAGTAGGCTAACAGGGTGTTTGGATTTCCTAAAATTGTGCCTGTCCTTAAACGTGGCAAATCGGATTGTTTACACACCGCTCCGCGATCCTGGACCGCACACTAAAAGCTGCACACAATGCTGCTATTTCTGCTGCTCTGCTCCCTTCCCCCTTGATGTAGGTATTTCAGCTTTCTGGGGGGGCTCATTAAGGTTCGTAAAACATAGTAAAGAAGCTGGCTGGAGACACTCGTAATTCTACAGGTCCACCATGTGGGATATGCAATAAAAAAAATGCATAGCTAGAAAGAGATGTCCTCAATAAAAGACTTAATTGAAAGCAGCCCTGATGGTCAACATGGTATCGAGAGGAAGGAACTACCGTGACACTCAGGTTTGCATTTGTTTCCTCTGACACTGATTTCCTGTATGGCTTTGAGCAAGGCACTTAATTTCTTCAGAGCTCCATTTCCCACCCATAAAATGGGGATAATAAGATTGCTTTTCTTTTGTTGTCTTTTATCTTACCTATTTGGACTATGAGTCCTTCTGCACAGAGCCTTTCTCTAACTAGCTAACACTATCCATTTGGATGGTTTAAGGTATCACCGTCAGATTGTCAGAAGCCAGGCAATCTGTCATCTTCTGCTACTCCGGGGTTCAAGAGGGTTTTATTATCAAGTGCAGGAGTGGGTGTTATATTGTGCTCTTCCTCCTGGACCTGCAACAAAGCCCCTTTGCAAGAGCTTGCTTGAGACACTGAGCACACTTTCGGGGCTTGATTGAGAACTCCTGTACTCCTATTTACCCCAGTGTACTTCCACTGAAATAATTTCACTGGTTTCACGGGGTGTTTTCCTTCTGTGTTTTGTCAATAAAAATATACTCATGAAAGATTGGCCCAATTCATATTCTAAACTGGAAACCTTCCACTAATGTCAATGGCTTTGGACTGAGTACTAGAAACAAGAAAGAACCTACTCCAAAAATAATTTTTAATATATAAAGTAGTAATAATAATAAAAAAGCCCTAGTTGCAGGGAGTGACATTTCTATGGCTTTGTGCTCTTCTTAAAGTCAATATTCAAACTCCATCTTAACTTTGGCTCCTGTCCTATCTTGGAAGTACAGCATAGCACCAACACATAATACTCTTAGTATGTTTTCTTGCTCATTTGTGCCATAAGGATAGCATCAGAAATTGCATGCTACAAGTTCACTTACGTATTGTGATTCAATCATTATATGTAAGAAAGACTATAGGTGCTTGGGGAAATTTTGGGGCAGAAAAGTCAGGAGTTAGTTTTGGAGATGCTGAAAAATCACAGGAATTTTCAAAACTTCTATGTCTGCCTCAAGGGTACAGAAAGTTAAGGAACTCTTACTGGAATATTGAAAAATAATAACAAACCGAACTTATGAGGTTCACACAGTTCTGTCTTTTTGTCATGGCTTCATATTCTTTCCCTCATTCCATTCATGCCTGGCACCCAGCTGGGAACCACCCAGGGTCACTGTAGTGAGCACTGAGTACTGCAGGAATTCATCTACATGCAGAAGAAGTAGACAGTATAGCAAACCAGAAGCCATTCCCATAGCTAATGCCCATCACATGCCTTTTAATTGTGTCTGTGTCAGAAGGGAGCAGGAGAGATGCTGTGACATTAGGAACTACACTGGGGACAAAGGACCTAACATCAGCCCCAAATACACACTTGCATAAACATGAGAGACCACCTAAAGGACCACCACCTGCCTGCCATGATGAAGAGACTAGCCTGAAGGAATATCAGGCAGGAGAGAGAGATGGGTGGATGCAAATGTTCTGAGCCTGTGCAGCACATCTCTTTTCAATATAATGGTGATTAAGGCAACCATAAAAATGAGGACGGCCCACAGACTGGCATTGTTATTATGTTTGGGGGCTCTCTGTGGTTTGCAACTGGAGGGGCTGCTGCAGTCCTTGTGCATGGGTTTTTAGAGCAACTAAATGGCTGATGCAGTGTGAGTTGTTTCTATTGCCCTGGATAATCTGGGAGAGACAGAAGAAAAGGTCATCTCTAGCAGAAAATGATCTGATGAATGTCTGAACTTTGTTGCTGTTTGGCTTTGGTAATGTGTGGGTTAGTTCTTGGTACCTTTGAAGTCAAAGTGGAGTGATTCTTTTTCAATATTTTGTTAATTAAAAGTAATTGAGGCAGAGGGTGCAGGTAAAGCAAGCTGTGATTTTGTGTGTGAGCGTGTGAAGGATTTTTTCCAGAAGAAAAAGAAGAGGAAGTGCCATGAATGCAATAAGAGGCTGAGAGAAGAGGGATTGGTGGTGGTTGGTAGCTGCCTTCTGAAGGGCACAGAAATAGCCCTCAGACTGCTTCCACTGTTGTCTTGAGTAGTAGGATGGATGCTTAAGCCAAAACTGAAGATATCATGAGAAGATAAGCTATGACAGTGTTCCTGTGACTGCTTTTTCTTATGTCAATTCAGAGGTATGACAGTGAGGTGTGATCCTGCTCAGACTGGAATAAGTTTGGGGCTTGGGGGAGTCACAGCTCCTGCCCCTGCCTGAGGTGAAGGGCCACGCAGGGGCAGGTAGGTGCCGGAGGGGAATGCGTAGCTGAGCAATGGGGCCTGATAGAGTTGCTCTGTGTTTGCTGGTTATGAACTAGTGCTTTGAGAAAGAAGAAATAAAAGATGATATTCAATTAACTAAGCAGGAGAAAAGTATTTCTAGACAGAAGAAGACTGATGTAGGCTTGAAAGGACAAGTGATAGGAGTCCACAGGTAAACTAATATCTTGGCACCTGTGGAGGGGAGAATGGGGAGCTGTATGAAAGCCATCAGAGAAACAGGACTGAGAAAAATAGGGCAGTGAGCTGAGCACTTGGGGTCTCTCTACAGTAATGCCAAGGGAATGGAAATAAACAAGAAGAATTCAAAGCCTTAAACCACAGCCAGTGCTATGATATAAGAGATATCACAGAGACCTGGCAGATGGATTGTATGACTGCTATATCAGAATAACTTGCCTTGGAAGGGAGATGGGGAAACAGAAGGAAAGGATTGCACTGCATGCCAAGAATACATATACTTTCTCCAAAGAAGAAGGGATGAGTGGTAAGTTTACTGAATGCTTCTGGGTAGTAAAAGTAAAGATCCAGAAGTCTCCTGAAGGTCACAAAACTTGATGGAGGAGGTAGAGCAGAATCTGGTTTTGAGTAACTACTGGAAGGATTTAAAAGGTAGGCCATGGAGGGGTTTTATTAAAAAATATAACAGGACAAAACTAATCAGATTCTTGGAGTGTGCTGAGAATATTTAACTGTGTAGGAATGTGGAGAAAGCAATAAAAGAAGATGCTGGTTTTTTTCTGGCTCTTACTGTTTGGAGGAACTGACAAAGGAGCTGAAGTTCTGAGGTAATTTAAGTGAAGAGGATCACCTGAAGGACCACCTGAAGTAGCTTGAAAATGGTTTGTGGTAGAGCACCTGGCCTCCAAGGAAGGGAATATGTTAAAGCAATGGAGGGGGACAATAGACTTGAAACAAGTAGCCCTCAACAGACTAGTTAGTGGGACTGGTTTGGACAGTTATCTGGCATCTAAATCAAAGAAATTAATGAGGGTGTTAGCTGATTTAGTCCCTACTTCTATGCTCATTTTAAATTCTAAGTCTTTCTCTATTTCCCTCTTACGCTCCCAGTTCTGTGTACAACAGCATTTATTGTTTGCTATCTTGAGTTTTCTCAGCATTTCCCATACAAAGAAAACACACAAACATCTAAGGTTAAAGAAAGACTTCTACAAATAACCTTCATAAAGGCCTTCAATTATTGAGAAGGCGGGGGGGTAAGTCACGATTTCCTTCTGCTTACAAATCCAGCCTGAATAATTTATTTTTGGTCTAATTCACAGTGACTTCAAAAGATCCTCCAGTCTGTCACTGCCAGTGTGCTCTTCTCTTGGAGTGGAGGACAGAGGACTACCCAGGTGTATCCCGGTGTTATCTTAAAAGGCACCTGCAGGCTGCAGTGTTGCCTTGATTATCTGCACACCTCTGCAAACACTGCTTAGGTTTTTTTTTTTTTAATGGGTGTGCCAACCACCAGCTGTAGAAACTGGAGTCAAGGGAAAGCCAGCAGTTAAGCAAATTCTTCAAACTAAGAAGAGACTAGTTAGGCATTTCAACTGGTGTTCAAGCTAATGGGGGAGCAAGAATAATATTGGTATTTTGTTAGTTCTGATAATGTTTGTTCCTACTGTGTAGATCAAGAGATGCAAGGTGTGTAAGGGCTGGTGAAGTTCCTATTGGAAGGTAAACTCCTCTTGGCTTAGAAATTGCCTTTTTCTACAAGTATCTAAAAATTCCCTTTGATCCAAAAGGTGTTTAGCTTTATGTCCAAGAAGGCTGAAGAAATAATATCAAATTCTTTCTTATCCTTTCATTTGAAAGTGTATATGTAGTGTCTAAAGAATAGAATGAGGGCCAGATGTTTTCTGTAGGAATAACTCCTCCTTTTGTAAGGGTGGATGATGAAAAAGAGACAGACTGTTGAATCTGAGCTTCCCAGTCTGTGTAGAGAAGGGATAGTGTATTCTGAAACTATTGCTGAAGAACACAGGCTGAGTATCCCAGGAAAAGCAAACTGACACACTAGTCATTTGGGTAGGGGGAAGAGAAGAATGCTCTCTTAATTGATGGGTGGGTGGGTGTGAGGTTTTTGTTCTCCTTCTGACCCTTGATGGCAGTGTGACTTTGCCTGGCTCAGGGCAAGAGTATCAGACTTGCTGGGTCAGATTTGGAAGTTGCAGCATCAGAAGATGGGGCACCTCCAGTGTCCCTATGGAGGTGAGCTTCTGGCTAAGTTCTTGGTAGATCCAGTCCCCAGATCTGGTGTAGGCACAAATCAAAACATGCAGACCAGCACCTTGCTGTGCCACTGGTCTCTGCTCTGCTGCTCTCTGACAGTAGGAACCAAAAGGAACTACAAATCGAGTTTGGATATTTTGGCAGGACCACAGGTTATTCAGCACTGTTACAAACCCTTCTATCTAGAAAGCAGTTGAATTGGTAGAAATGATGCATTACTGAAAGGTGTCCCCTGTTAGTGCTGACCTGATGAATTTGCCAGTTAGTGTTTCTGTGTTTGGAAATATAGAGTGTGTATGTTGGAGAAGCACTGTGCCAGCCACTGTGCAGCCGTTGGAAGAGGCCAGGCTTAGGGCTTACAAAGTACCTTGAGTGGATTGTGGGCTAAAGGAGAAATTATGAATCTGCAGACTCCAAGGGTGCTCTATCAATCCTAAATGGCATGACTGTCAGACCTGGGGGTGGAGATGTGGATGTTGCAACAAAGTCAGAGGTCCATAAGCCAAGCAAAATCTCATGGGAGTCTGCCGAGTGGGGCTGCCCTGCTCAGTTTTAAGGGGACCTCTCTGATGGGAGCTACAAAACCTTTTTTTTTTTTTTCTGGGACAAAACAAAGCACCTGGATCCTACCAGCTTAATCTAATGGTCCTTAGGTTATTAGGAAAAGACAATTAACAGCTGGACCCTGTCCACCTTCACCACAATATTCAAGACTCTGTAGGTTTCTGTTGTATTCTGAGGTAATCTTTTTCATTCTGCCTGTGAAGTATATTAACTCTGTATATATTGTGGTTAATTGCCAGAGAGCAGTGCTTCCACTGTGAGTTTTTTTTCTAACCAGATCCTGCAGATTTTTCCCTGCCAAGTCGACTTGAAGTCTTTGGTTTGCTGCTTTTGCAGGAGTCTTGTGTCTTCCAGGTCAATGTGTATGACTATATGTTGGATAATGCTTTTTTCTTTCTGGCCACAGTATTTCCCCACTAAGCTGTGTCTTCTCCACAGCCCTTAACATGCCTGAAGGAAGGAAAAAAAGTAGAGCCCTCACCTGCAAGCTTACAGATAAAAGGTCTTACTAGGGTGCCCACTCCTATCCAATGGGGATTCCTGATGAATAGAGCTAGCTTACAGCTGACAACTATTTCCATGCTGCAGATGTCATCTTCCTGTTATAACAGTACAGCTGGTCATGTGTTTTGCATTTTTCTTGACCTAAAAATGTAGAGGAATAGATATATCCTCTATCTGAATCTGAACTGCTTGACATATTGCTTGCGACTCCTGATAGGGCTGGCTGCATAGGTCAAGATTTCCAGAACTGAAATACCTAGAAAGCATTTGAACCTGTATGTGGGAATCTGAATTCTTGGCCAGCTTTTTTTATGAGAGGATGTAAAGCAGATGCTACTACCACCAAAATCAGTGCCAGCTTTGAGTTCTCAGCTCTGACAGGAACAAATGCCTGCTTTTATTTCCTCCACAATTCCAGTCCTCTAGTTCCACAAAAACCCAAAAGGAAATTCTGCAACATGGAAAATACTGAATGTATGGTCCAAAGCACATTGAAATGTATGCAAATCAGTATGATGGGCTTTGGATCAGGTCCTAAGTAAACTAATTCTTGGATTGTCACCTGTGGTCATAATGACCCTTTGTTCTGCCTTTTTAATGACTAATGATTATGGTATAAGAAGCCTTATGTAATTTCTGGCATGGTTAGACATCATATGCGAGAGGTGTATAGTCTTAGAAATGCTCTAGATAGTTTCTTGGGTTGTGTAACAAATAATTATGGAATCTCGCTGAGTCTTGCTTTATTATTATACAGCTCCAGGCTCTTACCCCCAGTGGCTTTACGTGCTTGTTAATATTTAAGCTATCTTGTAGCTTGGGTAAGTTGTAATGACTTTTTTTGTTACTGAAGCTAATATTAAACAAAAGAATTTGGGGGAAAGGAGAAAAGGTGTGATGGATGTTTTGTTCTTCTGGAAGTGCTTTCCCTTGCTTTAATAGCTTTTGGCTGATTTGCAAATACAAATATGAAATAGAAAGCTCTTCCAAAGCCTTCCTTGTGTGCTTTTCTGGCTAATCAGGAACACGCAGCACCACTCACCTCAGCAGATTGGGCAATGGCTGGCATGCAAGTTTGTCATGAAGAATACTGTTGTAGAAAATGTAGATCACTCTTGAAGATGGTGTTTTTGCCTAGTAAGACTAAAGCTCTAGCCAAAACCTGTTAAAACAGAGAAGGTCTTCTGACTACAGAAAGTATCTAGGCCCATAGAAAGAGCCTAGAATTCAGCCACTCTTTGCTATAAATAGGGTGGACAAGATAGCTCTTGTTCCTGTTGCTTTTGTTGCATCCTGCTAAACAATGAAAGCTTTCTTTGCCTGCTTTAATTAAAAAATAAGATTTTTCTAGTTACTTATTCAAAACTGTGATGGTTTTGGCTGAGATAATGTTAATTTTCTTCGTAATAGTATGAGACTATGTTTTGGATCTGTGCTAAAAACGGTGTTGATAACACAGGGATGTTTTTGTTATTGCTGAGCAGGGCTTACACTGAGTCAAGGCCTTTTTTTGCTTCTCACACCGCCCCACCAGCGAGCAGGCTGGGGGTGCACGAGAAGTTGGGAGGGGACACAGCTGAGACAGCTGACCCCAACTGACCAAAGGGATATCCCATACCATATGACATCATGCTTACATATAAAGGTGGGGGAATAAGGAGGGGGTGGGGAGGGATGTTTGGAGTGATGGTGTTTGTCTTTCCAAGTAAATGTTATGTATGATAGAGCCCTGCTTTCCTGGAGATGGCGGAACACTGGCCGGCTGAGGGGAAGTAGTGAATGAATTCCTTGTTTTGCTTTGCTTGCACGCACAGCTTTTGTTTTACCTATTAAACTGTCTTTATCTCAGCCCATGAGTTTTCTCATTTTTACCTTTCTGATTCTCTTCCCCCATCCCGCTGGTGCTGGGGAGTGAGTGAGCAGCTAGGTGGTGCCTCATTGCTGGCTGATCTTAAACCATGACAAAGACATCTGCGGTCTCTCTTCAGGGTCAGAAGAATAGATCCAAATCAGAAAAATTTTGTGTAAAATTTGAGTTAGTCTTCAGCTGGGCTGGTGTTTCTGCTTGCACAGGTCTTAGACAAGGCTTCAAGAATGGTGTGCGCAGCTACAGTTGATCCCAGTATGGATGGTGGTGTGGGGGATCACCTGTACAAGTTTCAAGTGACATTGTTAACCCCACCTTCCACTAGCTTTCATGGTCTTCAGGGGGACCTGAGGTCAGAGTGTGCTGCACGATCTAAAAAATCCCATGCTACTAATTAAAGGCAAAGGGACAGAGTTACTACTGATGACATATGTAGGTCGAAGCTGACCTACAAAAGCTGGGGTATGTCTAGTTTTTGAGATATAGCAACTCAAATGGTTAAAAAAAACCCCCCAAACATACCAAACAGCTGCAGTTAGGCTCTGAAACAACACTTACCACACAGGAGTGAGGCTTTGATTTTCCTAATGAAAACCAAAGGCCCATAGCTAGTTGCAACTGGAAGAAACAATAGCATCAAGTAAAGATTAATTTGGTCATGATGACCAGTTCATTGGTATTTGGAAAATATGGGTCCATGGTATACTCAGCCCTCCAATCCTGTGTGTGGTTGCAGGCCTCCCACTCCTATGCTTTTGCCTCTACCTCTCAAAGCAAGGTACAGTGAAGGTAGAAGAGGTTCACAAGTATGATCAAGATGAGAAATGGATTTACTATAAATCTTCAAGAGATGACTCAGAAAGGGATATGATAGAGGTCTCAAGTTGTGAGAGAAAAGTGCTTAGGGGAACGGTTGCAAATCTCTCCCAGATGGCATCTGTTGATGATCCTTGTATTGGGTTTGCATGGCAAGGCTTTGGTAGCGAGGGGGCTACAGGGGTGGCTTCTGTAAGAAGCTGCTAGAAGCTTCTCCTGTGTCAGACAGAGCCAATGCCAGCTGGCTCCAAGATGGACCTGCTGCTGGCCAAGGCCGAGCCCATCAGTGACGGTGGTAGCACCTCTTGGATAAGATATTTCAGAAGGGGAAAAAAACCTGCACAGCAGCAATGGCAGGTGAAGAGAGGAGCAAGAATATGTGAGAGAATCAACTTTGCAGGCACCGGGGTCAGTGAAGGAGGAGGGGGGGAAAAGGTGTTCCAGGTGCTGGAGAAGACATTTCCTGCAGCCTGTGGTAAAGACCATGGTGAGGCAGGCTGTCCCCCTGCAGCTCATGGATGTTAACGGCAGAGCAAGTGGATACCTGCAGCCTGTGGAGGACTCTACGCCGGAGCAGGTGGATGCCTGAAGGAGTCTATAACCCTATGGGAAGCCTGCGCTGGAGCAGGCTCCTGGCAGGACCTGTGGCCCCGTGGATAGAGGAGCCCATGCTGGAGCAGGTTTACTGACAGGACTTGTGACCCTGTGGGGAACCCATGCTGGAGCAGTCTGTTCCTGAAGGACTGCACCTTGTAGAAGGGACCCATGCTGGAGCAGTTTGTGAAGAACTGCAGCCCATGGCAAGGACTCATGTTGGAGAAGTTTGTGGATGACTGTCTCCCGTGGGAGGCACCCCACGCTGGAGCAGGGGAAGAGTGTGAGGAGTCCTCCCCCTGAGGAAGAAGGAGCGGCAGAAACAATGTGGGATGAACTGACCACAGCCCCATTCCCCATCCCCCTGCGCCGCTGGCAGGGAGGAGGTAGAGAATTTGGGAGCGAAGCTGAGCCTGGGAAGAAGGGAGGGATGGGGGGAAAGGTGTTTTTAAGATTTAGTTTTGTTTCTCATTATCCTACTCTGATTTGATTGGTAATAAATTAATTTCCCCAGGTTGAGTCTGTTTTGCCTGTGATGGTAATTGGTGATTGATCTCTCCCTGTACTTATCTTGACCTACCAGCCTTTTGTTATATTTGCTCTCCCCTGTCCAGCTGAGGAGGGGAGCGATAGAGTGGCTTTGGTGGGCATTTGGCATCCAGTCGGGGTCCACCCACCACAATCCTGTGGTCTGTTATTGGGTGGCACATTCAGAACAAAATAGCAAGAGCTGCTTCTTTACGTGACACAAATCTAACTGTGAAATTGAACTGAAAATGTTGTCATGGGCTCAAAAGGTGACAGGACAAATTTGTGAAGGAAAAGTTCTTCAGCACAAGGTTGCTGTTTTGACTCAGGTATATCCTACTTCATGCAGGCTTAGGAAATACTTTGGGAATACCTTTACCTGCTGTTGTACATTCCCGAAGCTATGGAGAATAGGTGTGCCAGAGGCAGGACCTGGAGTTAACTTGCTTTGACATAGGACAGGTGGATTTTTAGATTGGACATATCTGAGGGGATCTGGGAATCATGTAGCTTTCTATGAAAAGATCTATATCTTCTGATAAATTCTATATCCTATTTCACAGATCCTATGGAAATTCTCACAATCTAGCTTGGTGTTTTTCATGACATTTCCCACCAGTTATGGGTCCATTAGAAAGACCTGTATGGGTCGAATGTAAACCTGGGGTTTAAGTAAGATGTATTTGAGCTGCATGGCATGTGCTGGAGCTCTCTTGGACAGAGCAGCCAGGAAAGAGGTAAACCTCCTGGCAGGGTGTGCTGGTGGCAGTCCGGCAAACCTGTCTGCCCTGCTTGGGTCTTTCAGCATCCTGTACAAGTACAGGCTGAGAGATGATGTTGCCAGAGCTCCTGGATTCAAGAGAAGCATATGGGCCCCTGGGGTGATGAACAGCACAGTCACCTGTGCCACTCTCAGTGCAGGTGCATACTATTGTCCAGAAAGGAGACTCATTCCCTTGCTTTCTCACATCAAAAGGCTGGATTCCTTCCTCTTTGTAGCGTGTGGGCCTTCCTCTGATTGCAGGACGTGGAACTGGCTCTGCAAATCTTTTTTCCTACAAAACCTTGATTCTTCATGGTCCCATTTACACCTGTGAAACAGTATTTGCAGGTTTAAGAATTTATTCTCTTGTAGCTATAAGCCCTGCATTCGTAGTTCAAATGTGACCAAATTTAATCTACATTTCTTTTCTGTCATATTATACAGCTTTTAACCAAGACAAACTTGTTATTTCAGAGAATACAAATATGTATTTGTGCAGCCAGAAAAATATGACATTCAGGCTTTTTTGTCATGTAAGTGTAAATGCTGAGTTGTCAAATGTCTGAGACTTCTATTTGTAGATAAAATATTGATGTATTGTTCAGATCATATGTATAGATAAAATTAATATAAGCTCCTTTGTTGAGATTATTTTATCAGATTTTTCTCCTTATTTTGTGGGAAGGTACTAACTAAAGCATGTACTGGAAGAAATAAAGCAAATGAAAAGCAGCAGTATGTTTGTCAGTGTTGATCAAGTCTCTGAAAAATAAAACAAATGAAAATTGATCGAGACATGAATAATTTCAAATAGGATTTTTTTCCTCCTAATAGAAAACCAGCTTTTGGCTCTGTCCTCACTATAATCCTATTTTAATGAAAATAAGTAAATTCTATTTAAATATTATCAAGTTTTTCTGTATGTTCAATCTGTAGAACTAATAAAGTTAGGAGAGAGAGCCTTATGCAAATAGAGCTACCAGTCAAACTTCTCTACTAGTCTGTACATGTAAACATCTCAGAGCTCTGGTATGTTTTCAACCTGATATGGATGATCAACACTATATAGTTATCACGTATCAGTGTAACTTGAACAGTAGTTGAGTTTACATGATAGAAAATGATGATAACCTATCTGTGCATTGATGGGCCGAAGGGAACCCTCAGGGCGGTGTGCTCAGAGCTGCTCACCATGATAAGAATGTTTAAGTTGGAAACTTAAACCTCTTGACTTGTGACTGAAGTGCTGTCAAACAGAGCTGCAGCAAGGTCTTCATGAGGCTGTCTAAATCATTCCCTTCTTTCTCAGGCTCCTTCCAATTGCTGCTATGGATGATAACTGATCATCCTAAGAGGCAGCAGTGGCTTGGGTGAAGCTAGTATCCCTGCAGACAGCCTGTGGAGGAGCTTTGGTTAGAGGAACGTGAATCCATCACTCTGGACCTCAGGATTGTCTCCGAAGTCCCGGTCCTCATATACGAGGGGGTGACTTTCTTCTACTTTGCTAGGGAATGATGAATCACTCACTGTCCATGGGCATCTACTAACTCCTGCCTATCGTGACTCACCCTGAAGGATGAGTGTGTATTTTGAAGGCTTAGGTTTTTTGTGTTATGCCCATCAAAGGGATATGCTGTTGGGAGACCTGGTCTGGTAGATCTTCCAGATATTGCTCATTGATTTTGCCTCACACTGGAGTAAAAGGGGTCCTTCTGTTTACAGTAAGGATGGCATTGCATGGACTTCTGGGTGGCATTGTATGAGACAGAGACTTTTCCTGCCTGTCTGGGGCAGAACCTGGCAGAGTCAGTCTGTGGGATGGGCTGTTAATGTACAAAAGCAGACATGCTTGGTTGTTTAACCTATTTGCTGCATTCTGAAATCCTCCAAAAAATTGAATGCAGCCTGGCCTGTGGTAGGCTCGGCACCCTCAAATCCTGTGGGTCCCTCACAGCTTGCTGCTGTCATGGCCTTAAGGCTCTTAGTAATATGTTTAAGATCAGTTGCTATGTAAGTAGTCAGCATGTTCCGCATCTGAAGATTTCAAATTTGGCTCTTATATAGGAGAGTTTAAAGAAATGGGGTGGAGAAAGATGAAAACATATAGCAAACTATCAGATGAAAATTAGTTTTATGATTTTTTTTGGCTTTATGCCAAAATGAGCCTCTTGCTCAAAACAAAGTTTCATGCTAGTGTTTGAGCCTTTTAATTTGAACGCTTATTTGGCCTTTTAATAATGCAGGGGACACAAAAATACCCCTTCATGACTCTGGTTGCTCAATTTGGCTGGGGTTTCCCATTGTCTTCTTTCCCAGACTATTTATAGAACACCAATTAAGATTAATGTATAGCTGCTCCCATTTAGTTCCTGGCTCTGCTGGGTTTTGAGCCACTCCCAACAAGAGCTGAATGACTGAGATATTTAGTGTCCATGAGAACTCCTGCTGAAATCAGCTGGAGTCATCTGTCATGCAGATGTGTATACCTTGAAAACAAATGGGTCTTATTTTTTTTAGTATCATCAGCCTTTTTTCTGTTGTGAAATGAAAATTGTGAGGCTGAAGCTAAAGAGAGAACATACTTCCCAGTCAATATAGGGAAATATGTGTTCAATATTTCTCAGTCTGTTCTTGCCATTGAATGGGAAATTTATCAAATAAACAGAAAGGAGCTCATCATTACATGCATCCATTCCTACCAGTGCTTTTTGGGGGGTATATGTTATCCATACAATTTAAGTGTCTTATGGCTGACATGCAATGGTGAAATATAATGATTGGGGTGTGTTGTTCTTGACTGTTTGCTACCTTTTATAGCTTGTGTGTATGGGCTTGGATGTAATTGGTACCAGTAGAAACTGCATGCAGTGGGCATGGTCTGAGGGCAGTATATGCCATTTTGAGGAATGGACTCTAGAAATGAGTTTATGGATTCCAAGTCCTCCTTTTCATGTCATAAATCCCTGTGATGCTCCTGTGCTGCACTTTGCAGAGTGACAGCTGATAGTCCCGGGCTATAGGCACAATCTGATTGTAGGATGCTGCTTGCTGGCCTTGCGTCAGAGGAGATGGATGGATGGTGCTTACGAAAGCAGCCAACCAAAATAAATTGAACACAAGCACTGTTCAATCCTGTTTTGCAAGCAATTAAATAAGAATGAATATGAGGAAGAGGGTACAGTTTTGTCAGACCTTATCACATTTGGGAGACCTGTAGGCACCAGTATGCTAAGCTGGGCTTCTTGTCCTGGTGAGGAAGAGCAGAACTGTGCCAAAGGGAAGGGTCCCACAGCTTAGATTGTTATCTGAGTTAGACTCAACTCTAGGTGCATGTGACTGTTCAGAAATTGCAAAACCTCATTTCTAAAAGGATACTGTGACAGAGTGTGCATGATACCACAGAGTCTGCCTTTTTGATTGCAGTGTCCCCTGTATTAGAATAGATTCTGGTAAAGAAACGACTGCCTGTGCTCCTAATAAAGCTAACTACCAGAAGTACTCCAAATGCAAAAAATCATGGCTTAGTTTACAATAGGTTTCTATATATCCTGATGTCAAGCTGGCTGAAAAGATTTTGACTTCTATGTGCATGCACATCCAGAATCCTATGACTTAAATATTTAAAACATCCATTCTTTTCCAGAGGTCCTTTTTCTCACTTAGAATAAACCTTCTGACTTCCATTGAGCCAGGGCCCTGAGAGCAATATTCCTTTTAATTGCACAAGACTCTTTCCTTCCCGCAACAGCTAGTTGTTGGATGATGCAGGAATCCTATAGGAAGAAAAATAGAGTGTGATCCTGTAATTTAAACAGTGCACTACAATGGTATGTTCACCAAATTAAAGGGGGCTAAAATAATGGTGTATGAGCACAATGGTCCCAGTTTTTGAATTATTAGCTTTATTGCTAAATAAAGCTATTATAGATGTTTTATTGTAGGGTTTGTTTTATAATATGTATAAAACTAAAATAGTTACTAATTGCTGATACCACCCCATGACTTGAAAATAAAAAGGCCTATATGGTACCTTAGAGTAAGACAGTAAACCGCAACTTCTGCTAATTAGTGCAAGCACTAGCTCTAAAACTATTTATCCCATGCTCTTCTCTGTCAGACCAACTTGTCCAACTAACAGGCTTTTGGCACCATTCCAATGTCCACAAACCTGCGTGCGAACTGATTGATTTCTAGCTGCTTCAGATGTTGTTTCCCAGTTCGAGGAGTCGTCTCCACCCTGAAGGAAAACCCAGAATAATTCCCCAACATTTAAATCAAGCTATGAAAATGCATGCCTTTCACTTCTTTTTAAGCTAGTTACAGGATCTTTTGGTCTTGAGATTTGGGTCATTTGGGTAGCCTTACAATCCTTGCTCTGGTTGTTTATGCTGGAGAAGAAGAAATTATAACAACAAGATGATAGCATGTGCTGAGCTTGTTGGGTCAGCTGGTCAGTTTTGAACCCGTCCTCTGTGGTGGCATAAACAATAATGCACAGAGGAAATTCTCCCTTGCAGTCACTGGGAACAGTGTAAGTTGGGAGGAACTTATTCCCAGCAGAGGGTAAAACCAATCTCCTTTATACGGCATAAAAGAAATGGGGAGCAGTGCCTATTCCCTGGGGTATAGGAAAATTTAAACCTGAATGTTCCTGACACGTTTCATTTTTCTAGCTGTAGAAGACCCAGAGATTGCCCACAGTTCCTTGGGAACTGGCGCTAATGGTGGCATACGTTTATTTTGCTTTGGCTGAAGCCTCAGCAGCGACTTTGTCACAGCATGGGTGTGTTGAGCTGAGCTAGGGGCTCCGATCAGGAAGAATGCAGTTTATACGTCTTTCTTATTTTCCGAAGTCTGGAAGGAGAGGTGGTGTGTGCAAGAGACTTGGGGCAAAGTCATCTTAGCAAAGGATGCTGGCATCAAAAAAGTCCATGGCAAGTTCTGTCTTTCTGTGCTCAATGTTTTATAGACTAGACTCAAGGGAGAAATTGCTTTTACTTCCTCAAGAATGGCCTTGAAAAAGAGTAAGTAATATGAGGGAGCAAAGGGAGGTGAAAGTGGAAGGATGTTTCTCTGCTTGAACAAACCTTTGTTGAAATGTTACACTGAAGGGGTTTTCTGGTGGTTATTGCTGAGAAGGTTGGGCAACTGGAGTCTGTGTACTCTGTCACCACATGGTAGGCTGGCTCTTGGAAGAGAACTTACAACTTTGGTCCTTCTTTAACCTGCTTCTTCTGGAGCTGGGGGGCATGGGAAGAACCCAGCATGACTCCAGGTATTATGACACAGAAAGCTATGCCTTCGCCATGTCTTATGATTAGTCAGAAAGAGTACTCCAGAGAAGTTCAGAGAAAACCAGATATGACTAGGGGGTTTCCTGGACCGACTTATGAGGAAAAAGTGAGAAAGTTGGTGCTGTGCATCTGTACAGTTCTGCTAAGTGATTAATGGGGAATGCGATGATAATATACAACTAATTGAGGCTTGTATACAGCCAAGAGAGGGGAACTACTTCAGTGTTCTATGATGAGAATGAGTAATGAGCACATATCACTGTATTGAAGATGGCTGGATGAAGTACCCAGAGCAACAGCAGTTGCTTGATGGTGAAAGAGAATTGCATTAGACACTTGTTTTAGGAATATCAAATACTAAAAATCTGTTATTACCTGGTGATGCAACTTAACTTTTCTTACAAAGAAAACCTTATTTTCTAAGGGTTTTTTATTTAATAGCTTAAGATGTTTTAAACAAGGCTACTAGATATTGCCTTGCTTCATAAGTTATCAAAAATAAACTGGAAGAAACTTCACTGGAAGGAGAGTGACTTGTGTAATTCTAGAAGCCTGTCATGTCTGCATTTTCATAGACTCTTATCAGAAATCTGGTGAAGACCTTTTCTGTAGTGAAATGCCACAGTTTTCAACAGCAAATGCTGTGGAAAGATTGAAATAAGCAGTTTGGTGTCACATGTCTCTTTTGAAGGGCCGTAGGTAACCTCCAAGGTCTTACAGAAAATTACCTTTTCAAAACTTTGAAGTAAGGTTGACAACTTCTACTTGGAGTATTGTGGCCATTTGTAACAGTTACCGATAAAAATACAAGCTTAGGAAATCAGACTCAGGTTTCCACTGAGACTTGAAGATCTCTAAGTCAGGTAACTAAAAGTCCTGACAAAGTAAAATGACTTCCACAGAATCAGTCTTGTTTAGGACTATTCTGTCCAGTGAGGTAGCCTGGGATACACCATGGAGCCACAGAACACCAGTAGTTAAGCCCAGTTTGGCTGTGGCATGATATTCATTAATGTTGCTTCTCTACAGCAGACTAAAAATACTTTAGTAATAGTAAGGGTAACATGAAATACACTATTTATGTGAAGGGTTACTAGTTGGCTGACAGATGTTATTGGAATATTACTCCAGTATCAAATTATTACTTAAAATAAAAACAGCAGTTCACACACAGCTAAAATAAACCCATTGGACCCTAAAACAGATAAATTATACTTATTAAAATATTTATGAACCCTTACATACTTCTTATAAACATGTACTCAATGAATAGCTATGATCAGGAATCAACTACAGTGGCTTTTGAAAAATTAGATATCAACCTGTTTTTCCTTTTTTTTTTCCCCTAGCATGTTTTTCTACCTGACAGTCCTTGGTCCTGGATCCCATGTACTCCCCTCAAGACATTGTACTGAAGAGTGAAGTTGTACTGCTCCATCTTGAATATTCTTTGCTTTGCTACTAAGGAGAGGAAAGAACCCACAGAAGTATTGCTTTTCCCCATAGCAAAGGAGGCTATTAGTATGCCATCCTGCTTGAGAGAGCTCTGAAATTTTGAAACATGTCATAACAAAGAAAACAATACCATGGTGCAAGAGCACAAATATTATGACAATGTTCTCTCAATCCTTCCTCATACACACACCCTCTGGCTCTGGAAAAGAGGACAAAGGCCTAGTCTATCCAGATGTATGGAGGTAAAACTTCCGGAAGGCAATAACAATGTTTAGCTCCAATGCAGGGCTGGAGACTACGTAAATTACTAGCTTTTCTTAAGCTGGCAATCTATATGACCTAAATAATGATGCATTAATATAGGTATGAATGTCTAGAGAGGGCCAGACTCCCTCTAGATATCTGATTTTATGGTGGGGTACCTGGGCTTCTTAGACGGCTTTTCTGAAGCTGGTTTCGAGATTTCTGAGAGTGTCAATGAAGACACAAGAGTTTATTCAAGTGGAAAATATCTCCTCTCCCAAACATAAACGAAAAATGGAACCTTATTCACCCCATTATTAAAGAGCTACTGCAGCACTAGGCAAAGTTGCAACAGGATGCAACCACCCTTGCCAAAATCACAGCTTTAGAGCCTTGAATTTGGCTGGAGGTGGATTTCAACTTTGTTTTTATGTCCACTTCAGACTTAAAAGGCAAAAAGCCTGGCACAACAAAGGGATGCTCTTGTCTGTTATTAAACAAAACACCTCCCCCAGCTCAATGAAGAATTGTGTAAAATCTGGACTTTGGTTCAGAAGCTCTACCCTTCCATGTGGGGCTGCAGTCATTCTCCTTGCTTTTGTGTAGCAAGTTTCACCTTGGGCTACTTAAGGCATGGTGCAAAAGATGAAGGGCCCGTGAACCTGAGTCCTTTGTATGTGGCCCTTTTCTGGAGTGGTATTTCTTTTTGTTCAGGGTCTTCTGTGTCTGATACATCCTGCCAAAGTACCTAAGAATCTCCCTTTTGAAAAAGGATTTGAGGCAGAAAAAAACCGACAAGGTCCCAAAGCAAAATTACACCATCCTCTTTCAGTCCCCTCAGCATCTAGTGTGAAATTAAACTGATACCAAGGGCTGCACTTTTGCTTAGGAGCTTTCACTGGGGATCTGTGTTGAACTGAGCCTTGTAGCTAGCACTGCTGTGCTGGGATGGCTCTTGAATAAAGTGATTGATTTCAGTGGACTTCTTCCTGAGTAAGGGGTAGGGACACTGAAGGGCTATTTATCCCATCTTTTGGGTCATTGGGAGTGTAAGAGCTGAAAGCAAGTTTCAGGCTTCATCAGATCAGGCTGGTGAAAAATGGCATCAATTAATCTGATAGGAAGACAACACAATCAAAATGCTGCCCTACTGACACTTCTCCACTAATTTAAAGGAGTAAAACTCTTTGCCGCCAGCATAAAGGAGAATAGGCACAGTATTACTGTATTCTAGTGCTGCATGGGATCTATGTAATATATACAAGCTGTTATCCACAGATCACTTTTGCAAGGTTGTTCCTTCTGTGAGCTCGTGTTTGGCATCTATTAATTCCTGAAGTGCTTAAACTTCTCCTTTGTATAAATTTGATCTTAATCCACAAAGGAGGAGTTTATGTAGTTCTACTGCTCAGTAGGTTAAAATTTTAAGAGATGTAGGAAAGTGGTTAGGACTAACATTATTTAAGTAAGTAACTGGTTTTATGACTATCGGGGGAGAGGGCGAGGCAAGAAAGGCCCTGCAAAAATGTTTGAAGAAAATACTTTGATTGTCAGGTATGATTTGTTTTTTTCTCTTGAAAGCACACTAAGACATTCAGGACCTGCAAGAGATAAAGCAGTTGTGGAACAAAAAGTCTCAGAAACAAAATACATTTATTTGGAAAGCCAAATCTCTTTTCAAAAATGCAGTTAAAACCAGAGCCTGGTCAGAACAGAATTCATGTGCAATTCTGCTCAGGCTGTGTTTTGCAGCAAGTGCTGCACAAAGAAAGTCCGGAGAGCGTGGAGCAGCCAGCATGAGAAGTTTGCAGATCCTCTCCCATGCCGATGAACAGACTGTTACACTCCCTGGTCCAGCCAGGCTTTCTGTGCCACTGACATCAGTTTTGCCTGTACAGCATGTAAAAATCCGTCAAGTATCCCCATCTGCACTCATCCAACAAGCCCTCAGATACTCTGGGTGATGTAGACCCTCGTAGGGCTGAAAGAACAGGGCACAAAAGTATCGGCTTACTGCCGATGTGTCAAATATCAAAAGGAGAAAGGCTTCGTCTCTCTTCTGTCATCCTGATTTATTAGACGTTAAGAAAGACAAAGTACCCAGACACACAAACGTCGCTGTTTTGGGAAGGTCTGCGAAATGGTTAATGTGCTTGTTCCACACAAAAATGTAAAGTGTCGGTTCTCTGATTACCTGCTGCTAGAAAGTGTTTGGACAGGTGCTGTGTTTCACCAGCCGTCTGTCACAGCTGACAGCCCGGATTTATGGCTGTACACCGGGGCTGGCCTCCCCCCTCCGCCAGCTCCCGTCCGGGTGCGGGTGNTCTGCAGTGTACGCCGGGCAGGATGACAGCCGGGACCCAGCCGGGTTAAATAAACGGGAAAAATTATTTTTCCTCCTCGTAAATTCACCTGCGTGTGAACAAACCATTCCAGCTCCCTTGCTCGGAAACGCAGGCGCGGTCTAAGCAGAACCGCGAATGGGGCAATCTCCACGCGAAGGTCAAGAGCGGGGAAATTCGTCCCTTGCCTCCTCTTCACGGGATGGGAAGAGGAAGCGATATTGGAAGGGGAGGAGGAGGAAAGGACCCGACCCTTCAGCAAGCGAAAGCCCCCCAAGCCGGGCCGCCGAGCGGGCTCCGGAGGGCGGTGGGTACCTGCCCGCCCTGCCCGCCTTCCCAGCCCCTCGTCCGGCAGCCCGGGCTCATCCCGACCATTCCCATCCATTCCCATCCTCATCCCGACCCGCTGGGGAGATCCCAGCAAGCTTTGGGAAAGGACCGCGAGGACACAGAAACCTCTCAGACCGTACTGCTGACGTACGTTTCCCGACGCATCCAAAAATCGAGATTCAGAGAAGATAAATGCTTGTTAACAAGGCAAGTCTCGACCTCTGGGGGCTCCTTTTCTTTTTTTTTCATGCCAAGTTGTTTTTAATAAAAAGGGACTTTTCTAAAAGTAAAAAGCCGAATGCCATCCCATTAAGCGTACGTTTACACACACATTCGTCCCTACCCACGCTCACGTACATCCGATTAAATACACGCTTGTGGCTGTAATAACAAATTCCAGTTTCCGTCAAGGTGCTTGTAACATACTCTGAAATATGACCATTACTGATGGACAAACCCAAAAGATATTAGCAGTTGTATACCGCCGGCTCCTGTGGACTCCTATAAAGAAAGAGATGTTAAAATACAAGCTAGAGGAAAAGGTAGCTTATAGCAGGGTAGGTTAATATTTGCACAGAGCCTTGAAGGCAGAATGATGTCGAAACAGTGTGTGTGTGTGTATATGCGTGTGTGCATGCGTGTGTGTACATAAAAACCAATTCCTTCAAGGGTTGGATTACTTCATACATTAGTCACTAATCTCTCGCAATGTTCCGATGAATGTTATGGTCTGAGCTAAACACACCGTGAAATCTGCTTGAGCTTTCTTGAAACAAGGCGGTGTTTTCGCCCGCAGATTGTTCTGTTTGAAGCTTTCCTTTCCCAACACACCTTCGCTATTCGGCAAAATTTTTGCGAGGAGGATAGAAGCTATTCAGCGGCCGAGGGAAA
The DNA here is from genome assembly GCA_013389905.1 of Sula dactylatra. NCBI lineage: Eukaryota > Metazoa > Chordata > Aves > Suliformes > Sulidae > Sula > Sula dactylatra. Next base: position 130,420 of record WEKW01007959.1, read on the forward strand.
AGGCGGTGGGGGAGAAAGTCCGGGGTCCCAAGTAAGAGTAATTAGAAAAAAGAACAGGCAGCGCCCAAAATTCTGCTTGTCCTCGTTTGTTTCGGTGATCGGTGCTTACAGAAGTCTTGGAGGGGAAAAATGCTCTTTCTAAAATTAAAACAAACAAACGAACAAACAAGTCCCGAGTTATCATTTCGGTGTTTGTTTATAGCTCTTCGAGGTCGGAGGCGCCACTAAATTGTAATTCAGTACCGCGGGCAGTTAAAACCCCGCGCTTTGCCTCTTGCGACTCAGGCTTTCTGCGGCTCTCCTCATCACTTCTGACAATACGAAACAGCCTTAACCCAACACGCGTCGGGAGAAGGCAACGTGTGTAAACTTTTTATTGTCAGAAAATATTCAATAGCCTTCACCCTGCTGAGGTTCCGCCCGCTGTAGATGCCAGCGGGGCTGCCTCCACCAGAAGCAGCTGGAGCCCGGCCGTGCCAACCACCTTCCTGAAGCGAGTTTTCTTTGGACCGAGAGATCACGATAAGATTGCATTTCGTCTGCTGTCCTTCGGGGAAAAAGAGAAAAAGAAGGGGGGGAGAGGGGGGAAGGCAGATGCTCAGGACTTCCGCAGGCTGCCCCCAAGTCGGGCAGCCTGCCTGCAAATCTGCCTGCCTGCAAATCGGCAGCCTTTCCGCAGGGCTGAGCACCGGTGGGGAAACCTGATTTGACTCGAGGAATTGAAGAGGATTTCCAAATCTGGCGGCAGCCCAAGAGGAGAACCTCTCTCACCTGCCGTGGTCCACATAAGGCGGGTCCCTACGTGGCACCTCTACCCGCCGGGAGGGATGGGGAGGAAAGGGCGGGCAGCCCGGCTGCCCCCGCGCTCCTCGGGCAAGGCTACCCCATGGCAGGCTCCCCTCCCTCCACGCCAGCACAGTCACCACGCTCTTCTCCTTAATACCGTCTTTATTTAGG
>WEKW01007961.1:6548-24227 GCA_013389905.1 Sula dactylatra
TCTCACTCTGCAATATTAAGGAAAAAGAACCCCCAACAACAACAAAAAAAGAAGCAAAACCCCCCCCAACCCCTCCCCAAACCCCAAATAGTATGTCTAATGGGAAAATAACCATGCGTTCCTCTTCCTGAAGAACTAGAAAGCAAAGCAACCCAACTGCAAGGCAATGGAGGCATTCACTTCCAGTTCACAGTATTGCAGTTAGAAGTACAGTGAGGTCTAGGTAAGTGATGGAGCAGGAGCTGCCCAGAGCAGGGAAGGAGGAGGTGTTCACATGACAATACAGCATTGACAGCGCTTTTTCTTTTGTGTACCTGGGGCAGCTTCCAAGGGCAGGCTCTCTTCCTTCCCCTCAGGAGAGGAGGGCTCTGTCGTGTCCGACAGGGGCCTGCCAGAGACCAGCTCAGCAGCGTTCCCATCCATGGTGGAGACATCTGTCACTGTCTTCTCCCGCAGTGACTTCTCGTCATCTTCATCGATCAGGACCAGCTCTGCCTTGATGGTCTCGTCATAGCCCAGCACTTTCTTCGTCTCCTCTTCATCATCGATGTTTTGGTAGCCCATAAATATCATTGTCACCGGCTGGTCTGCGCTGGCCTCCAGGGCTTTGCCACTGCAGGGTTTGTCTTGGGGCTGAGGGTTCACAGCATGCCCTTTGCTGGGTTTGTGTACCATTTCCAGCTTTGCCTCCTTGAAGAGCATTTGCTCCTTCATATGGCTAAGGTTTCCATCAGCTACTGCATTTCTGTCTGACACAGTCATTGTTTCATACCCTCCTTTTACACTTGATTGTCCAGCTTTTTGCATAAGTTCATCTACGTCCTTTGAGCTTAATTTATGTACTCCATTTTCTACCACTGTGCCACCAGAGTGAACCTCATAGACTACCTTGGTACCATCATCATAGATTTTGAATCCTCTTTGATGGGCCTCATCTGGGCCAATAGGTGAAGCAGAGACAATCTTGGTCTCTCCTGTCTGTTTGTCTTTCTCCACATTAATTTCCATGGTGCACAAAGCTTGAATGAAAACAAGAGAGGAAGTGCATGTTACAACAAAAAAAGCCAGTGAATGGTTAATTGCCAAACAGACAAAGAAAACTATGGTGCCCCTTTTCCTACCTCCTGCTTCTAAAGGGCCAAGCATTCTACGTTAGAGGTGGGATGCAATGCTGTGGACAGAGATAGTTATTACACTATAGCTTTTTATACAGATGGAGGCTAGGCATACCTGTGGCAAACAGGACGTAGTCTTCCAGCTCACGCCATGTGGAGCTGTCTCTGATCAATTAGGAGCACCAAGAGCACTTGGGTTAGGTGTAATTTAGACAAAGGGAGGTGACAGCATGCAGGTTGCCCTCAACTTTTCCATTCTGAACTTGCCTTAAAATTCAGAGAGAAACTAATCTCCAGGAACCTCTCTACTCTCTTTTCCTTTTCTGCCATCAAACTGCCAGTTAGCTGGTAACAAGTTTTGTTTGCTGCAAGTTACACTCAGACTGTTTTTTTATAAACGCTTGTTCTTTCTTAACTCTTCCATCCGTAGCATTCAAAAAAATTTTAAAGAGATGAAGAAACATTGTTTACCCCTGTTCTACAGGTGGGAAAGCAAAATCACACAGGAATGGGATAATTTCTCCCGCAGATGAGTAGCATGGCAGGTCTCTCAGCTTCCACACCAAGGCATCGACAGTGACCTCTGCTTGCAGATTAAGAGAATGTACAAAATGGCCAAGAAGTGCTCCCTCATTTATTTTAATTAGGCCCTAAGCACCATTGCCCAAGTTGAAGAAAAAAGAAGTAATGAACTGATTTTCAAAGTGTCATGGAACAACAGGTAAAAACATGCATGTGAGGGATGCTGCTTTAGAATAGCGAAGAAGCTTTTCTAGCAGTTAAGAAGGGCGCAATAATAAAATGAAAATTGTAGAGAGCACACAGTAGGAATAGACAGGCAGTCTCACCGCTCTAACACCCATTTTGAGATACGATGGCATCTCACTAGACAGCTTTTCAAAGAAAAATATGCAAAGTTCTCACAGATTTTCCAGAAGTGGTCATCTGTTTAAGCATTCTTGTATGCAGATGAAGACATTTTGGCTCCTGGACAGACATCCACAGACACTTAATTACAAATTACCACAGACAGAGACAAGTGTTTGTGAATCTTACGGTGACCATTTTTGCCAATGAACCTCAGTGGTATGTGATTCGTCTTACACAGGGACACCACAGACTGACGTGTTGGCTTTTTATCCTGACTTATTTTCAAGTGAGAAAAGAACATTTTTGCCCCCAAACCCAGTGTAGCTTGGTATGCTTGTATTTAAAAAAATAATGAATATAAAGAAAATTACTCACTCTAATATATACCTTCAGTCTTATTATTCACACTTAGTAGGGTTTTTTTTCCTGTATCCTTAAAGCAAAGTATTTAATCAACAATAGGAAGTTTATCATGATGTATGTTATGACCCCCCTATAGCTCTAGGCAGAAAATTCATGAACTGCTGAGCGGGTGCATGCTGGCCCTGTGAAACTGTCTACTCTGGCCCCTGGGATTGCAGTCTGGTAGGCAGCCCAGCCAAATGGAGGTCTGGCCATCTATGTGCTGTGTGCATCTGCTCAGACCTTGGTCTTCCCTGGAAGGGCAGGTTAGGTCAATTGCAACACCGCACAAACACCTTCATGGGGCCAGAGGATGGGGGTGCCCCGTGGGCGAAGCAGCATTGCTACCTCTGAGGGCAAGGCATTGCTGATGGCTGGAGTAGGCTGCAGAAGCAGGAATCTAGCCTTGGCCATTGCAAGCTAGGGGAATATCCCTGAGGACTGTGTTTACCACTGCTTTGGGAGGTTTATGGACTAGCTGTTTCCATAGCTGTCATAACCCTGAGCACAGGATGCCCATTGTCACAATGAAGTAGGGATATCAGTTTTCTGATCTCTCTTCCTGTGCTTAGTTTTCATGCCTGGACATCCCACAGCAGCCAGAGCAGCCAGGAGGAGCCTGCAGGGGTAAGAACTGGGCTCTGCTCCGAGGTGTGTGGCAGAAGACTGAGGGGCGACCAGCATGGACTGAAACAGGGGAGATTTAGGCTGGAAATAAGGAAAACCACTGTTGCCCCAAGGCCAGTAGCAGTTAAGCCCTGGAGCATGTTGCTCTGAGGAGCTGTGGCAGACTGCACCAAGGTGCAGCTCAGAGAGCAGCTGGCATGGGTCACTTGCTTAGGACTGTCCCAGCCTGGGGGCTGGGGGCAAGTGTCCTTCAAGTCTCATGGAAGTAACTCTGCCCTGAAGCCTTTAATCCAATTTATAGGGGTAATGAAACAAAAAGATGCAGGTGCCACCACTAACACTCTGGAATTTGCTCCCTCCTAGGTGCAGTTTCTTAGGTGGGGGTGAGGGGGAGGATGAAAGGAAGAGAAATTTTGTTTATTGGCTTGGCCCCCAGGCCTTGGGTGAGTGTGCTCTAACGTCACTTCCCCTCACTAGGGCTGCTCAGGCAGATACTGTTCAACAACTGCAAACATTACAGAGGTAAAAGTAGGGGCTGGCTAGCCTATGGTGCAGATGCTAAAACTGATACACTGGCAGGTTTTTGAGTGGCAGCCAGATGAACTGAAGCAAAGGTGAACTATCAGGGAGAAAGAGCACATCCAGAAAATCATCTCTGATGGGCAGAAGTTCCTGATTTGCCCTGAGGACCACAGCCCTGCAGAGACGGCACTGCCAGCCCACCAACTGGCCACCTGCTACCTTCTTGGTGAGAAGTAGCATCCTGAGCTCCCTTAGAGCTCATATGCTTCTCCTCTTCTTTGAAAAATAAAAATGTTATCTGGGGCATGATTTTTCAGTAAAGGCTGCTGATTTTTCTGTGAAATGGTTAAGTACCATGGTATTGCATGCATTTTTATTATAGAACAGGGTGCAACCTGCCAGACCTTCCCTGTTTTGATGGACAAATTTCATTCAATAGTGTGCATTAAAAGAAGGCTTGTACAATGAGCCTGAATTCAGAATAAGATAGGGAAAAGCTGATAGTTAAATCACGTCGACCTGGCTGTATTTAAGAAGAGTTGCAAGATACATGCTTTTATCTATGGTATGGAGTACTAATAAGTAACAATGTTCTACTTATTAAGAAGACTTTGGGCAACAAGTTCTAGCACTGCTTGGAAGACTGTCCTACTGGCTTGATCTGATCTAGAAAGTTAACAGGTGTGTGGCCCTCGTGTATTTTATGTTTGGCTAATTTACTTGACCATTTGCCACTGTCAACATTTTCTTTTCATTTCTTCTACTGTGATTTCAGCAGCAGTGTTTTTAAGATATTGAGATAACACGTGGTTTTTGACCTGCCCCAGGGATGACATTAAAGCTACTTGTGCAAGTAAATGCATAAATATACATGAGTTTCTTAGAAAGCTGTTCACTAGTGAAATGCATTGCCACAGGAGAAGTGAATAACAGAACCTGACTTATCTGCCTGTATGCATAATGTTTGTTCGCTGTGGGAAAACCTAGCAGCCCAGCTTGTCAAAGCAGCTGAATATTGAACTAATGTTGATTTCTAAAATGTCTTTAGTTTACCAGAGCTTATTTATTGCAAAATGTGCTCTATTAATATAATTCAAAACTAGCTGAAAATAGAGTTGAAACTGAAAGCAGTATCTGAAGATGTATTCATAAGTACAAGTTTTCTGCATGAGCTTTAATTACAGTGTAACACGGTGCAGTGCTTCATGACAACAAGATCCCGACGTGCAGAGGAAAGGATCTGGCTTCTGCTTGTTACGTGGATTCAGAGGCTGTTCTTGAAAAAAACAAACCTTAATAGACTCTGAGCTTGTTTTAAGATGGATGCTTACAGTTTACCATTGAGCACATATGCTGGTGCCTTTTCTTTAAGCTATTGCAGACACATGATACTCTTATGAGGACTACACGAACAAGGCTTCTGGGTCATTTGAAGAACGAAATAAATTATTGTACTCTTGGTGTTGACAAAATAGCACAAAACACACAGGGAAAAGCTTGCTTTTAAGACAGATTAGGATAAGCACTGGTGGAAGGGAAGCTTTTGGAATGGCTTGCAACAAGACCTCTGAACAAAATGACATATCCCGTAGCTGTGTATAGTGTCTTAGCTGCAGACATTGCTTTGCTATGCTTGTTAACCCATTCTTCACGTAAGCCACCTTTCATTCCCACTCCTTAGGACACCTCTTAAGTAGCCACCAGCAATTTGGTCTTGAGATAGGGAATACATTGTTTAGAAAAGAAGGATCTTGAAAATAAGAAAAACACACAGCTTTTAACAGTCATGTTGTTACATTTAAGATACATACTGAATCTGAAAAATAAGTAACAGAAAATTCTCTGCATGACTCCAAGCACAAAACATGCTGTAATTCTTTCCACCTTTTCCCCAAGAAGAAAGAATGATATCCAAGTAAGTATAAAATGATATGAAAGTTTGAAGCATGTATGGTGGTCTTGTGAGTGCCTGTCTGTCTCATTCAACTTAATGGGAGTTGCATGGGTATAATGGAGGAGGCAAAACCTTGGCCTAAATACCATGTATTTGTATCGGCAGGGATGGAAAGAACTGAATGTTTCCACACAAAATAATTGGACACGTTTCCTATGCTACTTGCATGTAGTTCAACTACATTGTTTTGAGAGTACACATTGCTGCTCAAAAAGCCTTGACTTATTTGCAAAATACAAATCAGCGGCGTTTCCTGGCATTTAAATGATATCGGGACACCAGACCCATTAAGGCAATATAACAAAAAAAGTTCATGGCTACTGGACTGGTATTATAATACTTTGCTCCTTGAGACTTACCAGCTACTCTGCTTGCTCCGTCCCGCCCAGGAACTGGCTCTGCTGTTCGTGAATAGAGGGTTGGGAGTTCAGGGATCTGGGAGTAAATGTAATTTACTGCATCTGGTGTCAGAGAACAGGAAACAGTTAGACTCGTGCTACAAGCCCCAGTGGCTTCATTGCTTAGACAGCAGAGTGTTGTCAGCCCCGACAATGGTCACTGGAGCTTTGTACTAGATAATTGGATCAAAGCAAACAAAGTGCAAAGTCACTGTCGTGTGATTGGTATTCAATAGACTAGCTGAGGCAGGAGGGAATGGGTCCAGATGACTCAAACCTTATGTCAGTTGAACACATAAAATTATTTGTCAGGAGGTTCTGGATTTGTCAAGTCCATGACCTTTAAAACAGGGGGAAGGGAGGGGGAAGGTAAGGAACAAACTTAACATGATACCCAGAATATATGACATGAGATATAAAAGCCTAAACATGCTAGTGTTGACTGAATGGGATGAAAGGCCAGCTCTTTTGCACTGGTTGTTTCCAATATTATTGAACTGGCATTAGGCTTTTTGTTCTTAAAGCTGAAATTTAGCTAATAATGGAATCATGTATAGATACTGGTAGGGTGCCAGTCATGATCTTCAGTAGGTATTAAGTGCCTGGCAGTTCTGCAGTGCCATCATTCATTAACAAACCCTGAACTAGTAGAAGGCTACCTTAAAGGGCTGGCTTGTTTTACATTTGAGCTTATGGTTGTTTAACATAAGCTAAATATGTTCTTTAGAAGAGACATTAAAGAAATTTACAAATATTTACCAGGAGATATTTTATGGCTGGGTTAAATATAACTAAATAGCATATATCATTCTGCTAACGTTCAGTGGCTGAGCTAAAAGCAGAGCTGAGAGGAGAGATGTGCAAATAACTAACTTACAGTTCAGGTGCCAAATCAAAATGAAAAAGAAAAAAAAAATTAAAAAATCACATTCTTTCCTATCAGCTGGAAAAGTTTTCAGTTTTGTATGGAAATGGTTAAATTTCTGTTCAAATTGTTGAGCCCTTGGTATAGCCTGGTCCATGTGTCAAGATAGGAGGCAGAATCTGCCCTCCTTGGTACCTCTTGTTGTTATAAGCAGGTGAGATAGGAAGACCAGCACAGACCACAGAAGTGAACTGGTGAAAGGAAAGAAGATGAGATGTCCTGTTGCAGGCTGCTGGACTGCATCTGGTGAAGGGAGATACTTTCACCACAGTCCCCATGGGCTAGCACCTACCCCAGAAAAAAAACCTACACCTGGTGGCATCTTCTGCAAAGACATGATGTGCCACCTCTAATCACATAGTCTGCTCCTTTGGCAGGAAAATTGGGCCTGATATTAGTCAAATGGTTTTACTGCCTTAACAGCCTGCAGCGGCCACCAGTGCTGCTGGGTGCAGGAAGATAGTAATCACAGTCCCCAGGGAGACACTCCATCCCTCCATAGAACACTGTATGTGACTCAGGGAAGGAGGTTGCATCTCCCCCTTCCTGCATCAGAGGATGATGGCACAGAAACACAAGGCAAATTCATTCCAGAAAGTCAGGAAGTGAGGCTATAGGTCCAGTTTATAACAGATGAACTTGAAAAAAACTTGGCCAGGAAAATATTATTTTATTGCATACTTCAGTGGGCAAATGGCAGTCTTGGCAAATGGGCTTTTATATTTTCAGGGTATAGTTTCCTCAAAGTTTTTTATTTTTAGCAGTAGAGCCTAGGAGCAATAATTGTTTAGGACACAGATGACTGACCAAGGGCCAGCAATAGCTGCTTTTTTTTGCAGGGTTGCTTGCCTCTGATGAGAAATTGGTACAATGCTTGGTGTTGTTATTCTAGGAAATATCACCAGCAAATGAGCAGGCTGCTATTGAAAACTGAAGTAATTTCTCAGAAGAAAGAAGTGGGGGCTGTGTTTCTGGGCCAGAATAAGAAGGCACTTTGTATTATGGAAATGGCAGAAATTTAGTAATTACTCACTCCGTAGAGTGTACTGCTGGAACAGTAGTTTCAGTACACACTCATCCAGCAACTTGAGTGACGAACCTATCTATCCACATGTGGGTGTAATCAATGCACACTTGTATTGCTTAACTAATCATCCTTTCTTCTTTTGCAGTCCATGAGAAAAAATAGGCACGGTTAAGGTACAGTTCTCATCCCAGGGCACTGCAGGAGGCAAAATCTTTTGCAAGTGTTTGTTTTTCCCCAGTGCCATCCTGGCAGCTAGCATCGCTGACGTCTAGCAGTAAGTGAGATCAGTTGTACAGCTTGATGGTGAAACTCTCACTTTGATGCTGTACATGTCCATGGACCTTAGTAAATTTGGGGTTTTTGGCGTCCTGTGTTAGGAGACAATAGCTAGGTAAGTGTTAGGTGTTGTTAATATTGAATCAGTTTAGAAACCTATCTGGATGTTACTTAGAATAAAATATCAAAAAATTAGCTTCAGGGCTCCTGACAATCTCTCATTATTGTCCTGAGAAGGAACGCTGTGGTGGGGGTTGTGGGTGTAGGATTCTTGTGTATTTTCTTTCTGAAGCAAATGGTGGCGCTAGATGTCAGAAATGGGGTATTTGACTAGAAGAAGTTGGGGCTTGGATGATTCTGCCAGTTCCTGTCTCATCCCCCCCCCAAATGAAACGAACATGCCAATTTCCTTTTATTTCACTGGCAACAAGGTCTGTTTCTTTTAGCACCTTTAAAAAGGATATAAGAGATCAATTTTACAAGGAGTGGATGAGATGCAAATTAGCTTTTTGTCTGTGTGAGAAGTAAGACAGAACATAAATTAAAGCATTTGAACTGACTGCATTCAATATCTTCCTTTCAACCTTTGATAAGTTATTAATATCTAAGGATGCCATAAAACATGTCCTGTGTTTTTTTGTACTACTTACAACAAACTGCTTTTTAGGACTATGGCACTCTGCCGTATTACCAGACAGACAAGTGCTTGGGAAAACGTATGGGGCCAGATAATCCTTCAGGGGTGCTTACACAAAACTAAACCTTCAGAACTGCTCAGAATAGCTCCCACGCAGAGGCTGGTGGCCAAATATCAGATGACTTCATTTCCCAAGGGCTGGATTAACTTTAAAAAGTCTGACTACCACAAGAATTTGTGCCCAAGTTCTTCTGCAAATACTGGCTCCCAGGGCAGGGTTGTTCCATCTGCAAAGACCTCTGGGGGTCCATAGGGCTACATCAGAGGGAACAGAGATAATGACCCTCCCACCACATTTGTAACACCATGAATGGAGGTTTAAGCAGGAAGCTTTGCTAAAAGCTGAATAGCCTGGCTCTGACTTAGTGAATCTTACTTGAAACTAACGAACTTGGGGGGTAGGCTCTGTAGCTGACACCTCTATACCCATAAGCAACAGGGTGGATCAACACACCTACCAGAGCAGTAAGGAATGCTCCCCAACCCTTTCCAAATGCAAGAAGCCTAAGTTCAGACACCTCAGTGCATGTATACCAATGTATGTAATCTGGGCAACAAGCAAGAGGAACTAGAGCTCCGTGCCCAGTCTGAGAGATGTCATAGGAATCACAGAAACCTGGTGGGAAAAGTCACATGATGGGAAGATCACAATGGTGGTCTACAAGCTCTTTCAGAAAGATAGGAGTTATACTTTATGTGAAACAGAAATTGAAGTGTATAGAGGAGAGCTCTGGAGACACATACCAGCTCTATTGAATGAATGCCTTTGGATCAAGATTAGAGGGATGATCACCAAGTTGGATCTTATGTTAGATATCTGTTACTGACCTTCCAATCAGGATGACAATGCTGATAAAACCTTACTTTGGCTGCTCACAGAAGTCTTGGGCCAACAGAACCTGGTCCTCATGGGTGGATTCAATTACCCAGACATTTGCTGGGAAAAAACCACAGTGGTGTACTGTGTCCATCAGGCTCCTGGAATGCATTGAGGACTGCTTCCTACCACAGGTGGTGGACATGCTGACTAGGAGCAGCACATTGCTAGATTTACTGCTCACAAACCAAGAAGACTTACTTGACAACATAACTACCAATGGTAGCCTTGGATACAGTGACCTTGGCACTGAGGATTTTAAGATCCTGATGAGCACACTGAAGACCAGTAGAAGGACAAAGACCCCAAATTTTAGAAGAGCCAGCTTCAATATGCTCAGAGCCCATCTGCAAGGGATTCCATGGGAAGCATCCATGGAGGTCAAAGGAGCTTGTGAGTGGTGGGAGTTATTCAAGAAGTGCCTGCTGAAAGCACAAGAAGGGTCCATCCTCTATAAAGTGAAAGGAAGAAGACTGAACAAAAGACCACCCTGGTTTAACAATGGGCTTTTAGTTGTAATTGAAAGCAAGAAAGAAGCATAATGGCTATCGAAAGGCAGCCGAATAACCATTGGGGACTATAAGAACCTTGCTAGAGCATTCAGAGGTGCAGTCAGGAAGGCTAAGGCTCAGTTAGAACTCAAACTGGCTAAAGATGTCAAGTACAAGAAAGGGTTCTTCAGATTTGTGAGCAGTAAGCAGAAGCACAGAAGACATAAGCCCATTACTAATCAGGGCAGGGAAACTAGTCACTAACAATGCTGACAAGGCAGTGGTTCTCAATACCTTCTTTGCCTCTGTCTTTACTGGTGTAGCTGGACCTCAGATCACAAGATCAAGTAGCTGCGACAACTTGTGTGTTGACCCGCCTGTAGTGGAGGAAGGACTGGTCTGTGGCCTCTTGCAAGGGCTCAACTTACATAAACCCATGGGTCTGGTCAGAATCCACCGCAGGATGTTAAGAGAAGTAGCTGACATCGTTGCAAGTCTATAATACTTGCAAGTCATGGAGATCAGGGGATGTCCCTGATGACTGGAAGAGGGAAAATATCATACCCATCTACAAGAAGAGATCAAAAGAGGATCCAGGAAACTAGAGGCCCATTACTTCATTCCCTGGGAAAGTGATGGAATGAGTCCTCCTAGAAACTATTACAAACCAAATATAACAGATGATTGGGAAAAGCCAGCATAGATTTACCAAGAGCAAATCATGACAGACTAACCTGATCACCTTCTACAACAAAATAATATCTGTCGACATGAGGAGACCAGTGGATGTTGTTTACCTGGACTTCAGCAAAGTGTTTGACAGTTTCCCACAGCCTCCTGCTGGACAGGCTGGCAAGATACAGATCAGATGGGTGGTCTGTAAGATGGGAGGAAATTGGCTAACAGGCTACACTCAAAGGTTGGTGATCGATGGTATTTACTCAGGTGGCCAGAGGTGCTGTAATTGTGGCAGCCTTAGATGCAGATCAAATTAAAAAGTTACTTAAAACCCTACAACAGAAAAACACTTGCTGATGAGGTTTTATAGGACATGTGGAATGTACTCTACAAAGATCTGTACTTGAATCCCCTGAGGACATGCTTGTCTGTTTTGCTGTTGGGCTGCACAGCTGATTGAGATCAGAGGAGAGAAAATCAGAAGAGCCTCTAAGCAATGTGCTGGGAACTAAACAATGCAGATCAGGTTTCCAGAGCCACAGCCTTGCCAGATATATGCTAATAAATACCAAATTCAAACAGGGGCTTGTGCAAACTGTAGAGTTACTGTAATTGTGGCTTCTGTATGTTGGCTGAAATACAGTCATAGAATCATAGAACAGCTTGGGTCGGAAGAGACCTTTAAAAGCCATTTAGTCCAAACCCCTAGCAATGAACAGGAACATCTTCAACTAGATCAGGTTGCTCAGAGACCCATCCGACATGACCTTGAATGTTTCTAGGGATGGGGCATCTACCACCTCTCTGGGCAGCCTGTTCTACTGTTTCACCACCCTCATTGTAAAAAATTTCTTCCTTCTGTCAGTCAGAATCTACCCTCTTTTAGTTTAAAACTATTACCCCTTGTCCTATTGCAACATACTCTACTGGAAAGTTTGTCCCCATCGTTCTTAGAAGCACACTTTAAGATTAAAAGGTCACAATAAGGTGTCCATGGAACATTCTCTTCTCCAGGCTGAATAACCCCAATTCTCTTAGCCTGCCCTCGTAGCAGAGGTGCTCCTTCCCTCTGATCACTTTTGTGTCCCTCCTCTGGACCGGCCCCAACAGTTCCATGTCCTGCCTGTGCTAAGGACTACAGAGCTGGACGCAGTACTCTCACCAGAGCAGAGCAGAGGGGCAGAATCACCTCCCTCGACCTGCTGGCCACGCTTCTCGTGATGCAGCCCAGGATACGGTTGGCCTTCTGGGCTGTGAGCGTGCATTGCTGGCTCATAAGTAACAGCATGTAGTTTGCATACACATGGCCAAAGACTGCAGAGGACAAATTTATCCCTGAGGCAAATTCAGCAGTCAAGGGAGTTATATCAGATCTTAATGTGGCTTTTATTTTATATATGCATTGAGCCATAAACATATGCACACGTGGAGTAAGAGCTCTCTCATTTCCATTATTCATGATGTGCATGCAGCATAGCACTACAGCATGCCTGTTTTTGACTGCAGACCTGAGCAGCAACAAATGATGTCATTCCTAACATCATCACAGGCCTTATGTAATGGAGAGCTTGTGAGAGAAAAGCCACCAAGGATCTGGCAGAAGCACGACTGTAAGTGACAGGGCCACAGCCCCCAACCTCAACATTTCTGCTCTGCTTTCTCTCACGTGGTGATCTATGAAAGCAAAGTGTGTTCGTACCCTGGAAAATGTGGGATTTGTGCCTGGATGACTTCAAACTCAGAAATGCTCACTGACAAACACAGCTGTTTTCTGGGAAGGGTGGGAAGGACACAGAGAGTCACTTGATAGGCCACTGGTGCTCACCACCACAGAATCCCAGAATGGTAGGGGTTGGAAGGTACCTCTGGAGATCATCTCATCCAACCCCCCTTCTTGAGCAGGCACACCTACAGCAGGGGGCACAGAACTGTGTCCAGGGGGTTTTGAATGTCTCCAGAGAAGGAGACTCCACCACTTCTCCCCTCCCCTTGCAGCCTTTGCCTGGACCCCTCTAGGCTCTCAGGTCACTGAAGTTGTGCTTTCTGCACACCCAGAAGCTCTGTCACCACCATATATATGTCACAAAGACATGCACAGGGACACAATGATGAGATAAATCCCTTTCTGTACCGTCATCACATTTAGAATAAAGGGAGGGGTGGACACAGGGCAAACTAATGTGAGCTTTATGGAATGGAAGTTTTCCGGATGTGGCAGCAATTGAAGAAATCGCCCCAACAGGTCAGTGTTGGTTTGTGTCTGTGTTTTACACAGCCTTCCTGCATTATCCAATGGCTCTTACCATTTTCCTCTGCAGCATGTGTTACACGTGGTGGCCAGACAGATGGCTGATCTGCTGCAACAAAGCAAGTCCTACATGTTTTTGAAGGAAGGAAAAGTCTATGGCACCAAAGTGACCGCAGCTAGTTTTATGCATGTTTTCCTCCTGCTCTGATCAGCTACCCTTACAGACTGTTGGCAGAGAGCAGAAAACAGAGGACCTGCTCAGCTTTCACCATCTGAAGATGTACAATTACATCATGTCCACAGTACGGCTTGCAGCCTCAGTCATCCCTAGTGGAGCAGAGTACGGTACTGCTTAGAGGATGACCTGGGTCTGCCTCAGCCCACAAGGACCAGCTGCTGAGAGGAAGAGACAAGATACGTAAAGCTAGTGTGGTCTGGAAGAGAAGAAGTACCAGTTAACTTAGTTATACCCCCTGCTCCCTCTGCTTTCACATTTATTCTGGAGGCACTCTCTTCTCTTTGGCATAATTTTGCAGTTTTCTGTTACCCTTCAGAAATCATGGGCTGTTCTTGCTTCTGGCTCAGTCTGTGAGGGAGGGATCCACTGAAAGCAGGTAAAATCTGGAGAGTGGTGAGGTTCCTCTTGAACTTGATGAAATACTACATTGCTACAAGAAAAACACCTTTGGAGAAACTACCACTTCATATTTGCTAGCTGGGGCTTCCTTTGGTTCCTGTTTTATCACAACACACATGAAGAAGCAGACCATGTCTTGCAGGAGTCATAAAAGCTCCTGTGCATTTTGGGTGCTAATTCCTGTAGGCACCGTTCCTGTTTTGTAAACTTACCAACAACCATGGTGAAACTCTACATAGGCACAAAATATTTGCCAGTCTGGATCTTTATTTACTCTGTGGTAGCCAATTTAAAGTGCTCCAGGAGGAGGGAAGAGTAAATTCTTTCAATGGAGCATCCTATCTGGGACTTCTTTTTTCTTTTTTTTCTTTTTTTTTTTGACAAGGGGATTTAAGGTAAAAATTGAATTATATTGCTAACAGAAGTGAAAATTTCTGAACTAGATCTTTGAGTTAAAAAGAAACCCCTCTTACTAAGTAATATTAATCACCTCAAAAAGACAGCTCAAAGTTAGCTCATAAACGACATATTAACCTCCTGTTGTGTCCCATTGGTTTAATGTAAGGATCATCCTACGTATTCCTCATCTATACTCACAGTACAGTTGGGCATGACTTTGTCAGCATCTGGAGGAGCTAGTCTTGGCCTCAGTGTTTTGAATCTTGTCAGTTCAAAGATATGCACTGAGAATGAGTGCCTGGAGCACAGATTTATCTGCAGGTGGATCAGCATGATATCCTTCCTGGGTCCTAAGAGTCCTGGAGAGGCACTACAAGGGTCTCTCTAGCTTCCTGAGAATCAACCATATTATTTGCTCACTCAGACACCTACATTTATAGCTCAATATTTAGGCTGATCACACATAGTGTGACACTGAGTTCACAAACTACTAATTATTACATCCTCATCCATCCATGCAAGCTTTTCCTTCTGTAAGAATCATAACGCAGAGAATATAATTCATCAGTGAAGTAATCTAATTTTAACAGTTGTTTCTGTACAATAGGAATAGTCCTCATTGTATTTAACTGTTTATGAACAGAGCACGAGTGCACACAATGGAGAATGTCCACAGAGAGGTGAAAAGGAGTCTGCAGTGCAGAGCTATTATGTGGTGAAAAGGGTCAATAGCAGAGAAGCTGTTTGATGTCTGTCTTAAGTCATCCATACTCTTTTTTCCCCTTCTGTGCACATAAGAAGACAGGAGCTCTGCCAAAGGAATACTTTTCACCACAATAGTGATGTTTGTGCTTGCACGATAGCAATACCAAGGAAAAAGGTAATGGCTCTATCAATAAATCAGAAACATACAACGAAGAGAAGAACCCCCACTCTGTAAACCTTTGCAACAATGCTATAGTAACAACTCTTGTTAAACCCAAATCTATACAATAATAAAAAGGCACTTACCACCATCCTGGTGTGAGAAACTCTGTGAAGGGGAAAAAAAAAAGATGTTTGGTTAAACCTTTTATATTTTGGGTATAATTTGCATGAAGTCTTGATTTTTATGCTAGGCTTGCTTTTGTGGTTCTCTGTACTTTTTAAATGGTTAACTGGGAATATGGCTGCTCAGCTTTAGGTGCCATTGGAGGCTGAGGGAGAGGGACATGGTGTAACTAAAAGGAGAACACTGCTGTTTGGTGCAGGCTGTAATGTTCAGAAATGGCATTTGTGGTGAATGTCACTATCTCTGGGTGCCACTGGGAGCAGGGAAGGTTGAGGTACCTTTCAGAATCCTGCCGACATCTTTCAGTGGTGCCAAAAGCTCATGTTTCCCTGCAGATAAGGTGGGGAGACAGTCTCTGAAATCCCTCTTCAAAAAAAGCTGGAGTGGGAAGGGGAAATCCAAATAACCCAACTAAAATAGATCTGACACCTCTATAGCTTTTCTAGTCTTGTTGTGCTCTGCAACTGCCACCAATCTTCCCGTAAGTGCATGAACTGTCGCTTTCAAACAGTGCTAAGAGTCTACTTTGGTTTCAATCTATGCCTGAATGACTTTTTTTTTTTTTTTAAATACCTTTTGCAAGTTGTCAAAGGATTTCTCTGTCTCCTTCAGTTTCTCCAAAATGATTTGTTCTTTGGCAGATATTTGGGATTCCTCACTTTCTAATTTCTGGATTTCTTGTTCCAGCCTGTGGAAGACATACAGACATGCACATACACAGAAAAATAAAACATGTAAAAATTATTTCAATGAGACATAGGTTTCTAGGTATTAATTAGCATTTCCAATGTCATCAGGAAGAACTTTCACACTTGTTATAGCGCATGAAAAGCATGTGAATTATTTGTAAATCAGACAGTTCTATTTAAAAGAAAAACAGTAGTTCTCTTATTATCCACTTCTGCAAAAGCATGTGCATATTAATTAAAAATATACCTTGGTATCCCTTCACCCCAATTCCCATAACATCTCTCAGATATGCACCTTCATTTTAGAAATCACAGTATGAGATATGACCATAAATATACACTAATAATTAGAGGAATATGTGTCTTCTAATGCTTCTGTACTCCAGACAATGAAACTGGAAATAGTTGTTGGAAGCTGGCAGTCAACCAGTTGTGTTAGGATTTTTTTTTGAACCAGTGCTTCACCCACTCCCGACAATAACTCTTTGGGATATCCATCTGTGCTTTCCACTGTTACCGCATGACACTAGGGAGCCCAGAGACTTCAGGTAATAAAATACACAGGTTGCTCAGAAAATAAACTTATTTTGCTAGGCAGTTAGCATTCAGCACTCTTGTTTCTCTTGTCAAGACCTAGTGGCACTCAGTCTTTAAGATGTGTTGATTGTGATTTGGGATACACTTTAATTGGGGTTAGATTCTCCATTACTTTAACTCAAACCTCCATTTATTGACATGATTTATGCAGGTGCAGAAATATTCCCTCTTTCTCTCTCTCTATTTTTATGTGTACCACCATCTTTATTTTCTCACTTTTGAAAAAACATCTGTAATATGAACTAAGAACTTTTGAACAGGGATAGTTGCCTAAAACTCCCTTTGTCTACAGAAAGAGCTGTAGCTGCTCACAGCTTCTTGGACCACATTTCTTGAAGGCAACAGATCAGCATTGCCCAGTACTTTCTTAACCCATGGCTGCTTGCTCCTCCCTTTCTGCCACCATTTCTCCATTGAAGGATCAGGGCAATAATCCAGGCTAAAGGGACATATTTTTGGTCTTTCCCAGCCCTGTTCAGCCCAGGACTTCATTAATGCTTTTTCAATCACAAGGCAGAGACCAAGGAGAAAGTGACAGTGAGCACGTAGAGAGGAGGGAGGGAGGGATTGCTCCTTTCAGGGGCTTGACAGCTTGTGTTGCCTGTGAAATTCATGTGTCTAAACATAGATGCAAAGGTCTAACTTAAGGCACCCACCTGGGAAATTTTTCCCCACTTTCTAATTGTGCAAGGATGAAAGATTTGTGACACTTGCTGATAATGTTTTTCATTAGAGGGAGGCAAAAGTGTCATAGCCTCAAATTGTTGTATACGAATACTTAATAGTCTCAAATTTGTGGTTGTTTGTTGTACCGCCGTTTTTCTCTCTTAAAGGCAATGCCTTCATCTCCAAGTTCAAACAGCTTAATTTCAGTGATTTTAAAATGAACTGTAAAACTACTGCTCCAATCCACCTAATACTTTCTCCAAATGAATACAAATTTTTTAAAAAAGCAAAATATTTTGAGACAAAATATTTTGTTTTGCTGAAATGGAACAATTTGATACAGGATGAATTTTTCTCTTTATGTTGTGATTCAGGGAGAAGGGTTTCCAAAAGTACTGCTTCGTCTTAACTTGTCTTTCCAGGAAATGTTTTAAAATACCTTGTGAACTGAAAAAAATCATTTGTCACTCAGGTCAGCCATTGCCATGCTCTACTTAATGAATTTAGAAGTCAACAGAAAGGTTGCTTCTTTT
>WEKW01007961.1:24237-45121 GCA_013389905.1 Sula dactylatra
TTTCCTTCCCTGTCCATGGGAACAGTTAGTAGATCCACTAACTAATTTATACGTTGCTGATAAAGACATTTGAAATAGTATGCTGTGCTGACTGGTGAAATTACATTGTGGAGCTGGGTAAGTCAGGGTTTACTGGTATTTTTTTTTTCTTCCCAAGTGAATCACTAAGCAGCATTTTCAGGATACATATTCTGTAGCCTGGTACATTTTGCTCGCTACATGACTTGTTTGGTCTTCCAGAGAATGTATGCTTCTAAGGCACACACATGTGCACTTGCACACGCACACCCACCAATTGATTGGAGTTATATTTTCTTGCTTTCTGGCTACTTGCTGTTTTGTTTTCACTTGTTTCTGTGTTTTCTATCCTCCCCTCCTGGCTTACTTCTTCAGTGTCTCCTTCATTCTTGCCAGCCTACCCTCACCGTTAAAATGAGTTGGGCAGATTCAATGTTAAGTTACCCTATTTTGACAAAGTCTTTCTTTTTTTTCCTCCTGAATCTCTTCTTCAGTTACTTTCAGAAGCAGTATTAACAACCATTTACTAAAAAGGAAAGAGATGAAGACAGAGCTGCCAGGATTTAGAAACATGGGTGAAGTTGGTAGGGATGCAGATTTCCTATGTGACACTGAGTGAAAATACATACAAACTCATCCCATAGGCGCAAATTGCCCTTTTTCCACTGAAATCAGTGCAGGTAGAATGAGAGTCTCCCAGGACCTGTGAGGAATGGGTCTGAATTCCTAATTAGGGGAGGAAAAATATGGATCATTCAGCCAAAATGTAGCTGTTACATAGCACAAGGGTCATATACCAAGCATTAATATCCACAGGAGGTTGCTTTATACCTTTTTGCTCAATTTTATACCACTCCTGTCTGTACTCTCTAGGCTTAAAGGCTGAGGTAATGCTGCTGAGGTACTGAGGTAACAGAAATACTCAAGGGCAGTTTCCACATGAACTGTTGTATACATTCATCAGTAAACCATCTAGGCACTACAGACCTCACTGGAAAATTTGGACCTAGAGTCTTCACCACTTCCTTTGGGCTGCCTTTTTAGGTAGGGGCCAGCAATGCAAAAATTAAAATCATAATGCAAACTGAAGGTTGGTTTGCTCCCTTTATTCTTTTAGTGAGCTTCCTGTCATCAGAATTGCTGAGGGATAAGGACAACTGCCTGGTTTTTTAGTAACAAGATACGAGACCTGCAGATTTGGTCTGAAAAACAAAATGGCATTATATCACATCTGTTTTGAGCAATATGTTATATAATGGTTGAAATAGTAATAAACCCCTCCAGAGTGCACATGTACACGTACGTACATACACAAAGTGCTTACATTCTTCCTGTTCCTCCTGTAAACCTGTTAAATATTCAATAATGTCCTGTTCTTCTAGCCCAGTTTAAAAAGGATGTGCCTTAATTGTCATTTGACACCTGGCAAGGAAACCTTATAATTCCCTTGTTCCTGGCTTCTTAGCAGATTTCAGGCTGGCTTTTGAAAGACGGCCACAACAATAAAGCCAATTAAATAAACAACTACAATCTCTTGAGTGCTGTAGGGAAAAAATAAGAAAGAAAGCATACATCCAGATGAAGCAGAAGCAGTGTAAGACAGACGGTTGGTATTGTTACTGAAGTTATCTGATCACTGGGGTTTGCCAAACTGTTTATGCAAGGAGAAAAAAAGGGTCAGGGAGTGCGGAGCTGCTTTGGCAAGGGCATGTTTTTTTCAGTGGATGTACACCAAGCACTGTTTCTCTGAATATCACAGAAACAAACAGGGTAGATTTTGCCACTCAGAAATCCAAGCCTGCCCTGCTGTTGTCTGTCTGTCCTGCAGCTTTCTTTAACGGACAGCTGCCATTAGCACCTGAGGGCATAACAGGATTTTCAGGGGGGGCTAGGAAAAACCACCTGTGTAAGCCAGGTAACCCTCCTGCTAATGGTAATGGTGCTGTCCTGCTATGAAGGGGAAGAAACTACAAACAGCAGAAGGGATGCTGCCTCTTGGACAGCATTTTGATGTTGTTTGGGGGCACTCTGATTCCTTGGCTAGGAAGATTACAGGCTTGTAGGATAATGCAGGCTGGAAGTGAGCTCAGGAGGTCTCTAGCCCAACCTCCTGCTCAAAGCAGGGTCAGCCATGATATCAGACCAAGATGCTTATGGCTTCTTCCAGTTGGGGCTGGAACTCCCCAGTGATGGGGGAAGAAAAATTAATTTTTAAGGCTACTTGTAGGCTTTTTCTTTTATAGTGTGTAGCTATCAGACATCATGCCCTGCAAAATTCAGACCAGAACTGTTCAGTACTGGAAGGGAAGGGGATGCACCAGACTGCTAAATGAAGTCTGGTCTGTGTGTTTGGTGGGATTTTGACCCAACCAGGCAGTCACACAAGTGTAGGAAATGCGGGCAGTGCAGTTTCTGAGAGGGATGGAGACAGAAGCAACAAATGAACCCTCCTGCAGAGACGGTGGGATCAGGGACCAAAGGAGCTGTCAAGAACCACAGATGACTTTAATTTGGGTGATGAAAAGGAAAGTTGAGAAAGGAGATCTAACAGGTGAAGAGGCAGCAGAGGTTTGGTACTGTGGTACATGTATATGTGCATTTATGTTAGCACCCAATACCCAGCAAACATTATGTTTGGATATAGGGCTCTGTTTTGTGCTCCAGGCTGAAGGTAATGAATGCACTTTCTCTAGGTGAAGGATTTCCTCTGTTTCCCATGGTAAGATTTTAAACCCACAGACTTAGGCTATCATTTTCCTTCCTGCTGAAAGGCAGAGGCTGCTCTGGCACAAGGTGCCTTTACCTTGACCTCAGGAGGGTCAGCAGGTAAGGTCCAAGCAGGATCCTGCAGGACATATGCAGCTGGTTCAGAGTCACACTGCTTTGCAACAGGAGCACACAAATCCCAAGTAAGCAGAACTATGTCTGAAGAAAACAGCCTCCCCTATCCAGCCAGTTAACTTTGGCAGACACATGATTTCTAGAGATACCTACATTTGGCTCAGCAGTGTTTTGTTTTTCAGGGTGGGATGGTAACAACATTATGAGCAGGAAGAACAGCTGCAGGTTTATGGACCACTTTCTTTAGCCTGTACTAGCTCTGCATGCTGGGTTGTACCTGAGGAATACTCATGTCATCTCTTCAGTGAAGATAGAAATGTAATAGAAGTTATGTCTGCAGCATACACACTGACATGTCAGTGGAAAAAAGAACATTCATCAGCACTAATAAGGAAAATATACAAGTATTCAGAACTTCAGAGGAAAACAGGAAAGACCTAATCAGAGTAAACACTCAAAGGGAAAAGGTGACGGATGCATACAGAGTGGGAGATGGCTCAGCTATAAAGATTATTTTGCTATTGTTTGACTGATACCCTGAATCAACCTGATATAAAAGGCACAAAGAAGACATGGGCCTGTATATCAGTAATTAATGCCTGGTGTCTAAGAGCTGAACATCCTGAGGTGTTACAGCTGGTATTAAAATAACAGATTCACAAGCAGAGAACTGCAACAAACTCCTGTGATGCTTACTAAACAGAAAGTTAAACACCAAGTTTAGGGGTAACTGGGCTTGCCTGTGGGGATGAAACTGAACTCTGCACAAATTCCATGACTGTCTCAAGGATCTTGCCCTCATGAAGCTTTTGACCACACAGCAAAACCAGAAACTGAAACGTAACATGCAGGGTCCACCCTTCCGTGAGCACAGAGCTATGGGTCTTTTCCGCAGTGGAAAAGAGCACTGGCAAAAATGCTCTGCTCCATGGGCCTCTCATTCCCACTTCTTTGTCATGTAAAGTGTACAGTGATCTGTTGTGTCACCCAGCTTCAGAACAAACTTGGAAAATGAACTTGCAAGGGGAAAGGGAAAGGGTTCCCCCTGCAAGAAATGCGAGTCTTGCATTTAGGCTCTTTAAACCATCACAATGGGAGAAGATACGAGGAACTGTACTCTAAACCCCAGTCCAGAACCTCAGACCTTGACACGCTCCCTATACCTGTATCAACTGCCAAGCACCAGCAACTTGGCTTTAAACCAACTTGCCTAAGAAGCTGGAGCATTTATCTACATGCCACAGCCGTGAACAGTACACTTCATCTGCTGTAGGGGAGGGGGAAATCACTGACTAATACTTCATTTAGTTTCCATATTGGCTTAGTGTTCTTAGCAAACACCAGCAGTTGTGCCAAAGCCAGTTGGACCATTTGCAGATGTCACTAGATATCGACATACAGGCAGTGCTGATGACAAAAACCTGCTTGATTTCAGGTCTGTTGCAGGATCTGAAATGGGATTCCAGAGCTGAGTAATTTAATTCCTCTTAGCTTAGTTTTTCTGCAAAGCTCATCCTTTTTAAATGGCTCACCCTCAAAGAGGAAAGCTGGCAGTGCACATCTTGTGATTTCCAAAAGGCTGTTGTTTACAGAGTGCAGCTGATAACCAAAAGCAGCAAACTTAATTAGCATCTTTAAAAAGGCAAAATCTCTGTGACTTGAAAGACTGGGAATATATTATCACCAGTCAGTGATTGGAAATGAGATTCAGGCATGGTGCTGAATGAGTTGATCTGGTAATCTATGTCAATCTTCCTGAATACACAGGAAGGGAAACCATTCCCTCTCCCAAAAGTTGCATCCCAATACCAGCAGATGAACTTGGGAAGAGAGGAAAAACTCTCAATAATTCCCTCTGCTGTTTGAAGAAATTGTGTATACACACATGCACAGAAAGACAGCTGTATATTGATATTGTGCATCTGCCTGGTTTAGGACCAGGTTAATCCCTGCTAGGTTAGACAAATCAAAGCCAGCAAGTCAAGCACTGGCCACAGGATTTCTTGAGCTAAACACAATCAGGTGTAAAACCCAACAATCATTACCCTGAGTTACTAAGTAAAATGTTGCCTCCTCCTTGTGTGTCGACGTAACACAAATGCTTTGACCTGCAATTGCAGAAGATACATGACCGAGTCCCTTTCCTTGCCAAATCAACACTGTTTGTGTATTAATTTTTGTCAGTAGTTTGCCTGATGCAGCATTAAATCTCCCAAGCTTGGGGACCTTCAGCGTTCTCTGGGGTGACTCTTCCTCCAACTGCAACCACTTTTTCATGATTTGCTTTTTCTCTGTTTTAGAAGGCTGTTATCTCATTCCAGTATCATCTCCTCATATCACCTTAACACACAACTTCTTGCCCCAATGGCATTTGCAGCCCACACTTGTTCGTAGACTTTTACAAGTGTGAGCGTTCCAGGGCCAAGTTCTTACAGTCTTATTCAAATGGGAGATGTCTCCAGACTGCAACCTTAAAAACTTCCCATTGCCTAAGAAGAGGGCAGATCACTGACTGGAAATCAGTGAATCACTATGCCTTGGATGCTTGCCCTTACAGCGGAGGAGCACATGGTGACCCTCCTTTAGGAAATGGAGGGGAGAAAAGAAAAAAAAACCCTCATCTGAACCAAGTCCACTGGCCAGTGGCCAAAGAGGTGAAAGAGCAAGGAGTCCACTTATTTTCTTTCTGTCTGCTTATACCAGAGTGTTTTGATCTGAAAGCTCTCATTTGTGCTCCTGACCAGCCTCCTGGCAGGACCTGGCAGATCTTACCCAGTCCCTTTATTTCCCTGACCAGCCAAGTAAAGACACTGATAGCTTAACCCACTCTGGCAGAGTCTGGCTTTTGAATCATCCAGGTCTTGGAGCACTTGTGTTTAAAACAAATGGTGTGAATATCCTGGTTTCTTGGCCCAGCCCTGTGAGATGAAAATGGGTATTGAGGTTCCTCCTGGTGAAGCTGGGTTTTGTCCCTTCTCTTCACCGTTGCTACTGTTTTCTTCTTCCCTCCCAGCCTAGAAAGAAGGCAAGCCTCTTGCCTCTGGAGCCTTTTGGTCCTGTGTTCAAAACATTAAAATAAAGTAAATTAAGTGAGAGCCACAATTGATACAAAACACTTGGGTTGCACAAAACCAAACACGCAGCTCTCCATGACCGGACAGACAGGGAGCTGCACCAGACAATGTACGGGACTCACACTGCAAGTACAAGGACTCATCATCTGTGGTTCATTGTTCAGTACCTGCTGGGATGGCAGGAGAATTGCAGGGAAGATAAAACAGCCATCTGAGAGAGGACACATGCACTGTACTTTGTTATTGGAAGGTGAAGGTGCAAAGACTCGGGGAAGATACTGAACCCTGCAGGAACTGCTTTGTCTGCCATGGCTTTAAGTAAACTTGGCAGGATAAGCACCAGGAAAGCTGCCCCTGGGATGCCTGAGGACACACAAGTATACAAGAGGGACACATATTTCATTGCTTGCTGTTGTGAAATCCTCTCCCCCTCCCATGCTGTGCTTTTCTTCTACCATTGAGGTGTACTTCAAGGGAATGGCCAGGCACTTTGAGTGTGGGGAATAAGCTCCAGAAAGACCACAATGTTTGTGGTGGGACCTGGGGTTGGAGGGCATGTGTTGCAGGACATGGTCCAGGTGAAGGAGGACTGCACTTGCTGTTGCCCCGGCACAAAGTCCCCACACACCACAGCACACACCCAGAGACTAGAAAAGCAACACAGGTGAGGCCAGCCCTGTGAAGAACAGTTTGCTGGCACATTGCAGCTATGCATACGAAAATATATTTAAGTTTGGCAACAGATGTCAGCAGTTCAGTTGTACAGTGGACTGTGTTATTTATATCTTGGGAGAGGTCCAAGAAATAGAGGCAGAGCAATCGGAGGATGACTGTTGAGTCCTCGTTCTTCCATAGTGCACCAACACCGGCTGCTGCAGCATTACCCAAGGTTAGCACGGATATACAATCAAAATGAATGCATGACCTCATGCAGCACCCATACTGCAAGCTGCCAAGAAAGGGGGATGTTTTTGTGCAATTCCTATACACTCCAGTATACTGGAGATACACATTCAGTTACCTAGCAGCGTTTACAGGGAAGGCAGGAAGCCTGGAAAAGGGTGTGATTTTTATCTCCACCTTCTTTTTTAATGAAGGGAAGTTAAAAAAAAATATTGCTAAAAGTATTTGCCCTGAAGAGATTTCAGCCTCTCATGTACAAACTGGTAATACACTTTTTCTCCGTGGTTTACATTGTTAGCTGAGAGATGAGCTGCTAAGGGTCATGGGGAGCTGAGGGCAGAGCATGAGCCAGGCAAAGCTGCCTGTTGGAAAAGGCCCTGGGGGTGCTGGCTGACAGCCGGCTGAACATGAGCCAGCGTGTGCCCAGGTGGCTGAGAAGGCCAACAGCATCCTGGCTTGCATCAGCAATGGTGTGGCCAGCAGGAGCAGGGCAGTGATGGTGCCCCTGTACTGGGCACTGGTGAGGCCGCACCTCGAATCCTGTGGTCAGTTTTGGGCCCCTCAGCACAAGAAGGACACTGAGGTGCTGGAGCGTGTCCAGAGAAGGGCAACGGAGCTGGGGAAAGGTCTGGAGAGCAGGTCTTACAAGGAGCGGCTGAGGGAGCTGGGGTTGTTTAGCTTGGAGAAGAGGAGGCTGAGGGGAGACCTTATCGCTCTCTACAACTACCTGACAGGAGGTTGTGGTGAGGCGGGTGTTGGTCTCTTCTCCCAAGTAACAAGTGATAGGACAAGAGGAAATGGCCTCAAGTTGTACCAGGGAAGGTTTAGGGAGGGTATCAGGAAAAATTTCTTCACCAAAAGTGTTGTCAAGCATTGGAACAGGCTGCCCAAGGAAGTTGTTGAGTCCCCATCCCTGGAGGTATTTAAAAGCCATGTAGACATGGTGCTTAGGGACATGGTTTAGTGGTGGACTTGGCAGTGCTATGTTAATGGCTGGACTCGATGATCTTAAAGGTCTTTTCCAACTTAAATAATTCTATGATTCTATGATACCAAGTTTACACCCCTCGGGTTGCAGCACGATGGCCACTAGGATACCCTAGCAGCCAGCTGCTGCAAGGTGGGCCCCATGACCTCTAGGTTAAGAGGCCGTCCACATCAGAAACTTCAGACAGACACCAGCTGTTCATTTTCCATGCTTACTGAAAATTATAGCCACTTCTGGAGGGGCTGCAGTAGAAATGCAATAAACTTCTGCAAGCTCAGAGTGCAAGGAGTGCTGCACTGAAAAGCAAAACACATGGGAGCCTGGGTTTAAAGTTAGAGCTGTTGGCTAGGGCTGGAGCAGGTGTGTTGTTTTGTACCTGGACTTCAGGTCACTGCAGCTTTTTCCTCAACCATCTGCTCTGGCCTCCTGCCCTTGGACTGCGAGACCTGGGAACATGCTCTCTGTGCTGCCGTCTGCTCTTCCGAGGGAGTTGACTAGTGTCTTGCACAGTGAGTCTTGCAGAAAGCAGCGCTCCTGTCCCTCTTGGTCACCCATAGGTCACGGCAGTGAAGGGCAGGGGCAGAGGGACAGTGCAAGAGGAGCACCTGGCAGAGCTCAAGGACATCAGGACATCAGCTCTGGTGGTGACACAGCGTAGCGTTTGCAGACTTGGCGATGCTTGTCCACTCCTCAGCAGTGGAGCGTTCTTGTACCTGAAGTTGATACCTGACACCAGCTTCAAAAAGAACATACGGCCTCCTTTAATTGGAGAAAAATAGCTAAGTTTTGAAATACTTGGAATACTTTACGAATAAGATAGTCTTAGAACGTGCTACATGTGATTAGATAGAAGGGAGTTTGGAGATGCTGTATCCTTGAGTAGAATAAACACAGGAAATGTACTAGAATAAGCTAGTTTAGTATCAATAAGAATTGTGTAACCAAGCCAAAAATGAACTGAGCATGTCTGGGGACTGAGTTCAGCCAGCGGACACGGTGAGGAAGACTATCGAGGACCACCAGAGGATGCTGAAAGACCACTGATAAGCATGAATGCGCATGTGTTAAGGACATTTGCATATATTAATGAGTTCCAAGGATAGTATGAATATGGTAATAATTTCCTAGAAATCTAATGAATATGTATATTTTTGACTGCATATAACCCTTTTAGTAAAGCAACTCGGTGTGCACATTAGGTGGAGTGATCCCCTGTGTGCCCGGCGCTGCAGTAAAGAATGCCTGCTTTCTAAAACTACAAATTGAGTTTTAGAGGGTTCTTATGTTTGCCGACTTATGGTATCAAAGTGCCGACAGGACATGCTTGGGCAGTAAGTGAACTGATTTAAGTTATTTCTGTGGAGCACAGGAGTCGAGAGCAGACACTGGATGGTGCCTTAGAAGCATGACAGGTTTTCCCAACTTGCCTTGAATTCAGCTTTGGTCTCTGGAGCTGCTCAGCCCTGACTCCTTTGCTCTGATTTTAATGCTTCTTCCAGCATCTGTCATCCCTCCAGTCTTGTCAATTAACCGTAGCTGCATGCTTAGATCAGAGACAAGTGTTGCTGCAGCTTGCTCTCAGTTTCAGGTAACCAGAGACCTACAGGTTCCCTTGATTTAAGCTAGCTCGTTAGCCCTGGCACACTGATACTCTTTTCTGCTAATACAATGCAGAAGACCAGAAGAAAGGGAAACATGTTCTAAACCAACCTTGTCTGTCTCCTTTTCCTTTCTTTTTCATCCACCTGTTCTCTTTCCTCTTCTACCTCCTCTTCCTGCCGCTTGCTCTAACCTCTCTCATTCCTGTAATGCTGTTCCTGGTGGATCCTGTCCCTTCATTCCCCTTCCCTGTGCCTCATGACTGTCCTTCTGGAACCTCGTGGCCACTGCTGACTCTCTGCAACTCCTCTGCTCCTCTCAGCCAGTCTCCATTCATTACTTCTCCAATCATATAACTTCCTTTCCTATTAAAATATTATCCCCATGTGTACTGTCCCCTCATTGACCCTTCCTTTCTTCTCTCTCCTTCACATAAGCCAGGGACATTCACTTTTGACTGTTCAACCAACATTTGTATGTACAAGTTGGCTTTCTTGTCACCTTCACTGATGGTTGATCTCCTCAATAAAGATGACTTCAGAGCACAGAGGATCACACTTCACAGGGGACCAAGACCCTTCCCAGCTTCTAGGGTGAGGCGTGTACAGCTTTAAAGCTTCTATAAACGTTATAGGAAGGGGAAAATCTAAACATCAGCTGCAGCTGATGGGAACAGCCACACTTCAAAGGAGGGAGTCCATGTGTGCTCACACTGCACAGGGTTATATATAACATATTATATATTGTTTTATATATATATAAAACATAACACATAGTATGTTATATAACTGTAATTCCCTAACAATTATCACTCCCTTTCTGGTGCATTCCTGCTTGTCATAACCACTGGGAAATGATGATACAGGCTGCATGAATGCTGCCATTGATGTTGAGAGATGCCTGACTGTGCAACCAGCAATGGACATCTTGTTAGTACAGTGCAATTTTCAGTCTGTGTATAGAAGAACTTTCACCTAAAAAGGCCTGGGCAAAAGTTCGTGAGTCCATCACTGTGAAAAGTGTTAACGGGTTTTAGAGACACTTGGTAATATTTTTTTCCCCTGTATCTTTCCCTGAGCTCTGTCTGCGGCTCTTTTGCTCAGAGAAGAGTGAATGCAGAGGAAAAAAGACGCAAGGGCCATGAGCCCGTGCAGTGTGCAGGAGTCCCTAGGCTGTGCTGATGTGCAGCTCTGACTACCCAGGATGAAGCAGTGATGTGGGATGTGCATTACTCAGCCCCTTCATGGTGTTGCTCAGAAAAACTGTTCTGACAGTGCTGTACAAATACCAGCAAAAATATATATGTCCAAACTTTCTGAGGAAACAAAGTCTGGCAGAAAGTCTGCCATTTTACAGAGCTAGCAACTGACCTAACAACAGATCTTGCTCTGTAGGCAATCTATATACAGCAGATGAAAGTGTGTGCTGCTGGATTTTCCCTACTGCAAAGCATAATTTCTTCTGAATTTCTTTCCGAACTGCATTTTTCCTCTCTTGTTCAGCTTGTAGTTGCAATTCTTTCCACTTGTCTTGGGCTGAAGATTGGGCTTTTTTCCAATCTCAAGGATATAAACATTTTTGGTGTAAGTATTACTCTTCTGCTGATGTACCTATTACTTAGATTGCCTGGATGCTAATACAACATAGCAGTGGTTACATCAGTATTTGCTTGTTTCTCTGCTGTGCCACATGGCTCGTAGCAAACTCGAGATCGTCATTAAGATAAATAGTAGAGCTGTGAAAAAAAAATAATGGAAAATTCTAATTTTGTGGCTGTCTTGATAAAACACAGAAGTTTGTTATTGCCATGAAGATGTGTAGTAAAGTTTTGCTCTGGGACTTGTTGCAAGTGTTGTATTTCTTCTGAAGAAATTATTTGAAATGATGCACTGAGCTACACTATAATATCTCTGGTCTTACTGTTCACACAAGATGTCTAGCTAAACACCAGCACCAGAAAGCACAGTATTATCAGCCTACTGTAATGACCATTCAAGCCAATGAGAAGATTAAAGGATGTTTAAGGAAAATATATACTAGTTGTTAATACATGTGTTAGATATTTTACAGTCCAAGCTTAACCAGGAATACCTGAAAGCACACCTGAAAATGCTCTGATTTGTGGATTTACCCTAAAACATATATATGTAGATATGTGCACATTGAGTGAAAGAAAAGATTTTCCTGGTACAGGCTGCCATTTTTTTCCCCCTTATCTGTGTTTCTTGTCTTCCTTGAATTCCTGCA
Source organism: Sula dactylatra (assembly GCA_013389905.1). Classification (NCBI taxonomy): domain Eukaryota; kingdom Metazoa; phylum Chordata; class Aves; order Suliformes; family Sulidae; genus Sula; species Sula dactylatra. Next base: position 35,908 of record WEKW01007961.1, read on the forward strand.
CAGGTTATTTCCACACCAGACTCCAACTAAGTCTTCTTCCTCTGGTGAGGCAGAGCACTGGCTCCATCCAAAGTCAATGGCACCTTGTTCCCTACTGCTCACAAAACAGGATTTCACTTTTTGCAGTTTTCCCATTTGGGATGTTTTGAATCCCTCCCTGCCCCCATTAGATGTGACTTAGAAATTTAGAAGCATATACAAATGACTCCTTCATATGGCAATCTGATCATCACTGAAAAGGTGCTGCTGTTATTTACTAGAAAAGCAATTTTGACAAAGATAGAAATCATGGGCTGGAGCTGTCTGTTTTATCCCTGCTGTAGACTCCAGCAAATCACTTTGCCTCCATTTCCCCATCTTGATTCACTACATTCTGCCAATGCTATATAGTCCAATCATATATCAGACCATACTTATCCCTAGTAGAAATGTTAGCTGGTATTATTAATTATAGATACTCACTGTACATGTGAGGTTTCTATGATTTTGGTTTGACTTTACTCAGATTCATTGCTAATGACTGCATGGACATTGTAATGGACTTCTGGTGCAAACAAGGCATTAACTATTTGTTTTCTGCAGTGGTGGCTTAAAATGTTCTGTTTCAAGGAACATGGTGCCTACAAGCTTACTGGGCATAAGAAGTAAGTGCTGCCCAGCTCCTGACACTATGCTGTAAGGTACCTGCTGTGATTGATCAAATATAGTCTGAGAATAATAGTAAAAATGAAAATGAGCTCCAGAGAATTCTGGTGGTTACACTGAAAATGTGAAAACCTTAACAAAAGTATTATAATTGGTGTGATGACACCTTCTCTGCATCCTGGCTATCATGCGGCTGTTAGAGCACAACCATCTTACTACTATGGAAAGCTGCAACTTACAGGGATCCCATCTGCCTCCCTTGGACCCTTTTTAACAAATCTTTCTTTGCCTTTTTTGTTGTGCTTTAGTCACAACTGCCTGAACCTGTAAGTGCCCTCAGAATTCCTTCACAAAGGAGTTAGATGGGTATGTGCAGCTGACAGTCAGTGTGCCTCAGACACTAAGCTTTATTAGGTTCCTTTAAAAAATCCCCATATTATGTGCTCCTCACAAATACAGAAATGCATTCCCCTGCAGTGCTTGCCAAGAGTGACTTGGACGGCAGGGACAGAAAAAGAGCAGCGGGGCAGGAAGGGGAACACCCAGTAGGAGCCATTACTTGTTTTGTTTGTTTCTTGATGCAAACAGTTTCTTGGATTTAAGCTTTGCAAATTTGTCCTCTGCTGTCATTCACTTACAGGAACTCACAGTCCATTTTTCCAGGGTGAAGGCTGATGTAAGGCAAGGAATGTGTCCTGTGGGAATGGACAGACTCTCCACCAGGAACAATGAGGGATGCACCAAGCTGCTGCTGCCCTGAGCACAATGACAGCAGCGTCCTAATCCTGCTTCATCCATCTGATCTACCTTAGAGCTTTTGTGTTGTGTTTGTTTATTTACTTGTGCTTGGCAGCAAGCATCCCTGTGTCCCAGAAAGCATTGGAACAAATGCGGCTTCACTGGGAAAAGGTTTTGCCCTGGTGGGATAACTCCAAGGTTATCCAAAGTGCTCCTGCTGAGGCAAATCAAGCCAATCAGGAAGCCCCCAGAAACGTGGGCTGTGCTCAGTTTGTTGTTTCCACCCTCAGACGTTTCCTGCTATTGTTCTTGTCATTTTCTCTGAGTGTCCACTAGGCTGGTGGGTGGTGCTGCTACCACTGGCAAGGGTTTTTGGGGAGGCCGCCAGTCCTCTCGGGCACATGGAGAGCTCTCTGCCATTCCTTTCACAGTCTTTCAGCACAAATTTCCAGCATACAAGTGCAGGGAAGGTGGGGCTGTGGTGGTAACTGCATCTCAGCGAACAAAGCAAAGTGCCTTTTCCTGCTGGCCGTGCTCAGCCGGGCAAGAATGAAATCATGCCATAAAATGATGAATGAATTTTAGCTCAAGAAGTTGCTTATCACCCTGGGAGACACAGAAGGTGGGTGGGTGGAAGCAGCAAGGCCACAGCATCCTGGGATTCATTGAGAGCTGTAGAAAGCTGAGGAAATACCGTCTGTACTCTAGAAACTGGCTGCTCTAGTTTTATCTTTGCCATCCAGAGCCTGGTTTTCTCTTGCGAGGAGTACAGGACATCATGTACAATGGCCTAACCGTGTCACACCATCAGAGGACCAGAGGAGCTATAACTATCCCGGCCTCCCAGGGACAATGCCTGTATTTCATTTTTTAATTCTCTGAGTTTCATGATTGCATTTTTTTCTTTCATCATATGCATCTCACAAGTTTCTATCTGCAGTGGAAAGGACTGAGAAAAGCTGGATGCTGCACTCCCCATGCTCCAGTCTCAGCTGGAAAGCACAGCAAACCAGATTGTAGACACTCCCACCACCACCTGTTCAGGTAGTCATGAGCACATCTTTGGTTTTCAGTGTAAGATAACTTTACGTGCTGTGGAGAAATTGTGACACCAAATTTGTGCTCGGACAGCACCTGTAATTCTGTGGAGAGATCCCTGGTGGTGTGGTGTTGTTTCTGAGCTGTACTGGTGAATAGAGCCAGCTACACAGCTGTGTGAATGAAGAAACAAGAGGGAAAAATTGCTCTGAGGTTGCTCGGGGCTTACTTTTCCAGCCCTTTGCTTCACATTACCTAACATCAGCCACACCTGAGTCATTGCTGTCTGATCCCTCATGGTGCTGGAGTGCAAATTAAAAAAAAGGAGAGCAAGTTTAATAACATGTCAATGCCCTCCTTTTTATTTTCCATGACTGATCGTAAGTCCCCATTACTGCCTCATGAAAAGTTGGAACAAGGCATGATTTTAATTGTGGGAAGCTGCAAAGTTTTCTTGACTTTGTGCTGCGTGTTTGTGGTTGGAGTCAGCTGATGGCTTCCTGCCTGCATGGGTCTTGGATGGGTGAAATTCTTGACCCCTGGACTTCCCAAGAGTAGCAGATCTTCCAAGACGGGATAAAGCAGATATCTGAGCTGATTTGGTTCAAGGGTGCAAAAACCAGTCAGTAGAGCACTTGCAGCCCAGGATCATTAGAAAAGGGATTATTTGCCTTTTTAGGAGAACCTTTAAGAGCATGCCAGGGTCTACATTTTGATAGTTGGCCCACAGCTGGCCATAGGGCATAGCAGAGAGGTGGCACGGGACTGCATTTCTGAGGGTAAATATCATAGATGGGAACCTCAAAGCCACCTAGAAGTGTGGTAACCCCCTAATTTCTGACAAATTACTTCACACTCAGTTCATTATTCTTTCTGCAGCAAGCTGAGGAAAGCCAAGCGTAGCCTGACGGGCTCCTGGCTATGATCCTGGGGAGGGGCTGGCTGGTTGCAAGGAGATGGTTTGCCTTCTGTCATTTCCCATGACTATGCAAAAAGTTCTCCTAGGGGTCTCCTCACCTGTGCTAATAATCTCTATGCCTGGAATGGTGGTACTGAGGGATGGGGTAGCAAGGGGACCATCTTAATTAACCATTAAACATATTAATCTGCAGAAGACAGCTCGAAAGTAGGAAAGTTGTTCCAGTGCTTTGGAAAGGGCAAACTAAAAATGAAATTAAACTAAAAAGGTCTTATTTGGAATAAGGCATAGAAACTGAAGAGGAGCAACAATATTCTGGGAGCTGGAAGGGCATTGGCTGCATTACGACTACCACTCAATGAGAGGAGTTGGAAGTGCAGGCTGTTGAGATGACTGGCCAAAGGGCTGGCAAGTTATTCACTAAGCACCAGATGGACACCACCAACTGTCTGAATGCTTTCTCCCTCATTTGTAATTGGCCTCATTTGTGGCTGAGCTCCCAGCCCTGCTGTTGGCAGCCCCCTTGGCATACTCCCTGCAGCCAGTGTGCAAGCTCCTGTCAGCGTGACAGTCCCTGTGGGCGCTGTGGGTTTGCTGGTCATGCTCTACTCTAACAAAATTTGGCTCATTAGCGGTGTGAAACACCCTCAGCACCATTTCTTTCCACTCTCCTTTACTCTTTAGATTTTTTTCTTTTCTTGTATTCATGTCCGCTGTTGTGATTAGTCACAAAGAGGCATTTTGTGATGTTGGTACAGGACTGTTGATATTTGCCACCTTACACTATGTTAATGCAGGTAAGTAGGAACAGTTTAAAGATGCAGCTTTGTGCCCAAACCAGCCTTGCCTGTAAGCCTCCCTGCCTTCTCCCCAGTGATCCAAATGCAAACTGAGTGCTTTTGTGGCCTTCTGGCTATAGGGCTGCTTTAGTCTCTGCTCATCACCCCACTGCTATGTGTTTGGGACTTGTAGCATCAAGGTCTGAAAGTTGTCTTGCAGAAAGACCTCCTGCATTTCCTTGTTCCTGCCTCATTCACTGGCATGTCCTTTTTGGGAAGTACCAAAGTCTCAAGGCCAAGAAGTCCTTGAGAAGCTCTATACCTGTGAAGCAAGGGAACCAGGAAACGACCCTATGCTGAGCTCCAAAAACTCTGTGTGGATTGATTTGTTGAAGGACATGAACCACAGTTTAGATGGGGAAAGCTGAGTTGCCTGGTTTGGGCTAATTTTAAAAGGTGGCTTGGAGTTTGAACCTAAAGATGACAGGAACATCTACTTGCCCTGGAAGGGCTGGTCATGCAATAACAACTATTGTGAAGGCTCAGCCCAGGAGGTGGCTTCTGTCCCACACAGAGCTTGGTGGGCATGCTGGTGTTACAGAGGACGACGGCTCTTGCCTGGCCCCATGGCACAGCTATCACCATCACATTTTCACAGCATTATTTCTGCCTATGGCTGGCTCAAGTGGCTGCTATTGAGACAGAAAATAGAAACCGTTTCCAAAGGTACCAGGCAAACTGCCTTACCACTGGTGTGTCAATCAAGTGGGAAAGAAAGCAGAGGGGTGCTGCTGCTTTTGAACAGGTCAGTAAAATTGCAAACATGAAGAGGTCCAATAGTAGGCAAAAAAAAAGACACAGGACAAGGGAGGAGAGTGGTATTCTCTGACAACACACCAGCAAGAGCCAGGGAGAGCCACATTCAGTTTATCATGTCCATGCACATGACATAGGCAATCATGGATGGATGATTTTCACCCAGATATACAAGTCTAGCTGTTGTAGCTTGTCCAGCTAACCTGTCAGCCAAGAGCCAGCAGACGATTCAGTGTATCCTGTCTGTGGTCGCTTAATCCTCTGGGAAGGTAGTTGAAGTTGTGCTTTATCCCACATTTGTGGAGGGCTGATGGTGTTCTGTGGCTCATTACCATGGCTGGAACATGATAAAGTGATGCACTCCGCTAACTTGACAATGTCTTTGAGCCCTTCCTCTCTTTCTGTTTCAAACTCCTATCGCTGAAGTCAGTTCTGCAGTAAATACTTGCTTGACAGGAGTGCTCTCAAAGACTGTGTCCATGGGGACCAAGAAAATACCGCAGACAGATGCAACTTTTTAATAGAGAGTGCTAAATGTCCAGAACACCTTGCATAGCCCGTAGATATTTTCTCTTTTCTCATTTCCCCTTAGCCCTCCCCCATGCATTTCTCCGTTGCTGAGCCTTGGCTCTTCCCATAACAGATTGTGCGGAGTCACATATCACTCTGTAGGAAATGCGTGTTTAGCAGACTTTTGTCCTCTAATAAAAATAATACAACAAAACTTCAGATGTACACGCTAAATATACGTCAATGGACCTAGGGAGCACTGTAGAATGGCTCCAAATGCTAACCTTCACCTGTGCTTCTGCACCAGTTTGTACAAAGAGAGTACTAGCATGAAGGTCACATACTAGCTTCCCTTTCTGCTTCCCATTCCTGCTGCATGCTATGTGGCTTGCTTTGGTAATCGGAAAAGATTGCTCTGCAGACAGACTGCCCAGGGGACAGAAACAGGTCTACCACAGTGGTGAAGAATCAAGGAGAGCGGGTTCAGGCCCAGCTATTAAAAAACCAGGAAAATAATAATAAAAAGATCCCTACCACTGCATGCACAAACATTTTACACGGTGGGATTGCCGGAGGAAGAGTTTCTCTGCAGTGTACGGGGCCATCTAGTGAGCTCAGGCATTATAACAGCTCCGCTTTCCCCATTGCACTCACTCCTGCTCATTCCCAAGACAAGACTTCACCCGCTAGCTGCCAGCAAGGTACACACACACACTTTAACAATATTTTCCACTGCAAGGTGAAAGGAAGAACATTGCTGCAGGAGAGGACAGGATAACAGCAGAAAGGGCGTGGCTGATGCCAGGGTGCTTGGGGCGCTGGATTTCTGTGAGAAGTCAGAAATCCAGCTACACTGGCAGTGGAAAGGCAGTGTAAAAGTTTCCACTGAATCGTGTCCTCAGCTGCAGAGCTGGTGACGACAAAGGAAACTGTTCAGTCAGAGGACACTGCAGCAATTGGGGCAGTGATAAAGCCTTGTGAGGAGCAATGAGATACTGCCTCCTTAATATTATGTGGTGGTTTCCCTGACAAACACCTGGTGAGGGAATAGGAAAGTGGTGTGTTAATAATTTCAAGATCTCAGAGAACTGATGCTTGTATTTTGCATGATGCTGGACTGATAGTCCTGGAAGGGAAACTGCTGCAATGCAAAGTATTATACACGCGAAGTCCTGTCACTGTGCTTCACCTCTGAGCAGATCAAACTGATTGCCTTGGGATGAACATGCGACCAGCCATGCTGCCCATTCACTCACCTGTGTCTCCTGTGAGGCTGCCAGATTATAAGAACAACAATAAACATCTGGTGATTTTGGTAGCTTTTTGTGGCTGCTCAAAGAGCCCTCAAACATGCCTGAACCCACAGGTGACTTTGAAACCTACGGTTAGTGTCATGCTGTTCTGGTACAAACTATGTGTATTCAGCCAGGGGTACAACATTGGAGAACTTGAGCACGGGAGGGTATTTAGACATTTCAGGTATCAGCACATGACTCCTGACTCCCCAACAACAATTTCCACTTTCAGTGTAGACACAGGTGTTTTTAAGCAAGTTTTCCTGTTGCATTAGAGGTACCTCAGAAAACTGGAAGGGAAAGGTCAGAAGATCCTCATCTAGTGAATATCAGTTTAATCTCATTGAATGCTGGGAGCCAGGTGAGCACACAGCTCACTATTTTATCTACCTTCAGCAGAATTAATGCATTCACTTCCTCATCTCTTGGACACTTATTTGACCTGTCTGTACCTGCCTCAAGGGTGAACTCTTCATGTCCACCAGCCCATTTCTGGAACAGCTGTAAACCTGGAGTTTCATAATTGTAACAATGACAAACTGTTCCACATTCTCCTGAATTGTCACCGAAGCCTTGACCTGCAAATGTTAGGGTATCAAATTAGCTTTCAGTGTGTCATTATTAGTCCCAGTGAGTATGAGTGTGCACATCTGGAAGCGTTTGCTATTCCAGTATGTGTCTGTATGTGTTTATGCAGGGTATGGACAGGAGAAAGAAAATATAATTAGCTTTGTGGACCTGCAGCCCAGTAAATACAGTATTGCCATTCCTAATAACAGGTCCCAAGCTTTGTAATAGCTTTGCAAGGCCCTTAGGACTTGTCAGGCTCTGTCTATTCTTGCCTCATTTGTCTTACTTCTGTGCGTGTTTGTATAATCATAAGGTGTAGCTACAATTTTCAGACAGCAATGCCAAGCAGTTTTTTCTGGAGAAAGAAATACTCATGACCCCACCGTAGGGATTCAGTACAGAGGAAGATGGGCTTGATGCCACAGCTTAAGCCTGGAAAGAAGGACATAGCATGCTGTGAAGAGGAGGATGGGGTGGGATGACAAGCAACAGGGTGCAGGCTAGCCCTGGAGACCCCAATGGCGATGAACAAATTTCCAATGGTCAGATAAAGACATGCAGAGCTATCACTGGACAAAACCATTTTAGGAGCAACAAAGAGAACAAAGAACAAGTATCTACAATAGAATCTATGTAAAGCGAATTTGTATCTGACATGGAATTAAAGACTTATGAAAAAAGACCAAGGTATAAACCATGTTAGAAAATACATACAAATTGCCTCAAGTGGACTCAAAACTGAGTAGAAGGAAACCAGCAATGTCTACAACACATTCCTCCTGACAAAGGGAAGAAACCCTTGCCACAAACACAATATTTGCTCTGATGAGGAGCTTGAGATGCTGATGATTTGCCATATATTTTCTCTATCCAGGATTGATCCAAAAGGGTTGTGGAAGAGTGACTGTAAAGGCAGAAAAAGGGGCAGGTACTAGGAAGGGCTAAGAGTTGTAACTACTATTCTGAAGACATTTTATGTAATACTGTTCCTATTTCCCTCCTATAATACTTTGACCGAGATTAAAAATAATTCTGTTAGATTGGTAGGAATTCAAGTACCTTAACAACAAATTCTTAGCTTTGCATAAAAAGTGTGCTTATTTTTTGTCATAAGAAGTTTTTTAGTGCAACTTCATCATGCCGTAGATGGGAGATTGAGATCTATCTAATTCCCACCTCAGTGTCTTAAGCACTAAGTCTTTCTTGGCATTTTTCATGATCAGATGGGCTTTGGGGAGAATCTTCAGAAGAGTCTTTTTTCAAGGGGAACTTCTCCACAGCTAATTTAAGGACAGAAATAATTTTCTAGGCCTCAGATTTAAATTTGTTTAAAGACATTCGCAAATGCTGTAATAGTACAACCACATGTGTGAGTTTAATGTTATTGAATGTGACAGCAAACATTATTTCACAGTCTATACAAGAAAGACCAGACCACACTGAAATGCCTGTTTTGGATCAAGGTTGGGTTGCTGGATCCAGATTGCTAAACTAGAGTATTAGGAAGTAGATGCAGGACAGGGACAGTAGGTATGGGAGGGGGAAACTGCTAAGTGTTGCATAAAAATAGAAAGCTTTCCAGGAGAAGGATACAATCAAGCTTTTTACTATGGTTCACTTAAAAACACTTATTTGTACTTTTTATAGATTATGTACTGTTTCTGTAATGCTTCCCTGCACTTTTATTTCTGAAATCACCATAATTTTGTAGCAAAACCAGGTATTTTGAAACAGTAAAGGGAAGTGTTAAAATACAACATTTATGTATTAGAAAAAAACTCCATACTTTTCTGTCTGTTGAATTCACCAGATGATTTTGGTATATCTCACATGGCACTTTTCATGTTTATGGAAAACAATTGCTTGGCTTGAATCAAAATTCTCATTTCCTGCTCCTTACAGTG
>WEKW01007961.1:45136-105145 GCA_013389905.1 Sula dactylatra
GTCTTCGGTCTAGGAAGGATGTTATACAGATGTGAGACTTTCAGATATGCCAACTCATACAAAAAGGCTATGTCATTCTTTAAAAGAACATCAGGCTGATATCTGAAAAACCTGAAGCAACTGTGAAGGCATGAGACCAAAAAATTCTTATGGAGCTTTTCCTCATTTAAGGAATTACTGTTATATCCGTATAATTATGGTAGGATTTGTTTCATGAAAGCTACTTTCTATTACTGCATATTAATAAGCAGAGAACATCTTCTGTAACACTGCTATGAAAAAACCCAATCTTTCGATTATTTTGGTGGAGGATGGATATATTTTGTTTCTAGATTAAAGACTGGAAACTGTGATATAACAGTAGCATTATTTGTATGCAAATAAAATCCAGATTTGTTCTCAAAGTTCTTTTCTGCTTGTTCCACATTTTTTTTTCCTAGAAGGTTTAATTGCTTAAAATCTTTCAGGTGATCTGTCAGTTCCTTAAGCAGAAAAAAGTGCTCTGTTTCTTTAGGAGTCTGAACACCCACATCCCTGAGTATAACTGTCTGGGAGACTGTAGCATACATGCCCCAGTGGACAGACACACATGGACATCAAAACTTGGTGGCAGATTTTAGGAAGGCAGTGCTCTCTGGCATTGCTGCTGTAATTTTATGCAAATTTATTTTTATTCTAGGTAGAGCTGTCTTCTTAGTATTCTTCTAGCTAGTAATCATTGCAAGATAAATAAATGCAAGCAACCTTGTTATTACATTGGAAAGAAAGAAGGCATAAAATGTGGTCTTTGGTACCACACACTTTCACTATTGAACAAATGACTTTTGACATCCATCCATGTAAAGCTATCTCCCACAGTTCCTGCATACATCAGCTTTTGCCTGGCAAAGAACAAGACTTTCTCCTTTAAAGCGTGGCAAAAAGAGAAAGCCCATGGTTTCATTCTCCATTGGTTACATTCACTGAACTTCTTGCCCTGAAGCATCCCTTTGTGGGTACTCTGGAAAGATGAAAATAGAAATTACTTGATTAACAGATGGCATCTTTTCTAATCTTAGTGAGATGCCAGCTGCCATTTTGTATCACCAAAAGAAAAAAGAAGACTTCAAGCGACCACCCTCAATCTGCTCTGCAGGTGAATATGTATGACTAGGCCAGTAGAGCCTTCTTTACTATCCACTAGTGGGCCACGCTCCTGATTTCTGCAAGTTACAAACCCTAAAACAAGTAACATTTCCACCAACCAGGGCGTCAGGACAACCACACCTGGGATGACTTCTCACATGCTGCCTTTCACTTGGAAAATACAATGTAAATGGTGATTTTTGCACGTGTTGCACTTCCAGTTCTTGCCTACATCTCCTTGGTTTAAAACCAGCAAGACAGGTCATGTATTGGTATCCTATGGCAAGGAGGAGGCTATTAATAGCTGTCATTGAAACTAATCACACAGTCCAAAATACAGCATGAACCTTCCAGCTGTAAATGTTATAATAGGGAAGAAGCTATTCCAGATGTGGAGTTGGCCTATAAGCTGGCAAAATGTGTTTTAACCCTCTGGTTTAAAGCGATCTAGGAGTCAACCACTGGGCTGTGGTGACAGCAGAGCACTGGAAATGATGTGTGGCATGCAGAAAGCTCATGTTAAAACCCTAGACGGTAAGAAGAAAGCTATAGTGGTGATGAGAAACCCTAGCCTACTGCAGGGCTGCTGCATAGCAGGGTCATGGGGGTTCTCCAAAGGATGGAAGGAAGTGTTTATTCATAAGAATTTTAAAGAAATATATTAAATACAGTGGATTTGTAGAGGTCTGCCAAAATGAGCTCCGATACCTGCTGAACACGCTTCAGTGTAATGTTTGTTGAAATTCTGGTCCTTGATTTCCACCAGACTTCCGTCTTGACTTTATTCATGGTATTTTTAAGAAAGAAGATAGACCAGTGTCATTCCAGGTAACTTTTGGGAGGCATCTTGATTCAGTTGATTATATTTAAATATTCCTTGTGTTGGTCTTCATTTGTTAAAAATATTTTGATTAAGGAACATATTTAAAATATGCTTAAGCCTGGCAGAAACCTGTGCTGAAATGCCTTCCTGACCTGGGGCCAGGTGCAGCAAAGCCATGCTGGTGTCACGTTTGCCTGCAGACAAGCAGCAGGGCACTCCACTCTCCCTCAGGGCTGGAGCAGCAGTGTTTTTTGGCAAGCCTAGATGCTGTGCGTGGCAGTGCATCCTGTTCTCACGCCACACTGACCGGTAGGTGACCTGTGTGTCCCAGATCTGAAAATAGATGAAATGTACAACCTTCTTCCAGTTTTAGCTGAGGATATGAGGGACTTAAAAATACTTTTCTGTGGTAAACCAGAGCCTTCCCAGGGATGCTTCCTAACAGTTGCAGACAGCCGCCCACTCTCTGGGGTGGGATCTTGACATTATTTCATGGAAACTGGCTTATATAAGCCTCAGTATTTTAGTTAAGTATTTGTATTTTGGACAGTCAGGACCTAGTCTCTAGTAGTAAAAAAGAAAGTGTATGCAAATAGCACGTACTTTGTGACATTATGATTACATTTCCATTGGGAAGCAGATACGGGGTCAGGCTGCTGCTGACCCTTTCCACATGTCATCAGACAGGGTTGTAGTGTTTTTCATACAATAAATGCTCTAGGATTTTGCTCTTCTCAGTTTAAAATGAGCAGCTGATGGGCGGTGAAGTGTTTAGACAGAAGACCACTATGCAGAAATAAAGACATGGAAGGGGGAGGCAGGCAGTTGTACTCTTAGGAAAGGTGACCTGGTAGCATTTAGGTCACAGGACCCTCTAGAGAAGGCAGGCACCATTCCATCAAGGAAAACACCCAGTGCCCCTTGTGGGAACCTTGTTCCTGGTTTGCTTGTTGGCATGCAGACTGTGGGACACATCCACCTGAGAGCCTTGAAAATTTGCATCTCCAATGTCCATGCTCGGGACACCACAAGTTCTCACACTGCTTCAGCTCACGCTGAACACGAAGCACAGTCAGAGAGCTGTTCTATGTACAAAATCTGCTTTTGGAGCAGGACAGAGGAGGGAGGAGAAGTCATTATGAACACAAGACCATTGAAGACTTCTCCTCTGGAGGCAGGAAGCCTTGCGATGCTCGAGTGGCTGCTGAGCGGTCCTGCCCTGGCAGAGCTGCAGGAGACCACAGTGCTATTGCAGCACAAAGTCAGGAATGCCAAATATGTGTTTTGGGACCTGGAAGGCAGCTTAGTGAGGGGATGACTAAGAGGCAGGAGGAAGAGGAGCAGAGAAGGCATTTCCACATCCTCTGCTCTGCAAGGCAGGATCAACCACAGCTATGCTGTTGCTAAAAGGACAGGGAACAGACCAGCTAAGAAGCACTGTGGTCCCTGGCTGGAGGGACTGGCAGCAGCAGGCAGAGGGTGGGGGTCTCCTCCTGGCTCCAGCACTGAGCACCGAGCCCTCCTGGGTCCCGTTCTGCAAGGTGCCCATCCTGTCCCTGCCAATGACAAAGGCACTGGGGCAGCACTGCCTGACATTGCACATGTACAGCGCTGAGCATACCAGACTCAGTCCCAGCATGGGGGTGCCATGGGGTGGCTGCTGTGACAGCAGCAAAGCAGGAGAAAGGATGGGAACCAGCAATTTGCCTGTGACAAGATTAGTGATGCCACATAGGTTAGGAAAGTAGCTTAATAAGCTCCTTGTTGCCTTGATTGTTTAACATGCTGTATCAATAGCAGAGACTGGAAAACACTCATGGCATTTCTCAGCAGAAATCTGGAAGATAGGAAATGAAGAGATGCAACAAACTGCCTAAGGGAAGTACAATACTCGTAAGACCCATTTGTATATAGCAACTGCTAGGACAGAAAATATATCTGTTCAATTCTCCTCACAGATGCAATGTGATAAATAGCTCTTAAACAATTATGCAGCATTCATATGCAGTATTAAACAGGTGTTTTATTTCACTCTGGAAATGGCTTTACATCTGCCTGACCATAGATTATTTTCCTGTCTTTGTTTAGAAGTATATACCATTTTGACATTTGTGGTGTTAAAGGACACTGGAAAATGATGGCATGTGGTTGATGATTTCCCTGAGAAGTATTATTCGTTTGGAAAACATTGACTTAATTAAATAGAAAATGTTTATGGGAATGTATCTATTTCATGACAGTCTGCCAGGAGATTATCTTGATATTTTGCTTCTGTGAAGAAGAAACATCTGCTTTTTACATTACCATTTAAACCATGAACAGATAAAAGTGTTGAAGTGGCAATGTTGATGTTTCAGCCTTATCAAAATAAATGTTTCCAGGAGGTCAGACAAATAATATTAGTTCCTCTCTTTCATAATATTTTTGATAAACTTATTTTTCACTTGTATTTGAGACAAGTTGAAGTTTCAGTCTTGGAATTTTCTGTAAGATGGAAATTTTAAGTTTTGACCCATTCAAGTAATCACTTTTTGCTAGAATTTCATTTATAGCTTCAGCTTTTCATCATCCTGCCCTCTAGGGTCCACAGAGTCTAAAATTTATGCCTTCTGTTCCTCTTCATAGATGTGTATTCCAACTTTCAGACTAATGAAACAATGTAAAATTATTTGGAGAACAAGACTGGAGCTCCGAATGCAAACCAGCAGATTTATTTATGTCTTCAAATAAGAACTCTGAAACAAGTGACTCCAACACAGAAATATTTTGCCAGCTACTGAGCAGAGGAGGAATGGAAAGAAAACTCCATCATGATTTCAAGCAATTGTACCAGGAGCTGGCAGGCTAGTTCGCGCTGGTAGTCCATCCAGTTCTGTGCCTGGCAGTGGCTGTTTCCAGATATTTCATGGAAAACTACCAAAAATTCAGGGTTGACTTGCACACAGGAAAGTTTCTTCCTTACCTGCTATGCAAGAAGTTGGCTTTGTCCTACACTGTAAGAGCTGACAATATTTCCTAAACACTAATTTACTCTGTAAATCCCTGGGGACCCTGCCTTGAATTTTGGAAAATACACCACTGTGATGAATCAACAAGTGCAACAAGCAGATTGTTTATAATGCAAAAAATTTGGGTTCCCCTGTCCCCACATTTTTCATTTCCTGGTTTGGGTTTCACAGTCTGTTATTTGCTCTGGCAAAAAGCAGTTCCTGCTCTCACTTCTCTGTTTCGTTTCCACATATTTTTAACACTTACTTACCTTCTCCAAGAGAATTACAGAAACATAGAAAATTACAGCTATCCCCTTTACTTCAAGTATCTCATCAAACCCTTGTTAAGTCCCTTCCTAAAAGCAGCCAGGAGTGGAGATCCCCCTGTGGCAAGTGGCAACCTACTTCATTGCTTCACTGTGCTCACTCTTGGAAAAAGTTTGGGGGAAGAATGCTTGACTTTTTTTAAAGGTCTGGTCTTCTGGCATTTTAATCCATCTTCTTGTCTTTGGAATTTATTTGCCTCATCTTTATAGCTATGTTCAAACTAGCTGCAGACATTATGATGTCCTTGTTTACCTTTCTTTTCCCTGAATAACTTTAGTTTTTTCTTGGAGGTTAAGGACCTTTGTGATCAGAAACAGGGAGCAAAGTCTGGGAGGGGGCTGGACACAAGTGGCTCGGGAGAAGGGGTCTGGGCAGGTCCCTGATGGCAGGCTGTGTTGGCTGAACTAGTGCTGGTCCTGATGACTGTAACTCTAACCTTGTCTCAGAGACCTGAAATGATGGAGACTCCATGGCCTCCCCAGTGTTTCACTATCCTGATCACTGGAAGGATTTCCCTAATGAATTTTCATTGCCAACACTTAATCTCAGTAGTTGTTGTCCTTTTTACTGTGAACACAAAGAACACAGTATTCCTTTCCATTGCAACAGCTGATGAAATATTGGAAGACCTACTCTTTGCATTAGTCTAAGCAGTCTTTCCTTGTAGGCCATGTAACCCAACCACTTCTATTTTCTGCTCCTGATTTTCTGGCAATCCACATTGTACTTCCAGTGCAGCACTCCAACTGCACGTTAATCCAACTGAGGCCTTACTAATGATCAGCAGAGGAGGTATCTTTTATGTCTCATTACCTACATACCAATGTGTCATTACATCACAAAATCCTTGACTCACATCCAGCTTCTTATTCACCCTAATCCCACATCCTTTTGAGAGAACTGGACTGACAGCCACAGCCCACCCTGCCTGCACAGTTGGTCATGCCTACCTAAAGGTAAAATTTTACACCTGTCCTCTATTGCATTTTTAAGATTATCTCTGATTTGTAATCATCATACCGTTCTTCACTGTGTGCCCCCAGGTTTGATGTTGTCTTCAAGTTTAATGAACAGACCCTATACTCATATACCTTCTCATCAGCTAAGGTGTTAATAAGAAGATTAAATGGTTTCAGACACAGCATAAAGTCTGTCAAAACTTTTTAAATTTTGACTGGATAATTTCTTGCCAGTATTCTATCTGCCTTACAGAAGTTTCATCCAAACCATATTTCTACTGCTTGATTATGAAAATATCAAAATCTCCTTACTGTCAAGATAATTGGCATCCTCAACCAACCCAGAGCTATAAGGTTTGCTAGCTGCCTGTCAAGGAAGCTTGCGTATCTTGACAGGCCTTATTTGACAAATTCAAGTTGCTTATAATTCACTGTGTTTTCTTCTAGACAACCACAAGTACTTCTCCAAGGTTTGAAGTTCAATTGGTATTCCCTAACTCCTCTTTTCCCTGTCCCACTGGTAGAGTTAAGCAAGACATTTGCTCTTCCTATGAACAGCCCTTTTCAAGATCTCAAAGAGAAAAGGCTCTGAGACTGCTTCAGCCAGTTCTTCATTTTGGGGACAGATCTAACCACACTCAGACGATCTGAAAACAGTTGATAAGTCTAAGTACTCTCCAACTTGTTTTTCCCAGTTCTGTTCAGGATTTGCACCTTGTGTAACTGCATTTGCCATCTGATTGCAACAAACCTTTGCAGTGAAGACTGAAGCACAAAAAAAGGCTCTTATCTCAGTGTCATCTATTGTCTTGCCTCTCTGTGGAACAGCAGATCAACATTTTCTTCTGCTGGACCTGTCAGGGGATGTTAGTGGTTAGATGAATTTGAGAATGGTGAGTGAGTCCCAGAACTTTTTCAGTATAATTGAGGTATCTTAGAAGCTTCTAGTTAAGATAAAATTAAAATGCAAAAGTTATTCCTCCCTCAGTCAAAACACGGCTTCTTTTTAGATAAGCAAACAGTGAAGCTACAGCAATGCTAATCAATTTGGGATGCGAAGAACAAAGACTCTCCCTCTCTTCTGCAAATCTACCCTCCCACTTAATTAAAAAATAGTGTCCCTTGGATGATAATGCGGAAAAAGAGGGGTGTGAGGAGCAGAATTAGTAGGAGTCAGAGAAGAAAGCTCTGCTGAAACAGAAGGTGTAATTTTGACATCTCCTGATTCCTTCTGGAGTTAAAGAATCACCCCCATACCAACTGTGATCCATTTTTTAATGGATTAATAGGATTGGTCTGTGTAGTCCAGCCCTCTCCAGCCATGCTCACACAGGGTGGGCTATGCCTGAAGCCCGTTGTGGTCCCTACTCAGTGAGCACAGAAAATATGGTCAGCAGATACAAGGGTCTGCAACACCACCGAGTAAACTCATGGGCGTGGGTTTGCAAATCCCCCACTTTGGGATCCCTGGGATGAAAGGAGGCAGAGAGGCTAGCACTAAAGCCTGGAAAACCTTCCTGCACTCCCCAGTGCCTTCTCTGCTGGAGAGGGCAAGAGCATACCTGCCCATGGCCCCAGGGAGAAGCGGGTAGGGCAGAACAGGGGAACAGGGAGGACCACATCACTGACGAGTGTGGAGAGGTGAGGAGGTGTGGAGGGAAAGGACAGTTTTGCTGTGGAGCCATACCACATTGCTGTTCAGAGATAAAAGGGGTTTTGGCGGCGAAAGAGGAGCATGGGAACCCAAACGTTGCCTACAGACCTAGCTGCGTGCCTTCAAGGCTGTCTGTAAGGTAGATCACTGTACTTGTATGTGAGAGGAGCGAAATCCGCAAAAATCAGCTGTTTCCCACAAGCCCTATGAATTGCAATGCTGAAGAAGCTATCAAACTCTTAAAATATAACTATGAAATAAAATAGAAACTAGACGCTTGGCAGGAGGGGAAAAGATGGTATGAAAAATGATTAAGAGAGAAAAAGCTGTGGGAGCTGTTAAAGACTGGGCTACTTTAATAGTCCTGGGAGCTATAAATCCTTACGATTCACCCTACCAACGAGAAGCTAAATCCACCCAACTGCAGCAAAAAGGGTATGCCTCTCTATTCTTCCCCTTCCTCTCATATGTCCTGGCTGATGGGGAGAGAGGAGAGACAATGAATGTTTTATCTCCTAATGAATAACTAATCTCCTAATGAATAACTAGTGCATGCTCCTCAGGCTGTATTTTAGACATCTCACAAGCAGTATTCACTGCATGGAATCAGCCTGGCCCTGAAAAGCAGAAGTGCAGCTACTTATAAAAAAAGCAGCAATGGGAGCTGCTGGAGCTCTTTTGGCGATTTTGAAGGTGATACTTTATCACTTCCCCTTGGTTCTCCTTGGGAAGCTCTCTTCTCTGTCTGCAAAGGTTTCTCAGTTCCTTATTAAAGGTAAATTTTCATCCAGCAAAAACTGGACTCTTGCTCTCCAGGAAAAGCTAGAGAAAATGGAATTTTCAAACCCTTCGTTATGCAAACCCCCTCAGCACAGTCTCACAAAACCCCATGATTCAGCATCCCTGGGGCAAATGGAGAGACATTAACACACTTTGTACACTCTGGGCTATTTCCCAGCTAGCATTCCTCCCACAGTAGACACAAAACACTATTATTTGTTTTAAAGATGCTTTCCTGTGAAGGAAAAAAAAATCCTTCAAAGAATTACATAAGATTGGACTGTGTCCAAAATACATGTGTTCAGATGAAAATAATAACTCTATGTATTGTTCTCAGTATGTACAACTGCAGGAACTTTTCACCAGTAAATCATAAAACAGGGAATTTAGGTAAACCCAAAATGATCCATGTCCTGTTTTACTGTCTATCTACCATGAGGAAAAGCTTCCCTTACCAAAAATCAGATTAATCAATCCAACATAGACTTGTGAAGGTGTTAAATTGCCCTGAATACCTAGGGGCAAAATTAGTATATTACTGGCTACTACAGCTTCCGAGAATCTCTTTACAAGATTTTAGTGCCAACCAGTAAATATTTTCATGTATTTCAAAGCCTACTTGAATGAAAAAGCCCAGATATCCATTGTACATGTGGCTTCTTTAATGATTATTCTTTGAAAGAAGGTCATATTTATTTAGAAAAAGGGTAAAAAGCCCACTTACAACCCATTTTCAGCTTTGCTCATGCATAGACATTTAGGCTATGTATATATCTGAATCAACGACAAGCAGTTCAGCCAGAGATTATTACACACAATGACAATGTACCCCTTTCCTAATGCAACACCAGCTATCGCTATTTTTTTCTTTCATTGCACTGAATCCTTTTCAGCTCAGCAGCATGAAAAGCAAAGACTAATGAAGAAAGAATCATTGCACCAGGTCATTGC
The DNA here is from genome assembly GCA_013389905.1 of Sula dactylatra. Classification (NCBI taxonomy): domain Eukaryota; kingdom Metazoa; phylum Chordata; class Aves; order Suliformes; family Sulidae; genus Sula; species Sula dactylatra. The sequence goes on from WEKW01007961.1 coordinate 54,746, forward strand.
ACCAGGTTTTCCAAATGCCTCCTTTGGGAGATGAGGTGGCTCAGCAGGGGCTGCTAAGATGGAAAAATATCAATACTTTCCTCATGTTATTCACGGTGCCATTATGTTCTTTGCAGTCTATACTGATGCAGTGAGTGTTACGATAAGCCACTTAACGAAGCTGTGAAATGACTAAATACCACTGCTCTTAACAAGAAAAAAGACATTTTCAGGATAGGTAATTTTACAGTCAACCCCTACAGACACTACAGATGACAAAATAAGTACTGGAAATAAGGAAATAATATCAGGCCCACTATTTTGCTTCAGGCATTTTCTTTCACATCCATTCCTGTACAAATATATTGTTGATCTGGTAACCTTCCAAAAGAAAAGCTGTATTATCTCATTTGCAATGAAGCAAATCTAGAAGGGCTTCACTGAAGCAAGCAGGTTTGCAATTCAGTCCGGAAAACCCGAGAGCGCTCCTGTGCCACATACAGCAAACCTGGTGCCCAAGGGGGTCTGGTGGTACCTGCTGGGGCCTGCCGAAGCACAGGTGTCTTCACCAAGGAGCCACCTGTAAGAGCCATCATGTTCATTCAATGTCTTCATTAGTCATGCGCTGTATTTAAGCAGGTGTTTTCACTACCTGAGAACCACAGTGCACTTTCCTGTTCTCCATTTGTACTTGAGAGGGAGAAAGTGCAGATATTCTATTCTCCTTTCTTCTTTGAAATGCTTGAAGAATGAAACGACTGCCTACAAAATGCTGTGCAATGGCAGCCTTCAAAAAAGTGGTGTGTGGCAAACTACACTGCAGGCAAGAAATTTGTTTGGTCCTGGGATCTCTGGGAGACTTGGGAACCATGAGCCAGGACACTAGGATGTGGCTCTCATATATGTTGGTAATTGCTTGCAGATATCAAAGCATTTCTCAGCTATTACACTCCCTGGCTGAAGAGGGGGAAAAGTTGAGGCATGGATGAAGGGAAGGGCATTTCTCAGTTTACATTTAGTTCTGAAGTTCTTTCTCTCGTATCTGCTGCGACAATGATTTTTTGGCTTTCATGTGATATTTCAAACCCATCTTTTCTGCTAGGAAAATGGCATAGTGATGAGAGAGAACATGTGTGGGGAATTTCAGGTGATTCTTACATGGAGGACATTGGTCTGATCTATATAATATTTTCTGTTCGTGTTCTGTGAGTTTTAGATGGAAGCATTTAACAAATCAGTGTCTCTCTGTTACACCTGAGGTTTTGCATTGCCTTAAGTGGTATAATTTTGACTATACCAATCCCTGATAATCGAAGTTCTCTGGGTAGAAACTATGTACTACCAACATTAAGAAAGAAATAGCTAATTAAGGAAAAAACAAGTTCTCAAAACCCTGATGTGGAGCAGACTTCTATTACTGGAACCAGTTTTCAAACCATCCTTTCAAAAAATTTAAACTGTTTTCAGAGATTGCTGTCCAGACCAAGCTGGACTCCAACTGAGACTTGATGCTATACAACCATGCAAGATTTTCCCTGATAGCCTCAACAGGAAAACAGGATGATTTTTCTGTGACATAGCTTCAGTATGATTGATGGTCCACATTTGCCAAGCTGACATTAAGTAGCAAAGAGCAGAGAATTACATGGCTTTTTTGTCTGTAGGGTGGCTGCTCCTGCAATTATTCGCCTAAAAGATGATACAAGGGAGTGTTGGCCACTGCTGCCTGCCTGGAAGACTACTTAATGTTACCCACAGCCTTAAAACTGGGCTTTCAGTAATCATACATGTGACATAGCAAGTTATGTCTTACTTGGTGGGTACTTACAGCCTTTGGCAGGTGGTAAAATATTTTAGGTCATGCCTAAGTGAAAGTACAGTTATTACATGTGAAGAAAACAGAGCTGAGGATCACCATGTTCTTGACATGGTCACACCCTGCAGTTGCCTCACGCTGGATCCTGCTCCTGGACACCACAGCTCTCCCCCAAAAGCGGTCCCAATGGGGTAAGGGTTCAAAGGCATGAGGCATTCCCCTTGCATGCTTTGGGACATAAGCATGGTACATGTGTAAAGCCTGTGGCAGGTCCATTGTTTTCTTCTGCTACAACCTTTCTTAAAGCCAGAATGCTGTTTTTATTTATTTATCATTTTAGCTGAAAATCCTATGGTATCCAAAGTGGAATGCCAGTGTAATAGATATGAACCATCTGCCCCCAGATCAGGAGTGTCATCTTAAACCCCTGGGAGTAACTTGTGAACAGTAGGCTTGATTGTCCTTGCAGCACCAGATCAATGGCTGGCCCCACGCAACCCGTCTGGAATGGCATTTGGAGGGTGAACTTGGTTCTCTGATTTCCCAGCCTGGGTGATGACAGCAAGATGAGGCTTACAAGCCCAGCTCTGCTGGTGACATACTGCTGCTCTGCCGCAGCTGCTGCCTGAAATGTGTTTCTACATTTAGGGGCCTTCTGCCTTTCTGAGCCTGTTCCAGGTGTGCCAATTTACAAAGCTCAGAGATCATTAGACAAGTCAGAAACCCCTTAAGTTTTGCTGTGACTTCCTAGTATTTGATTTTCCCCCTCTATTCTTTTGGAACTAAGAAGTTCAGCTTCAATTGAAAATCTTAACAAACCTTACCTGGGCTGTTATGACTGTCCCTTTTTCTGATTGACCTGAAGAAAGACATCTCACTGCACACCAGGTTGCCAGCCCATTTCCTGATTGCAGTGTGGGTTCTTGTGAGGATCACTTGTATAAAATTCATTGCCCTGACTAATAAGTACCCTTAAATTTAAAGAGTGGAAAGGAGGCTAAAGATGGAGTCATACATGGAAACTGTATTTGCAATTTTCTAAATACATAAAAAAAATTAGGCACAAAATTAAAACTGAACGGAAAACTTCTCATATAAGACTTGGAATTCCAAGACCTAATTAAAAGTTGTTTTCTCTGGTCACTTCTTTGACTAGAGGTTACATATTCCCCCACTCAAATCTTACCTATCATCAGCAAACCATGTTTACTGGGAATATCTGTTTTATTAACATTTTGTGCAGTTAAGACTCTGTAGGCAAGCTCAAGTTTCCCAAATGGGCTTCCTACAAATGCAATGTCCTTTAAATAACCCAGCTGTAACTCTACCATTTAGGGCATTTTCCCTGGGCTACCATCAAAGGTGACAGGGTCTGTGCTGGAATTGCCTTCTCTCTCTGGTATTTGCAGAGAACATGCATTTCTTCTGGTGTAAAATATCTATGATATGATTTGATTCCACCAGCTGGTTACAAACTACACAGCAGATCACTCAAGCTTGGAAAACCTAGGATCCAGTCCATGCTTTTGGTCCCCATTTCATTTCCTAGTCGTTGCTTGCCTCACTGGATTACATTATAAAGTCTTTGCAGCAAAAAATATATATCACTGTGCATGTCATCTGCTGGGGTGATGGATCCCACCTGGAAATCCAGTGGGGAGCTAGGATTCCTGGATCACTGCATACAGAGAATGATAGTAGGAGAAAAAGAAGCCACAAAAGAAATCAATGTTTCACCTCTTTGCTTGGAAAACCATGGAAGGCATTTGCCATTTTCAGTAACCCTGTCCAAAAGCACCGTGGATTTAGTAGGCTGCATATTTTTCTTCTTCACACAAAAGACTAAAAGAAGCTCTTTCAGACATGAATAAAACAAGCCCAATGCTTAATGGGTAAGGATAAGAAAAACGCCAGCACATTAAAGAGATGAACGAATCATTTGGGAACTGAATTTTGACAGTTGAATTAAAAAATAAAATACCCCCAGGTATTATCAACAAAAGCTACCCATTTAATTATGCAGCTGTGTCACTTCACAGGCCCAAGGCACCTTAAGCTCTGTCTTCGACACCACCAGAAGTATGATCTCAGCATGGATGGATGTGCCCTACCCACCTTGAACTTGCACCATTTGAGCACTGATATAGGTGAGGCTGCAGCAGCTTAGACACCAGCTCAAGCTAGCCAGCTGAGTGGCTAGGTAGACCGTGCTGCAGCTTGTACGTGTCCTGCACCAGCTACCTATAGATAAGTGGAAACTACCACAACCACTGGGGCTGAAGCCAGCCCTCTGATTTTGATGTAATCATGCTGCAGTGTAAAAGTCTGCCCCAGTTTCAGTGCTATGCAACACAGTGTTAAGATATGTAAGCTAGCTTAGACACCACCAGCAGCCATGGGAGTGCACAGTCAACCACCTGAGCATTTACAGAGCTGCTTCGTCTTGCTACATATGCAGTGCAATCAGCATGCAGGTTCAGAGCTAGCTGAAGGATTTTGTACTTTGTTGGCACCAGAGCCTATACCTAGTAGATACTGCTGAATATTTTAAAATTGCCTGTCTCTGTCTTTTGCATATTAAAGAGTTAAAGCGTAAGTTTCAGACCATAACTTGCACACATCACCTAAATACTATGTTGCTTTTCTGCTTTCAAATCATGCTCCTTTGAAACTTAAGAATGGTGTGACAACCAAGAACCAGACTTACAGTCTTAGGAAGAAGCATGAGTCCAGTCACAGTGTGAATCACTTTGTTTAGCAAAAGGCTGTTCTTTCCTGCTTTGTCTAGAAGCATGGATCATTTGTCTTAATAAGCATCTATTTCTTATTTGTCTTGTCATTGCAAAATAAAAGAAGAATGTGAAGAATTCTGAAGAATGAAAATTCGCTCAGGATATCTGATTGGCACCAGTGACGTCCCCTCTGTATAGACAGATTCAATTCCTGTACCAAAGAGCTCAGCTCACATTATGCTAAAAGCGTGGGAAAGATAATTACACAAATGAACACTGGAATAGGAGATGTGGAAGAACTGTTAAAGTACCTCGCTCTGAGTCAAGAAAGAAATCAGTGGTAGAGGTAAGAGTTTAACCCAAGGGCAATCCTGCACGTCATCCTCTCATGGCTGGTTTTTCTCCTTGAGGCAATTTCCAGAGATACAGTCTGCTCCACTTACATTGTCTAGAGGAATGCAGGATGCAAAGACCTGGTCCCTGTGTCTCCCTCCAGTTACTAACTTCAGACTATCCCACTGACTGTGCTGTTGTTGCCTAGTAGGTATATTATTTTTAAACACTTTTTATTTCAGTATGTTTTCCAGTAGAAAGGTGGTTATACAGGGCTACAATAACCTCTGCCTGCAGAGCTCATTCCATTTAAGTGTCCATACCATACTGGTAAAAAATGAGTCCACAGCGGAAAGCTTTGCTTGTGTAGCTGCATTAGTAAAAATGTTCTAGGCATAATTTAACAATCTTTCACATGAATGACTAATTGCATTTTCCTGGGCATGGGACAACATGAGCATGGCATTGTTCTGCCAGGTCTTCTAGACCAGTTATAATCTGCAACATGTTTTCACAGCTGTTTGAAATTTCTACCTCACCAGTTATTCAGATTAGTTATTCAGAATCAGTCAGGATTCCTGATTGCACAACCAGTCTTTCTTTGTCTTCTGTGGACCACCAACTGGGATTTGCATTATTTTTTGCCTTAAAATTCACATACTGCAGCAGTTTAAAAACACTACAGGAAAGGTGACGTGCTTTTCAGACTACAGATTTTTTAAAAGAGGCTAAGACTTGCAATGCCCACTGGGTGGCTCCAGACACTGCACCTTGCTTGTCCTCTAACTGCACCTCTACCTACTCAGAGCTAGCTCAGCTCTGCAGGTATACCTGAAAGTGTTGACTACTAGCAAGAATGACAGGGCAGGGCCTGGGGTAACAAACACATGATGCACCAGCTACATAATTAATGGTTATTAATGACTATTTGCATCACGGTAGCACCCAGAGGCCCAGTGGAGGGTGTCTGTGCAGGAAGTAACGTTAAGGCTTAAATTCCACCCATTGCACTTGAGGCATTTAACTGAGACACCTACGCTCAAGGGAGAGAGATGGGCCTACACAGGCCATGGAGGTGATGCTCTTTCCTCACCTGCTGCATGGTGGGCGAAAGGAGATGATGCTCTGAATGTAGGTCACTTAAACTCCTGCAGTTATACAGCATGAACCTGAGCCTTTGGGAGAAGGGAGCTACCAAGGACTAGAACCACAGCAGTGTCTTCCCCGCAAGCACATGTGTGTGAGTGCGTGTGTACGCTGCATGTTCTGGCCTTGCCAGATGCAGACACAGCACATAAAGAGAGGTTTGGCAAGGAAGAGGAAAGTCCTCTGATTTAAGGTGAAGATAGAGTAAATAATCACTGTAAAGCACCAACACAATAAATTCAACCCCTCTGTGCCTTCTGTTTGTAAATACACTGCAGGTTCGTCGTCTCTTTCAAAATTGTGCATGTGTATGTCACCTCCACACAAATAGGCCTCTCTGTTACAGAATTTCCAGGTTTTTTTTTTTTCCAGCCACCAAGTGTTATATGGACTAACTGTGGAAGGAGCTGTTTCGCCAGGGCTGTCCTGTGGTTGGGTTGGCATACAAGGAAGGCCAACCAACCATCCAACTCCAGCAAAGATAAGCATAGCAAGGAAAGGAATGGAGACTTGTCCTTTTTGTTTTGCTCCAGGCAACAATCCCATCTGGCCCATGATTAAGGTTTAATTCAGATGTAATGAAGTCAACAGTTCCTACTCTTTATGCTATACCACAATTTAGTACTTCAGGAAAACCCTGTCAGTTCTACTAGGCTTAAAAGAAGCGTGAAGACCTTAGATGGCTTTGCACACAGAGGGAGCGTGGTGACTCAACACATATGATAAATACATACGTTATGAAGAGATTTCCCCATCTTGCAAACAGCATCACGCGGGAAGTCATGTGAATTTTTTAGCTTTAAATGTTAAAACTAAGGAGGCTCTAAAATCTTGCACATGATAATCTGTCACTGGGTCTCACCTAGTGTGGCAACAGAAACCCAGCCTTGTGGAGAACGTCCATGTTATTAAAACGCTGCAATGAATGAAATTGCATTGTTCTTGCTGAACCTGGGGCAGAGGTGGTAACTGCCCCTTTCACAAGGGGTTGTAGCACGTAATCTACTGTATTAAAGGTTTTAATCCATTTAGAAACTATTGCTACTTTAGCATGTGTTAGCTTGCCTGAAAAAGGTGTCCTTGAAAATCTGCTTCTGTCCAGAGCTGAATTTAAGCCTATGTGTCCCTTCCTTCTTCAGGAACATGTCTCATGTCTCTTAATCTATAACATACTGACATGGATGAAGTGTCAGAAGCCCTTGAGGTGGAAAGTCATTGATATGTAGAGACAGGGCTTTGGAATTTCTGCTATATCTTGCTTCCAAATTAGGTAAATGGGTATCTTTATCAAGGGCCATATCTGGTACACATAGTTGTGGAGAGCAGACATAGCTGGAGTGGAGGGAGTCTATGCTCAAATTGATCAGTCAATCCTTTTGCCCACTTAATAAGATGCATAGGCATCATTAAATAATTACAAGCTAGCAATGCCTAGGAGTTGTGGAAGATTCTGAGATTGCTACTCCTAAACCCAGAACACTAGCATTCAGGCAACTGTTAAAGCATTGACAAGTCATTCTGCTATTTTAAATATGGGCTGAGTTTCAGAACTGAGGTATCAAGCTGTGTAATTATTTTTAAGTGTTTTATTTTTTTTTTTAAGTGCTACATCTATATATATTATACCATATGTAAAAACCTCAAACCCATTGCCACCCAGCAACTCTTAACTCATTGCTTTTCTGATATCATCCTGCAAGTCCTCAGAAATTCTCTAATCACACTGCAGAGCGGGTTCCTTTGGAAATCTGAGATTTCCTGTTGTTGAAGCTTTTTGCCTGGTTTTGTTTTCATCTGTTTTCCTAAGAAATGTATCACATATGAAATGCACCCCAGCAAAAGCTTTATGGGAGGTGAAGGATGTGCTGTTTTGGAAATCATAGTCCTTAGGGGTTGCTGAAATTGGAATCTGTGCAGCTTCAGCAGATGAGATCTGATATTGATCAATCTTAGTGAAGAAACAGACAGAGGACTTGAGGACGAACATCTGCTCCTGTGCAGAAAGCTTGATCTTCCCTCATAAGGCGATCAGAATTTGGAGAGACTGCTTGAATATTAGGAGACATTTTTGCTATGTCACTCAGAGAGCTCGCCCAAAGCAACTGATCATATGGGCAGCACGTGGTGGCAAACCAAGGGCCTGTCTACAGCTGCATCTGGCATTCTAGGTAAAACCCAAAAATGCTGAATAAACAATGTTCCTGATAATTTTCTCCAGCTGCTTTCAATGTGGAAGTTGCAAAACATTCACGCTTATGAGGACCATGCACTTGGAAGACACACTGTTCTCTGCACTAGCATATGCTTCAGCAACTGTTCATATCTCTCTGGAGGCTAAGACTGAAGGGAAATTGATGAGACCTTGCTAAGGAGAGGTTTATAGCACCTCTGGTCCTGGCTTGCACTGTCTGCTCTAGGGGAGGTCTGAGCAGCTGGTTCTGACATCAGATGATCCTTCTTTTGAAGGACTGTGCTCACATCTGTCTTACGTGCTCTCTCTCCCTCTGTCATGCAAAGACTATTAGTGACAGTCCCAAGACAGACTGAATTATAGCCAGAGTTCCTAGTCTGAGACATGCTCAATTTTTATCCTGGGAAGAAGAAGCAGGAAACAAATGTTGGTATCAGAAAGAAATAAAAGAATGGTCCATGGGAGGAGAGAAATTGCTAAAAATGCAGTAGCCGCAACAAGCTCAGCTGAATCACAAACCTGTATTTGCTGGACTCTGCAATGAGAAAAGACTTTAGTGTAGACCTCATCTAACATCAGAGATCAGTGAAGCACTCATAGTCTATTAACAATATAATGTATTAATAAGATTTTATTTTCTGCATATCAAATCAGCTCGGTGAGGATTTTCTTCTTAGGGCCTAGCCCAGCCTCTCTGACAATACTAAAATCTGAGCATTTACCTGGAAATATTCAGTTTCACTAATGGAAGATGAGGACAATTCTGCCAGCTTTGGAGAAGTTTTAGTCCATTTCAGATCTGCTTTTACCAATGTTAGGTCTTTTCTCTTACCTGGTAAGCAGACATTGGTCAAGCACAGTAGAACAACAGAGAGCCTCATACAACCAAGGCAATTTTTACTTAAGAAAGGTGGTGTCATCTCTTTTTCCCCATCACTGGTCATCTCTCTTGTGTAAGCTTACATTCAGCATCTCCTCTGGTCCATGAGGTTAAATACTTTCCTTGGATGGAAGCTGTGTTTGTCCTGCAGTCCCTCGGATAGGCATCTTTCAGTTCAACACTTCTTTAAAATACTTTCCAAGGTTTTGTAAGTATAGAAGAACAGCAGCACTCGGAGATGAGAGCTGCTGGGAGGGAGTGAGTTTTTGCACATATTTACCACCTGTCCACATCAACAAGACAACAGCAACCAGCAAAGACATGCTTGTCTCAGGAAAGAGCTCATGACCTATGGTGCAAAGCACAGACCTGCCCCTGCCACAATTAACATCTGGGCTGTCCTTCATGCTGCACCACCATAGAAGAGCCTTCTCCTAGAGGTGACACAGCCGAGGCGCACCACCAGCATGCATGAGGATGAAACACTCCACAACCCCAAAGGGCTTTTGCAAATGTTAAGAGCTGGATGTGCTGACAACTCAGTAGCCCTGAGTAAAAACCGGGGATATGTGTACACCTTGGCCACTGTCCTGCATTGCTTCAGCCCCAAGGGCTGCCACAGTGCCAAAGTGCTACAAGTGTTTCTTCTGTGTGCTTTTTGGGGATCCAGCATCCACTGCTCTAAGCTGTCTGCCGGGTCCACATGTCCAAAAAGGTTGCTCTGCTAGAGAAATAATTTGTCTCTCCTTGGAGCTGATGGGCGCCTCCTCATCCAACATGAACAGATGCACTGTTGATTACTGAAGGGATATGCCACTTTACTGAGGTTTTAGCTCAGTGGCTTTCTTTTCTTCAGGAGCATAAGTCCAGTCCTGGTATTTCATGCCAGTTTCCATCATCAAATAGAGAGATATGTTGTCGCAGAGTATTTCATGTTGGCATGCTACATGAAAGCTTCAGAGCAACGAAAACCTTTTGCTTCTTGTAGTAAACGCCAGCATGTACTATAATGTAATCTAGTAAAACAAAATAATTTTGGGAGCCTTTCAAATGCTGTGAAGGAACAGCAGGCTGTGGGTGGGCTGCTCTGCTCTATGAATGCTGCCTGCTAACACCCAGATGTCGAATGCCAACTTTCCATTCACTACTGCAAAATAACAGACTGTCATGCGGCAAAAATAACCATGGGAGGCATGCAACACATTCCAGTGCTTGTTTCACCTACAACACACTATCAGAAACTGGGCATCCATTTCAATGCTATCCCAAACAATATGTTTCAGGTCTGTGATTTGGTGAATAGGTTTAAGGTAAGGGAAATGCTTTTCATTAAATTTTTACTCCTTTGATATCATTTGCCCCAAATCTAAGGTAGCTGCAGAAAACAGGAGATCACTTTCTCACTGCGTAATGATGAAAAAGAAACACAGAAATGTCTGCTTTCCTCTGACACTCACCCAAGGTCTTTAGGAGAACATGAAAACTAAACTATCTTTAAAGTTTCTCTATGACTAAGGACAGTTTGTGCCAGGAGATATCCTAAATACACATCGGGCTTTGCTCTGCCTTTGATACAATTTTACAACCAATCTTGCAGCATCTAATAGTGCAGCAATGTCTTTCCATCCTTATCTCTCTGACAGATTTCCAGTGCACTTAAGACTCAATGAATGTTGATTAAGGGGTCCAATCTTCCTGTTAAGTCCACTGGACCAACCACTTTTTTAAAGAAATGCAAGACACAATACCAGGATTTTCACATGGGGCAGCATAAGCCTTGTTCTGAAGACTCAAGTTAGGCAAGCAGGTATGCTGGGAGTCCAGGACCAGATTTGCTTCAACTCTGCTTATTCTTCTATTTCCACTTTGCATTCTTGGACACAAAGACTGTTTCTAGTCCTCATATGTTTCAAAATCTCTAAACATATTAAACTAATCCCAGCAATAAAATAACCATTCTGTCTGTAATCCACTGTTACACTATTTACATAGTGTATGCATTTTCTCCTAATCTTGCACTTACCATTTTTTTAACCTGTATGTGCATCTTGTACCTCTGTGCCCACTTGTTGGTAATGATCAGCATGATTGTATGATAACATTTAATTATTTGTGTTGCATTCTTTACTATGGACTGTTCTGCCTTATTTCTGGTTTTGTGATGCAGATTTTTTTTTGGTTGCTTGCCACGAAGTGTACAGAAATGCTGACTAATGTAGGCATCCTTCTTCCAAATGCTTTCACAGATGAGGGAGCTCATTAAATCATTACAGTTACTCATGTCTAGGTTTACTCACATGCACATATCCTTGCAAGCTTCAAGCTGAAGTATCTGAATTCTTGTATCATGATAACATGGAAGTCTAATAAATAAACAGCAGTCTGTACGCTCATGCATTTTTGCTGCCCTAGTTGGAATTAAACACCTCCCACACAAAAGAGAACTGGTTACACTAGCTTAAGAATAAACACTACAAGCATGTGTACATTTTGCAAAATGTCTCATTTTAGTGGGGAAGTCACTTAAAACTGAATTAGAAAAAGCAATACTCAACTGAAGCATTTGTGTTATGTGTAAGGCTTTCAAGACCATCTACAAATCTGTAGCTAGCTCTACTGTTTCCCTAAGGTAGAGATACTTGCCTCTTCTGGACAGCACAGACCTACACGAGCCCACATCCTCATTTATGAATGTTAGTCTGGTCTCAAACACTGTCTACTTCAGTTTTCTGTTCTAAGTGTTGCAGTTCACTCAGCTTGTCAGACCTACTGTTTACATCTGGCCTGCAATAAGGATGGATATTTCTCTCATGCCATGGCTGTTCATGTAGTAAACTCAGAATTACAAGAAAGGGACTTTCCTGAGTGCTTCAGTGTGAGGAGAAGAAATGGTGCTCTCTGTGATGATGGTCTGCTGCAAGAGGAAGGGGATGACTGCATCTTCCCCCTTGTTAAAGCAGCGGTATGGGTGCTGGCTGCCAGCAGACGTTGGGCATTGGCCTTCACAAGTAAGCTTCACCCCGTTCCTAGAGCAAATGTAAAAGACTGTGCATATTTTCCAACAGGGACAAATGCGGCATGTGTGCCACAAGACCCTTTCACAGATGTCTTGATACTGCATCTGCTCTGTATTTGCACATATGATGCAGTGTGACTCTAATGAATATGCAAGATCCGTGGCACAGTGGTCATACAGTCCACTGGCATCAACTCTATGGCTGGTCCTGGAAAAGATTTCCATTCTCCTGGTGTACCAGCTTAGTCTGTCCTCTGCCACCCTCATTGAGAGCGTTTGGGCTGTTTCACAGTGGTCTTATTGGATAGTGCATAGTGCACTTCCAAAGGACCATAGGACCCCTGCAAACATGGACATAAGAAGAGTCCCCCTCATAATCCTCCCCTGTGATTCTCTCCTGGGAATGCAGAGGGGAAATGTGGTGCAGAGGCAGCAAAAAAAATCCTTTCAGGAGGAGTTCATTATACTTCACTCCTCCGGATAACATGCTTGACATCATCTCTCTTCTTCTCACCCCTTCTACAGCCCTTTACATTCTCAGCCTATCTTGATGGGCTCTGGATGTGTCATGTTGTCATGGATGTAAATTGTAAGTAGACTAATGACCTTAACCTCTACTGTCTTATCTCTACAGTTCAGGCATAATATTTTCTTATTTAAATTAAAATACTTTTTTACTATCTTTGGAGTTCCCTTAGAAAGATAACAGGGAAGTTAGACGTGCTAGTGAGGCTGTGGAACAAATGTCCTTTCAGCTCAGGAGCAAGCAGCTGACCTGTCATTTGACAGGTGGTCACAGCAGAAGAGATCTGTTACTTCCAAATATTCAAAGATTTTATTTCATGGCTGCAGTTAAGGAAGAAAAAACCCAAACCACAGGGGCAAAGGATTTACACAGACTTTCATCCTACACTTTGAACTATTTAAGCAAAGCAGGTTTCATGGCCTTCAGCAGTGGTACTCACATAGCTAAAACTAAGCACATGCTGATGTGTTTTGCTGGATGGGACCAGAGCACTTAGCACCTTGCAGCATTCAGCGTTAGATGAAATATGTATTACAGTATAGATTTCTGAAGTTCAGTCCATGTATTCTTTCCATCTACTGCATTAATTTATGGAGTAAAACATCAAGTAACATATGAAATCTAAAAAACACCCCAACTTTCTTGCCTTATGTTACCATGGATGTAAAAAACCAATACACATTCTCAGATACGTTTTAATAGGAATCACAAGACAGAGACTAGTAGTATGAGACAACTCTTACATTCATGCTGATCTATTACTTCCACACAGAAGCCATATAGCATTGTCCAAGCTCAGGGTGGGTCTGTTTGTGTATATCCCCGAAGAAACATTCTCAGTGATTTCTCCAAGAAATTTCACAAGAAAACTGGCATAAGGCAAATTGAGTTCTCCAGATGCTAGGGTAATACCTTAGTCCTTGGACTGTTGGTCCTATTTGCTTTTTTCTGTCACTTATATGCCTCAGCTGGCACATTTGTAAATGCTGTGGTGCCAAATTTGACCAACTTTTGCCAATTTTCTGCCAGCTGAAAAAACTCTAAATTCACATAGCTTAAATGGCAGAAGAAGCAGCTCTGGAATTTGTTCTATGAGGAATAAAAGCATTTTCCTTATGAGCTTTAAAGCCCATTGTTTGCAGCAGAACAAAGGAAAACACAAAAAGGAGGACAAACGTCAACTCAGACTGCAATGGGAAACTGATAAAAGGAAACAATTCTAATGCTCAAACTTGCTTCTGAAAGCAGTATATATTTGATCTGCTGGTGGTGTCTGCTGTTGCATTTTGAAAAGTCATTTGCACCAGTGAAAAGTGAGTGCAAAAGAGTGCTGCTCCTCTTTGATCTCCTTTTGGCTGTAGGAGGTGTAAAGCAATGGAGAATCTCTCGAGTGTTGACCGAGTCATACACGTGCATCTGAAGGAGGAACTCAGCCCTCCTTTATAGCTCGCTTTTGAGAGAAATCCGTCAAAGTCCACTAAACACAAAGATACCACGATGGCTCTACCTTGCAAACCATGGACATCTGGGAGACAAATTCTGGGCACATTTGGCTGTGCGTGTGCCTGCCTCTTACACTGTTCCCTGGGCAGCTGTGATCAGCTGCCACCACAGCTGGGGACCTGGGCGAGGAAGGTGTCAAACCTTACTGGGAGTGACTGTTCTTAGGAAAAGCAAAGGGAAACTATCCCTACCTGTGTATGTTTTCTTCCAGCTTTTTCACCTTCAGCTCATCCTCTTCTGACTGCCTCCTTCTGGCTTCTTCCTCTTCTGCAGAGCCAGCAGGAATTCCCTGCAGCAGCCATTTTTCCCGAAGAGCTTTTGACTGTAAGGTAAAAAAAAGCAAGCCTTAGGAACAAAAAACATCTGAAGATTGAGAAGGGGCTGTGTCTGCTTTTGAATATTAGATTGTCCCCATTGGATTTCTGATTACTGCTTTAGATAGTTGATTTCAGGCAATCCATCAATTGTTTATCCAAATGTCAGGTCTTGCAGATTTAGGACTGTCAGTTTTACAGTATACACTCTATTTACCATCAGTGCCTTAATATGAAGTTATTTTTAGTTCCTAATAAAAAGAAGAGTTTAAACCACTCACATTATCCAGTCCTGCAAGAGCTAAAGTCTTTGAACAAAAGTGTGGATCTCTCGTGAATGATAAGGCATGTACTGGAAGGACTAAAATCGTAAACTTCTTAAAGCTTCAAAACCAAAAGAGCCGCATGCTCTAAATGTTATGTGCTTCATGAAGGATAAAATCAGTCTGCTATTAAATTAATCAAAGATGTTCTTTTTGATTTATACCACGGATGTGTCTCCATACATTTACAGGCATACAGACAGACAGGCACACACATGTATACATTCACACAAGCACACACATCACCTATTAGCCAGACACAAATTAAAACAAATGAACAAAACTCTTCCAGAAACCATGGGTAGCTCAGGACACAGCAACACTGCTGCAGAAAGCAGCAATAGTGTACACCCAATCGAAGAATTCCTGGGAGTTTTGCTGTGTTTTCTACACTGAAAACATGGCTACAACCTCACCTGGCCACCATCTAATCCAGCTGCACCTCACCTAGGGGAGTTCACCAGTGGAAATTCACTGGTTGCAAGCAATCCTTTAGGTAGCACATCAGCCTGTGTGTCTTGTTTGGTCCAAATCCTGCCAGAGAGATGCAGCAGATCAGTTGGCAGACAGGACAAGCATCCATCAAAAGGGAAATCAGGAGCCCAAAGCCACGCAGGACTTTGCCCCTTGGCAAAAAGAAAACGGAGCTTGTGGAAAAGATGGTCAACCAAGGGAATGACCAAATTAGCCCCTTGCATTGACCAGAAAAGGGAAGCCATGGTTCTGAATTTGCAAAGCAGTTGGCAGTGTTAGTTCAAAGAACCAGCTCTGAGAGTGTGTCTCCACTCCAGCAAAGAGGACCTAATGAGTTCAGAGAAACTGGATTTCAGAGGCTGCCCAAACGTGCAGTATCCATTTTTCAATGCCCTGCTCATTGCGGGAATGGAACCTGACTTGTGCAAACTATGTATAAAGGAAAAACTTTCACCACCAAAAGCAGGCTTCAAACCCAGTCCAAAATAGAAAGATTTTTGACATGATAGACAAGGCTTATTTGTTAGTTTTTGAGTGTATATATAGACAAAGTATCTATGCACAAACTATTCTTGTCACTCCATAGTCTATCTGACATCAGGCAATTAGATTTTAATAAGGCAGCAGACAGAAAGCAGTACAACACACACAAGCAAACGGCTCCAGCTTTCACTGACTTTAACTGTGCTGTGCACCAGAGAACTTCTATGTGGGTTTTAAGTGATTTCTATATGTGTGGACTTCTGCATGACAGAAAAGGTCTTGTACTCTTGTACCACATAGTCATGTTCAACAGCTGGAACATTGATGATGCTGATGGTGGGGATGTATTTTACCCGGCTGAACTCAGCTTTGCTCATGGCCTCCAAGGTGTTAGTTCACAAAATGCTGGGGATGGCTGTCTCCTGCCACTGTTTCTGCAGTTTGCTGCTCCTTTTGCTGCCGCTATCATCTATTAGTGCTTCCTGCTACATTTTGTGGGCTGGCAGTGAGATTTCTTGGTGAGATCTCTGCTTTTCTGTCCAACCCAGCTGATTACTGCCCAGAAGTTTCATCAGCTCATTCAGGCCCAATGTGTTATTGAAATGTCCCCTCAGCAGAGGACTCCTAAGTCATCACATGTACCAAGGAACAAAGTGAGATGGTCAAAGATGGATTTAGAGGTCCTGAGGTGCTAAGCATTTAACAACTTGTGCTTTGGCATTTAAGAGTTCTACGTAACACAACTCAGTGGGTACTTGCTGGGCTAGATCCAGTGCAAAGCAGTGTGAAGGCTGATTGCTTCTTTGAAAATTGCTGTTGTTTCTTTAAAAAGAAATGTGGCCAGTTGCACGTGGAACTATGTTGCTACATGTGTCATACTCAATAGCGTTCTTGAATCTGAAACCCTGAGTGATACTCAGTTGGAAAAAACCCGCCAAGTTTGTAAAGACCAAACTCTAAAAATGAAGGCAGCCTTCTGTCTTTTAAACCTGTTTTAGATATGGCTCCAGCAGTCCTAATAAAGCCTTTGGCAAAGTGCTGCTTGGACAGTACTGAAGACATTCAGTTAACAGTCACTTCTCATTCACTACAGGAGGACAGATAAAATCCAGGCTTTTTTCGATAGTTTTTTACAGAATCTCCATGCTGGTGCTCAGACAAGGAGAAGCCAGTCCCCTCAGTACAACTACTGCACACCAAATATAAGATATGTTGTGCAGCTTTTGTTTTGGTCTTTGTTTATGTGAAACATTTAAGCTACAAAATCACATGATTTCTTTCTTCCAGAAGCCTCTTTTTTTGACTTATTAATAGCATGAATTCGAAACTGGAAAGCATCAATGGGATTTTTTTAGAAGATGTATTTAGAGACAAGAATGCTATGATCTACTTAAAATCCTCCCTCTTGGGTGAAATGTCAGCATATTTTATCTAAAACAGGAAAGCTGGTAGCTTTGATGTTTTTGGCTCTCCTTTTTAAGATGAAAATTAAGGCATTCGTTAAATACTACACTGAGGAATCCAGACAAGAAGACTCTGAGAAATGGAAATATTTATAAGAAGCATTTCTTAAAATTCAGAGGGTCTATTTGCCAAGCTGTTGAGGTTACGTATATTTATATACCCACTGCAAATACAATAGGCAAAGAGGCAGGCACACTTCAGGAGACCGCGCACAGCCGTTTCGCTGTCTGGGAAACATTCTCTCCCTGCCAGATGACTGGCATGGTGCTGAGGCAGTG
The DNA here is from genome assembly GCA_013389905.1 of Sula dactylatra. Classification (NCBI taxonomy): domain Eukaryota; kingdom Metazoa; phylum Chordata; class Aves; order Suliformes; family Sulidae; genus Sula; species Sula dactylatra. The sequence goes on from WEKW01007961.1 coordinate 72,204, forward strand.
TGTAGGGGTGCAATAATCTCTCACCTGGTCTGACCAAACCTTTCCCGTAGCATTTTCATCAGAAACCTGGGGGTAAGGCTTTGGCACACATGATGAGACCAAGGGTGGGTAAGGCGCAATAGGGACGTGGTGGTAGAGCTGCGCTGGGTGCTTGGGAACAGCTCCTGGATATAAGACAGTCCAGTGAGGCAGTCAGCATCGAGGCAGTCCAGCCAGATGCAAACCAGAGCCAGATGTGGCCTGGAAACAAAAGATGGTTTGTTACCATCTGTCCTCCACAGCTACGAAATTTGGGTTATGCTTCTTGAAAAAATCTTGCAAAATCTTATCCCAGGAAGAACAGGAGGTATTTCTCATATCTGCTAAAGGAGAATGCTTACATGAGGATGGAGCCCAAAAATAGCTAGTTGTACGAGTTACCTTTGCTTCACAATGCTGTGCATTTGCTTTACTTAACAGTCTGTGATTAAAATGGCCACAAGCTAGTATTTCAGCATTGTTCCTCCTTCGTTGTCTGTTACAGGCTTTAACTCTCTACTGCATCTTGGAGCTTCTTTATGCACCAAAGTTGTGCTGTATGATTAGACATTGTCAAAATGATAGAGGGCTACACGAATGGCCAGATATACTATTGTAAAAATGCAGGTATTTGCACAGCTCATCCCAATACTGAGACATGAATGTGCAGAACTTTCAGAAGGCACCATTTCACTGGTACTACAGCTACATTACATACAGTTTGGTATAAGTATTCTTTCGTTTACTGCAAGAGTATAATTTCTTCAGGGCTAAATCCTTCAGCAGAAATTAGATAATGTCATTAAAAAGGTTCTCTGTTACTGAAGTGGAAAGGGCACTGGGCTTGTGATGCTCTAGGTCACCACTGCTGTCAGGTGATTTGGTTTCTCTGCACACAAGTGAGATTGCAGAGATAACTGGCAGCTCCACGTTTATTTTGTTCAAATGTAAGAAAGCAGAGTGACTTTTCTGCATAATGCAAAAAAGAAAAAAGCCAGGTCACAGTTCTGTGAACAGATCATGGTAAGGACAGAAATAAGTGAACAGATGTTGGACAGGACAGAAAGAAATCATGCCAAATGTCTGAAAGCATTAGACTGTAGATGGCCATAAATGTGGTGCACAGCTCCCTTACATGTTATTTATTCCAGTTTCATGCTTCAGGACAGTAAAGCCTGAGGGCTTTGAGTTGTTTACTTTTAGCGCTAGCAAGGAAATAATGCATAGACCCTCAAATGCACATAGCAGAATTAATGCTGTATTGAAAAGAAAGTCTTTACTTTCAATGCTGAATTTTGCTTTAATGTTGCGTCAAAAGTTTAAGTATTGGGGAACATTTTATTATAGGAAGTAAATATTTTTATCACCATTTTAATATACCATTATGTGCTTTATATGCCACTTCTGGACTCCCTGCTTGTGAAATGTCTAGCCATTAGTCTTGCTGATTTCGGACCTACTTCCATAAACAATACTCACAAAGAATAACACACTTCCAGTCCCATATGAAATGTGGCAGTGTCTTAACCTGAGGTCCAGACACATTTGCCAGATTTGTCATTTGACTCTTTATGACAGTATAAAAGCCAGTTCTTGCTCTGCTGCTACCTTTCGAGATAGTTTCTTCAAGGAGTTTTGGGGTTTTTTTGTATTTACAAATGGTTAGAGGGGCAATCAGTACTATCTCTCCTTGAAAGCAGTGCTTGCTAAAGTGGAGCACTCCTCTGGCTGCTGTGTAATTTTCAAGGAAGCTGAAAATCCTGAGGAGAAACAAAGGTCAAAAGTTGACCCAAGACAGCCTCCTCCAGTAAAATGTGCCTGCTCTTGAGAAAAACTACTGGATGTGGACTGCTCAGGGTAATGATGCTCTTCTGTGCTGTGCAAAATGGGCAATAATGATCCCTGGTGTAATTCCACTGACATCAGTAGTGCTACATCAAAGGCACTTTTACTGAAATCTTTGCCAAATTGAAGTTTTGCCAAAAGTCTTTGGGTTTTGAGGCTTGAAGGCCACCAGACATCAATAATTTAGAGCTGGAATTATTTATTATGAAATTATTTTCTCCTTACATGCATTCAGTATTTCTGTCCTGGAAAAAAGGTGAATGCAGGAGGCTGGTTTCTCATATTCTCAAATCTGCATATAACCAGGTCATGCCCTACTAAAATAGTCCAATAAACCTCTTTCTTCACCTGGCAGTGTGAGTCAGGTATTAGCTCCAAACACTCCCATTAGGATGCTAGCATAACTGGCTCCATCTCAGATTTGCTCTTTGCACTTCAGAAAGCTCCCTTGGAACAAAAAGGTTGAGTTTTCCAGGCATAGCTGGATCTGGAAGCAGCAATGAGTCCAGCTTTGCTGTCCAGCAGCTACCTGAAGCCCCCCACCCAGGGACTGCAGCTTTGTCAGCCAGAGGGTCAGCTACAAGAGGGAAGGTTTCCAGTAGCAGCAGAGCCTGCTCTGTCTGTGCACATTCCCAAGCATATGCCTGGGCTGATAAAATGGAGTTTGCAAGGAACACAAGTGTAAGAATGACCACTACTAAACCTCCTCTGGGGTTCTTCCCTTTTCCTTTCTACCCTGTTATTTCAGCTGCTCCGAACACTGCACCTCTTGCCATATTTTTAGGCAGCTTCACCTGCCATCAGACTGGCCCTAACCCAGGTAGTGCAGGTTACCCAGTGGATCTGGGTCTGACCTGCTAGTGTGCAGCACAATTGCCAGCATTAGCAAAGAGGTCACTGGGACATGTACAGAGATTATACAAAGACTTGTTACTTTGCCAGTAGGCCTTCCCTTGCCTTCCAAAAATGGAAAAAAAAATGTTTGCATGGCTGTAGTGTGAGCAGGCATATTAATGTTAGATGCTTTTAACCATTCATGAATAAATATGCAAATGCAGAGAAGGGCTGTAGACATAAGCAATATGACAGTCAGGTCCATCTTGAAATAAGCAGCTCCTCAAAATGTATTCCTGTGTGATGCTGTAGTTTTTCATTTTCCAGTAGGTGAACAAAACAGTCTGAGTCTTTGCCTAGACTGATGCAGAGGTTTCCTATGTGGGGCTTCAGTGCGAGACAGTTTGCTTGCAAAATGGAGGAGAGGTGTGGTCCTCAGCAGACACAAAAGATTTTATTCTGCTCTGCTGCAAGATGGATGTGGCCTTGTATGGCATGACTGGCCCTGGAACAAAACAAGCAGACATTTCCAGCTTGCTGATATGATCTGCTTTTGCTTAGCAGCAAAACATTCTGTTGCCCTTCCAGTCATCTAAGACACTTGTTCTAGCCTAAGGAGCATGTCTACGTGATACATGGATATGGCTCAAGAATTGCCCAGATTAGAGAATTAAGTCATGCTGAAAAACTTTCACCTTGATTGTACCCTTGACTTCAGTCACAAGATCATAGCTAACATAAGTTTAATTCAACAAAAAAATGTACGTTAGCAGGTGGAGCTCAGCCAGCCCAAGACCAAAAAATTTGTTCATAGACGTGCGATCATAAAATGATAATAGTTTTTGATTCTTGGAGAAGTAAGGAGGGGGATCAGCAGAACTGCTGCCTTGGATTTCCAGAGGGCGGACTTTGGCCTGTTTAGGAGACTGGTTGACAGAGTCCCTTGGGAGGCAGTCCTCAAGGACAAGGGAGTCCAGGAAGGCTGGACATTCTTCAAGAAGGAAATCATAAAGACACAGCAGCAGGCCGTCCCCATGTGCTGAAAGACGAGCAGTCGGGGAAGAAGACCGGCCTGTCTGAACAGAGAGCTTTGGCTGGAATGCAGGAAAAAAAGGAATTTATGACTTTTGGAAGAAGGGGCAGGAACTCAGGAGGACTGCAAGGATGCTGTGAGGTTACGCAGGGAGAAAATTAGAAGAGCCAAAGCCCAGCTAGAACTTAATCTGGCTACTGCCATGAAAGACACTAAAAATATTTCTGTAAATACATTAGCAATGAAAGGACGGCTAAGGAGAATCTCCATCATTTATTGAATGCAAGAAGAAACATAGTGAGAAAGGATGAGGAAAAGGCTGAGGTACTTAATGCCTTCCTTGCCTCAGTCTTTAATAGTAAGACCATTTGTTCTCACGGTACCCAGCCCCCTCAGATGAGGGACAGGCATGCGGAGCAGAATGAAGCCCCCATAATCCAAGGGCAAATGGTTAGTGACCTGCTACACCACTGAGTCACACACAAGTCTATGGGGCCAGATGGGATCCACCCAAGGGTACTGAGGGAGCTGGTGGAAGTGCTCATGAAGCCACTTTTAGTCATTTATCAGGAGTCCTGACTAACGGGGAAGGCCCCAGCTGACTGGAGGTAAGCAAATGTGATGCCCTTCTACAAGGAGGACTGGAAGGAGGGTCCAGGGAACTACAGGCCTGTCAGTCTGCCCTCAGTGCCGGGGAAGGTTATGGAGCCACCACATGGCACGTACGTGACAACAATGTGATCTTGTCCAGTCAGCATGGGTTCCTGAAAGGCATGCCCTGCTTGACTAACCTGATCTCCTTCTATGACAAGGTCACCTGCTTAGTGGATAACAGAAAGGCTGTGGGTGTTGTCTACCTAGGCTTTAGTAAAGCCTTTGACACCATTTCCCACAGCATTCTCCTGGAAAAACTGGCTTAGATAGGTATACTCTTCGCTGGACAAAAAACTGGCTGGATGGCCAGGCTCAAAGAGGTGTGGTGAATGGAGTCAAATCCAGTTGGCAGCCGGTCACAAGTGGTGTTCCCCAGGGCTCAGTGTTGGGGCTGGTTCTGTTTAATATCTTTATCAAAGATCTGGATGAGGGGATCGAAGGCACCCTCAGTAAGTTCGCAGATGACACCAAGTTGGGCAGGAGTGTCGATCTGCTCGAGGGTAGGAAGGCTCTGCAGAGGGCCCTGAACAGGCTGTATCGATGGGCTCAGCACTTGGGTCACAACAACCCCATGCAACGCTACAGGCTTGGGGAAGAGTGGCTGGAAAGCTGGCCATCGGAAAGGGACCTGNGAGGGAGCTGGGGGTGTTTAGTCTGGAGAAGAGGAGGCTGAGGGGAGACCTTATCGCTCTCTACAACTACCTGACAGAAGGTTGTAGTGAGGCGGGTGTTGGTCTCTTCTCCCAAGTAACAAGTGATAGGACAAGAGGAAGTGAACTCATTTTGCACCAGGGGAGGTTTAGGGTGGATATTAGGAAAAACTTCTTCACCAACGGGGTTATCAAGCATTAGAACAGGCTGCCCAAGGAAGTGGTTGAGTCCTCATTCCTGGAGGTATTTAAAAGCCATGAAGACGTGGTGCTTAGGGATGTGGTTTAGTGGTGGACTTGGTGGTGTTAGGCTAACGGTTGGACTTGATGATCTTAAAGGTCTTTTCCAGCCTAAACAATTCTATGATTCTAATGCAAATTACATATTATCCTGTAGAGTTGGAAGTTTGTTGTTGCTATTCATTTTTCAGCAAATGAACAAAGCATTTCTCAGAATATCTTCACTTAGTGTCTTAAAAATTCTTTTTAAGAAGCACAAGTTTAGACCAAGAGTCATAAATGTTTTCCAGTGGTCAATGTGTATTCATCTCACAGAGTATTAAAAACCATTAACTTTTTTCAGGCATGTTAAGACCTGCCCAATTAATTGACAAACTTTTGTGACCAGGCATCGGAGTCTGATGGCTTAACCTCTTCCAAAGTCTCTTTGCCACTGTGTCACTCGCCTGAATTTTCTCTTTTCATAAAACACTTGTGCGGTGGACACCTGAGCTCGGAATCTGTGGTCCTCAGATCTTGTTTCAGAAGTGCTCAAAAGTTTCCTGGTGCCTCCAAGGCAGTCTGCTCATCCAAGGGACTAGTGTCCTGCCTGTTCCCAAGAAGCCTGTCTCCTCTTTCCCCTTAGCTCCTGGGGTGACAGAGGTTTGCTACAGCACCAGTGAGCCACTGGTCTGGGGGTGCAAGGGGGATGCACATGGGGTGATGAGTAAGAAATACTAAACAAGGTAAGTAAATAAGTAAACAATAATAAACAACAACCACTATTATGATAAGCACCACCTGGAATCATCCAGCCAAAAGACTTTATGGAGATAATCTCTCTCCTTTGTTTGTTTGCTGTGGCTGGTACATTTGACAGCCCTTCAGCTCCCCTAAGTATTTATTCAGGCACTGCTCTTTCTCAAAGCATGTGTTCAGCACAGCAACAGAGCAGACAGGAACACGTTAAACGGTGAAATGTGACAGCAGAAATGGGTGAGGGAACACTGAGATAGCTGGTATGATTTTTTGTTCACTTCAGAAGGGCTAGATCTCAGCTGGGTGCCCCTGTGGTAGGCAAGGGGATACAAGACCATGGCTGCAGTGTAAGCTTTATGCAAGCAAAGCCGCAGATGCACTGGAAGGCACGTCTGTGGCAAGCTACCAGAGAGATGGGTATGAAGATAGCTATAGCTCCTTCATGAAGGTCTCATGCTTTGTCTATTTAAAAACTCTCAGGAACAGAAATTGGAGCTGTACAGATTGAGGCCCAATTAGGAATGCTTTGGGGGTAAAAAAGAGCCAATTGTTTTACATTCTCAGTGTAAGCTTCCCATCCATTAGCAAGATCACCAGTGTAAATATTTTGTGTGCAATGCTTTTAAATTGTTCAGGTCCCATATTTTATTTAACTTTGTAAACGAAGTAGACAGTTGTTTCCATACAAAGACGAAGAAGAAGAAATAAAACCCAACCTCTTTCAGCTGCAAGGAAACACACCACAGCAAGAGACATTGTCAAGACTCTATGAGAGAAGACACAAAGTTTGTGTCTCTCTTGCTCAGATCATTCATCAGCCACAGACCCCTGGTCTGTACAGACTGGTTTCACTGAAGGGGATCATAGGTATGGCCTGATACAAAGTAAGATTTTCTAATATTCATTAAAGACTTGAGATGACATTGAGACAAAAAACAAGAATAAGACAAAAGATAACTTATAGGTTCTTTTCTACATGTATTTTCTATACATCCGGGCTACCAGAAAGTTATGCTTTAACAGGTGAAAACAATCATGCTGATACCTAAGCTGGACAGTTGGCTTTATTTTTCAATATCTCTCTTTGGCAAGTCTGTTTAAGATTTCTGACTTCTTCATGGCCGGATGATAATGTTGGCTTTGTCCAATTACTTGGCATTTTGCTTGTGGTGAGAATAAGCACCATAATGAGAATAAACAATAAACTGCCAGTGGCTGCTGCAGGGGGAGAGGAGGGATGAGGGGACTGGGCTGTCCTCCCAGCAGGCCTACACCAACACTGTGGGGACACAGCTTGCAAAAGGGGATGCTGCAATGAGGGCACACATGGTCCTCAGGGCGGTGGCCAGACCTGCTAGAAGGTTTCCCAGGGGGGCTGTAGGATCTCCATCCTGGGTAAGAGTCCAAATGTAATGGAATGAGGATGGGTATGAGAGCAGCCTGCTCCTATTGGCGGGGGCACAAGGAGACCTCCAAGGTCCCCTCACACGTAAATTACTTTATGACTCCATGAGAACGTCTCTGTTTCCCAAGGAATTTTGGAGCTGGAGTAAGAAATAGCTTCAAGCAAGATGATGTTTCTGGACTTCATGTGGTTGGACTGAAAAATTGAATAAGACTCTTTTGCAGTTACACGCATGAGAAGAGTTTGATCACACTTTCACCTCCTTGAGCCAGAAATTTAGGTATGCTTTGGTTTTCCCTATGATTACTTACTCCATGTTTTCAGAGGAAATAAAGCATCATTTTGAGAGAAAAATAAAAAAACTAACTCTTTTTGGAATAGTTAACAATCTGAGATTTGAAAAACTGGCAACCCTCTCCCCCCAAAACAAATAGGTTTTGCAAGTTATCATCATTAGTACATCGCCACAGTTGCTTTTACTGTTGTCTTCTGAAAGAATAATTTCCTCTCTACATTCAGTCTGTCCTGGCCTTCTATTTATCACTGCTTCCCACATACACATATCAGTCAAAAGAGGCAAAAAGAAAAGCTATTTTTCAGAGATTCCTTTCTTTTCTGGTCTTAAAAGTTCTTATATTAATTGTTTTAAAAAGCTGGATTCAGGTCATGTGAATTCATTTTTGAGCACCTATCAGGCCATGAGGAGGGGCTGGGGTTGAAGCGAGCTGTAAACATCCTTGAGCTACTTTGACACAATCTGGCTAAAATGAAAATTGCCAGAGTGGCAGTGACCTGCTTGAAGTAGCTTGTTACTGGTGGAAACATGAGAGCCAATTCTATTAGGTTTCAAGGAAACCCTGCCTGTATGGGGACACTTACATGGTAATCTCAGGATAACTCTGCCCCACTTCAAAGTACAACTGACACAACGGTACCTTTTTCCTGAACAAAAGCATTCTCAGGATTATAGCAGACCATACCAGAGGGATTATACCAGAATAATTACAGAATATTTAGCTGCATGGCAATGTCATGTAAGCAGTGAAGAAACATGGGTTAAAGGACTAAAGCTTTCATCTCCTTGAGGTAGTTCATTTGTGTAGCTGGCCTGGAGAAACTATTCTATTATGGCTAAAAGGTTTTACCTGGGGATAGATGTTTTGTCTTCTGATTACTTGAAAAGAAAACATATAAGGATTTTTGAAATCCCTCCTTTCCAAATGCTACTTCCTGGCAAGTATATCCTAGGATTTTGTACTCTGTAAGCAATTCAGAAAGAGCAAGTGCCCTAAATCCTTAGGCCATGCAGTCCTGTTCCCTCTCCCATCCCCTTTCTGGCCTAATGAATCTGGATTTCTCTTCTAGATTGTAAAACAGGTTAGCAAAGAGGCAGAGAGTCTCTCACTTCTCAGCTTAAATCCTGGTAGGGGGTGTGTTCCCAGGGTAAGGTGGGCATCAGCCCAAAGATGCTAATGCACAGAAAGGGATGAACAGGGGTCCCCTATGCTCTGGAAATGGAAATTTCTCTCCAAATTAGCTCTTAACCTCTCCATGACCCAGAACGGTAGTTGGGAAATAGAGATGGCAGGACCTTCCAGTCTCGCAGAGGTGTGGTAGGCTCCAGTACATTAAAACCAGAGGGTCAGCCTGGAACTATCATAGTAGACTTCACATATCAGAAAGAGTGCTAGACCACTAATAAGAATAGGTTTTGGTGGCTATTGCATTGGCCCTGTAGAGAATGGAGACTGCCCATGACATCATCAAACATTTTTTTGTGTGCTTGATTGAGTCACCATTCTGTGTAAGGGTTCATTTACTTGAAAATCATAAAGGGATTCAACATAAAAGAATAACAAGATTCCTTCATTCATGCAAGCAATCTCTGGTTTTCCACACTGTTGCATATATATAAATAGATATATCTACCCATACATGGGTACCTATATCTATCCATATAGATAGATATATCTATTTAACTTCTCTGACAGCAATTATTTTAAGACTAGAATAAACTGAGGGCAACAATATAACTGTGGAATAATAAAATTAAAATTTATTTACAGGTATGATAGTTTCAGCTAAAACCATACCCTAACAAAATCTCTGTAACATAAAAAGGTTTTTCTTTCCTTCAAAGTAAAGATGTAATTATGTTATAGATTCAGTGTTAATGAACTGCAGTCTTTAAGAAATAGATGTTAACAGAAATAGGTTCCTAATATTTATACCACTCCAGAAATAAAATAACTGTGGTAAATGGATTTATTGTAATAGTTAAAGTAACAGCAGAGAAGTAATTTTTCATTCAGTTAGGAGGTTTTGTTCTGTTTATTTTACTACCAGCCACCACCAAACAGAGCTACAGCAAACAATTATAGAAATTCTGTTCAACTAACTACAGAGGCAGCCAGATCTTGGAAGAAACACTTCTACCCTAGAGTTTATTTTAAATAATAAACATCTCCATTAAAACGGGCCCGCCCAACTGCTGCCTAGCTGAACAAGTTCTTAAAAGCAGCTCTTGCTTGTAGGTTATATCTCCAGTACCACAGATCAACCAAAATCAATTATTGTCTTCCTCAAGAAAACACGTCATGTTGATGGATCCTGCAGACAGTGTGTTTGAGTAAGGTGAATTTTGCCTGCTTTTCTGATCTCAAACTATAGAAACTGATAACACCTCCAGTCCCCATGGATGTGGTAAGCCCCAGTTTAAGAGTATGGCCATTGAACTGCCAATGCATGATGTTTAAAATTACTCTACTATTAAAAACTAAACAAAACAAAACAAAACAAAACAAAACAAAACAAAACAAAACACATCTTGTGTTATATAGAAGGATTATTTTGGTATTAAAGATTAAAGTAGGTGGGAGGGAAGGACAGCTCTTGTAAATCGCCTCGTATGAGAGCAAAACAGCATGTTCAGTCTTAAAAAATAGGGCTGCAAAGCACCTTTATATCTTTTCCAACACCAAAGGCCTTTCCAATGAAGCATCTGTTTGTAATGTAGACAAATACACCTCCTGCCTTCAATGGAGTACCCTGATGGCCCTGAAGTACCACATAGATGCTCTGTGCCCCAAAGTCCCTACTTTCCAGTGATTCACGGAAGAGGTGATATGGCTTTCACTGTCAGCAATGAGGGAATTCAGTTTTTAGATCCTACACTAATCCAGACTCTCTCCTACTCCAGACTTTCACACTTGGAGGGTTTCACTTGATTAACTTAGAAACTCATGCATACCATTAATAGCTGAGCCACGTTTTTGTCCTGGTGTCCTCAGCCACAAAGCCATTAACCTCATTCTCAGAAGCCTTTGCAAAATGTGCTGCCAAAGCCTTGTCCATGTTCAGGGCTGACTAACTCTAGCGTTTGCTGGGCTGTTCTGCCTAAAATGACGGAGCAGTGGCTGCTGTTCCCTTATTTTCAGCCAGGTATGTAACAAGTGAAAAATGAATGAACTGGTAGTAGAGTTAAGTGAATTTGCCAGGGGTCTAATTGGCATCAGCAACTTGAAAACTGTAGGTAATCCAGCATAAACATTTGCAATAAACTATTTCTATTAGATATTTTTCCTATGGGAATAAAATAGTCTGAAATTAAAAGAACCCCTGTAGCTTCCACAACCTTCATTAGGTAACCAAACAAGATATTTTGTGCAGTGTATTTTTAAAAGAAAACTTCTCTGGCATTGCGCAGAAATGAACAAACACATTGAATTCTGTCATAAATGTCTTTGGGTGAACTCAAGCTGTTATGCCTGTGGGATCAACCCGGTTACTGCAGACAGAGGATTAATCTAGGCACTATTTTCAAAGGTTTCTCCACAGTGGATCTTACTGAACGCTGATATGAAGTCCTTACACTCTACACTGACATCAACAACCTAGAAGCATTCTGAGCAAATACATAGTCTTCATAGGCAAGCCTGGTCTTTTTGACCTGGATTTATGTCTTGCACAGAATTAGTCGAAATCCACATAATTCAGGGAATGAACCATGTTCTACCTAGCACTTCCAAAGGAAAATGGATGTACTTGTTTTGGGCTGTGTGAGCCAGACTGGGGGGCCATATCAGACTTGGGGACTATATTCATAGCAGCCTTGGAGCCCCTGGCTTGCAGAGGCTCAGAGCAACCAGGGTGAGGTGAGGGAGAGCCTTGGGGAGGTGGGGGGAGGATACACAGCTTTTCAAATGAACAAAGCAGCCTGGCAGGCCAAATACCATTTTGGTCAGCACCCCACTGAGGAACCAGAATGCTGAACAAAGCATGAAAAGAAAATGCAGTTTTCTTGGTCTGTCTCCACAGAGGAAGGGAAATACCCTCAGCCACAGCTTTTTTCTTTTTCTTTTTCTTTTTCTTTTTCTTTTTCTTTTTCTTTTTCTTTTTCTTTTTCTTTTTCTTTTTCTTTTTCTTTTTTTTTCTGAGCCTGGGGAGTAGCTGCCCTCCCTCTGTTTGGGAAGAGCCCAGCAGCAATGAGGATGAACTCAGCAAACCCAGATAGACATCTGCCATCACCTCAATCAGGTCTCCCAGCATACAGTTGTTTAATGGTACAGTGAGGTGGTACAGGCAGCTCCTGGAGCAGCAGTCACCATGACTACTCCTGTAAAAGCAGCACACTTCTCTGATGACAATTGATGCCATTGAATGGAGAGGTAGAGAAACTCCTATCATATCTTGATGCTCATCCTTGCACCCAGCATTACAAACCTTAAGTTTGGCTGTGCTTTTACCTGAGAAAGCTGCCATTTTAAATTTCTTTGCCCTAATCTCCTCTTAGCTTCCTGTATGATTACTGCTCTTGCTCCAGGCTGTGAGCTAAATAATAAAGGGAAATAGTTAATTTTCATGTGTGTAACTCAAGAAATCCATGCAGCAAGACTGAACCTCCACTAGTGGCAGTCAGCATAGCAGGGCTGAAGTCAGTGACAGCTTACACCAGCTGAGGGGCGGACCCCACTGCACCACCTTGAGACGCTTTACTTTTCCCTATGGTTGATGATAAAATTCCGTTCAGCAAAAGCTATATCAAAATAAATCAGATGAATCAGAGAATTGCCAGAGTTGGCTTTCCAAAACACTCTGCTTAAACAATTACATGAAAAACCCTAATTCATTTAGCTTGGAAACAGTTAATGTGATAAAGGAAGTCCTCAGCTTTGCAGCAAAAGGAAAAAAAGCAAGCATCATGAAGGCACTGGAAAGGCATCTTACTGCCCTTTCAGAAGAAATTCTCCCTTGCCTGTAGTCAATGGCATCGTGGAAGAAATGACAACTGCTGTTGGCCCACAGAAATGCAATCACATCATTGACTCATAGCCCCAAAGACAGTGTGTGACATCCACAGAATTACGGTGAACCTGATGGAGCATTTGTGTAGGTTACAATCAATTGTTTGAGCTTAACTGCATCATGTTTACCAGAAAATGAGGAATAGTTACAGAACATGATGGCAGGGGCTTGGAGAGGTAGGGGAAGGATCCTGTCTGTGGCATAACTTGAAGTCTGGTCTCTGAGCGCATGCGTGGGCAGAGAAGATATTCTGCGCACCATCTCCCCACAGAGGTGCACTGTTCACACACAGACACATACTATTGCACAAGCAACCTAAATGTCTTATTTTTAAAAACACAGCTCAGCTAACTTGCTGCAAGGTCAAACTGTCCAGTCCTGATCATCTTTCTTAGACATTTTAATCACTGAAATTCCCTGGGCCCCGAACTGATCTTATAAGATTTGACCCACAAACACACACAGTTACAAAAAGATCACATGTATGTTTTTGTTCTTCTCTTTGCTATGCACAAATGTAAAGACAAACTCTGCTACTGTCAGGAAGGATAAATGATGGAAATAACCGCGATGGCTTTAAATGATGTTATCTGCAGCTGTCATAGAGTCCAACAGGNCCCATTTCATTATGCTACATACACCTAATAACTTCATCCTACAATTACAGCTTTACACACACACACACACACACACACACATGCATGCTAACTAATACCTCCTCTGCAACACACACAAACACAAAAAATCTAATGACAGGCATCAGAAAAATCCAACACAGCTCTGCAGGCAGAAAGTGCTCACTGAAGCCATGCAGTGCACACCCAATTCACAGCGACTGGTATCTTATCATTATGTATAATAAATAACAGTGTTTAATAATAACAGCACAGCCATGCTGCCTGCACTCACACCCTTCCGACTCCATGCTCCTAAGCCGTTTCTGCAACATGGTCCTGTGCATGAAACACACAGAATGAAAAGCAGGCAGGACACGATCACTGCAAGAGATAGGCTCTGCAGTGAAAGCTGCTTCATGTCGGAGCGGGCTCTTCCCAGCTTTCAGACGTGTGATCTGCATGTCTAATAATGAACATATTTAGTCAATCCATCGTTTCTGGCATGAGTCCCTTACCTTGAAATGCTGCAGCTGAAGTATCTGGTCCTCAAGCTGTTGTCTCTTGCCTTCTATTTCTGTCTGCCTTTTCCTTTTCTCCTTGAAAAAATAATTTGAGAGAGAGATAGAGAGAGATCTTGTCAGAGAAAAGGAGGCTTTAAGGGTAGCGGATTCGTAAAAGCATGTAAGCAGTCAAACACATCTGTACAGATGTCACCAGTCCCATTTCACCTGCTCCTTTGCCTGCTGGTATCCAAACAGCAGCGTCCTGGGAAGACGCCAGCCCCAGACTAACCAGTCGCTCGCCAGCAGGAGAAATTCTCCTCGCTCACTCCCGGCAGCTGGAGCAGCAACAGAGTGCACAGTCCCAGAGGAGGGGAGAAAACAGGCATAACAGCTGAGAGAGAAGTTAAAGGGACAAAGATGTGTTTTTGCATTTGAGGTGCTGGGCCAAAAACAGGGAATGCATGGTGCAATTGTGTGACAGTAAGGTGACACGAGAGTGGTGGGTGGCACCATGAAGGAAGGGAGCTGAGTTGCAAACTGTGTTTTATCCCGGCAAGGTCAGTGGTAAGGATTTCCCTGGGCTCAACGGGGAGAAGTTGTTTCAGCCACATTGCATGGGGTTTACCTGCAAAGCAAATAGGGTGGATAACCCCGCAGCTGGCTTTGTTTAAAATTCAAACCACAACCACATACTAGCAGCTGGCCTTTACCAGCTTCCAGAAGCTTGGCTGACCAAGTGGCGCCAAGGACGGCACAGTCATTTCCACAGCTGAGAGTTTTCGTGGTCATGTTCATAAACACAGCCACTCATCCATGCCCAGGCAGCTCCCTTCAGCAGGCAGCAGACTCTTTCAGGTGTTTCAAGAGGAGAACAACCATGAAACTCCTTCCTTTTATGAAGGATCAACTGCCTTCATCAGTCTTCAGCACCTTGTGGGGAGCATTTCTCCTCACCCACCCCCAGCCTGGATCAAGTTCCTTCTCCTGGAGGTCTTTTCTCCTTTTAGATTTTGCAGCCAAGATGGAAATACTGAGTAGTAAATGGAGTCAGTCAAATAAGCATACCAGCCTCAGTTTTTACTGGAACAACAATTTTTATTCCCCACCTGTGAAAGCATATTTTTTGTTATTTAAATCTCTCAGTAGCTGTAAGGTTGGGCTTGAAGATGTTTGGGGATTCCTTAAGTCCCCAGAATAATTTTTCTGTCACATTTCTAGGTGCCCTACTGATGGTCTAGGAATTCTCCTCTTTCCAGGGATTTCAAACCTTCATGCCTTGTCCTCAAGGGACATACAATAAGATGGTCCCTATGTAGAAATTAATTGTGTTTATATTGGACCTCAAACCAGGGCATTTTGAGTGAAAGCATTACCTTTACAAGGAAGATCAGGAAACTTTTTTGTTTTTAATGCTGGGCTCACTCAAAACAAAGCAAGACGTGGAGCTAGATAACTGTCTGGACCACTCCTGCCAAGGAGTGAGACATCAGAACTGTGATGTGAGGGCTGGAGTAATGAACCCAGAAGAAGGAAAGTAGTCAAATGATGCATATGTCAAGCAGTTCTGTAATACACCGCACACTCTTAAATGCTGATTTTTTGTGTATATTTACATCTACACACACACACTCCCCACTGTCTGAAGTATGTAAGAATATCACAGCTGAACAAAAATATTCTGCTGAAGTTGTTTTGGAGTAGGAAAATTGGCTTTTTGGATAACTAAAATGCCACAAATGGAGCCTGTCTTCAGCTGAAAACTTGATGTTTCACTGCTGTATACGTGCGGAAGGTAGTTTGCATTTGTGCACACACAGACGTATAAAATTTATTACATGCACCTTTAAAAATTCTTCCTTATATAAAATTGATAGTCTGTGGATCATCCCTGCTATCACTTCTCCAATCCCCATCTCCCCTTCACATTTTTGAATGGAACAGGATATTGGATGACTCAGGGGTTAAAATACCCCAACATTGTTCCGGAATCTCTCTTGCCATTTTCTTCATTCTGCGACATTAACAGCGTACTTTGGAGAATGAAAACCAGAACTTGTTCTTTGCTATTTCCTCAGATAACTGGTCAGTCATAGACTGGAATAAAGTAGTTCTAAAAGCTGGTCCAGTTAATGGCCTAATATTCTCAGAATAAAGATAATTCTGCCCTGTTTGTGTCAGCCTGGCCAGATGACAGAATGTTTTAATTTCACCTATGTAGGCATAAACACCCCACATCTGACACTCCATAGACCAGTGTAAGGCACCAACATCTTCACAGTTAAGTGACCTACATTTATATGTGTGTATATACATACATATTTTATATATATATATATGTATTGTACCCTTCACAAAAGCCTTCTCACTAAAACACATAATGGAAATCACCACGTACCTCCTCTGGCTGGTTGTGTCATGCTGTATAATGGATGTGACAAGACAGCCTTATAAAACATAGATGGAAACTTCTTTTCTTTGTGAGAAAGGGAAAGCACTTACAGTATTTTCCCTGTAGGCAGCAACACAGCAGGCATTAAAATACTTGAACTACTTGCTAACTAGTAGGCTTCTGGAGAGCGAAATTGGAATATTGCTCACATTTCCATTTCACTGGCTTTCAGGCAGCCTGACTGCATGGCTCTACCCTCTGATTTTGTACCAAAGCTATTGCTGAGGAGTATGACAGCAAAATTTTTTTTTCTCTGAAGATTGCATGAATCACAGCATTGGTAATTAGCTATTCAGGAGGTTTCCCTTTCAGGTCACTAGATCACACTCAATTTAGGTTTCTCCCAGTCATGAAGGTTGTGACTATAGGTGTTCTTGGTTTATATGGGTATGTTCTGAAAAAATACTAGGAAAATGTGAAAGTGAAAGTACTTGGTTTTTTGACTCATAGACCCAAATGATGGGAAAAGGACATAGGTCTAACAGTAAGGTTACTCACACCCAGAATCCTGTTCAATGAAAAATGAGATTTGTACTCAGGCATTCACACATGGATGTACTACATGGGAACTATAAATTTATTTCCTTCTCCAAGAAGCTTGATTTTGGAAAGGAAGTAATTGCTGCTTAGCACTAAAGGTGGCCAGTGCCACTTTCCTATTGCTAAATAAACAAATGTATCAGATAATCAGTAAGACCCCATCCACTTGGAAGAGAGAAAGGTGTTGGGAGGATGAAATAGAGATCTGTAAAATCATTAGTGGTGGCATGGAGACAGCCAGTGGCCATCTACTGCACACTCTGTTTTCCCCTGGAAGAAAAGGAGGGTCATCAAGTGAAACTGGACGTGGCAGGTTTGAAGCCAAGGCATGGGTCTGCTGCGGAAATCCCTGTCTCAGGATGCTGTGGGTGCTAGAACATGATGGGGGTCCCAGGGGAGCCTGCGGACAGTCAGAGTGAAGGAATACTGTCAGAGTTACTACAAAACTGAAATTACATTTGGTTCAGGAAGCCCCTGAACCAGAGATGGTTTTGAGTGTGTGGAGGTATTTTGTCAAGTTTTTGTATGCTTGTCCTTCTCTCATGTTTATCCTAACACCACTGATTTTTCATTCATCAGAGAAGGAGTACTGGAGTTTTTGCCTGAATCTTGTGTTACATTTGATCAAAATAACCTACAGTTTAGTGTCAGACTTGTCAAACTGTTCCAGTCAAAATAACCCAAGCAACAACAAACTAACAAAAAAACCCCCCAAACCAAACAAACAAAAAAACCACCCAAAAAACCCCCACCCCAAACCTAACCAAAGCAAACATAAGACCTTGAAAAAAACAAGTTATACCAAAATGCTTCTCTTGGACACTGTAGTCCCAGAATACTTCAATTTTCCATTACAAAATCATTTTTCTTCTTGTTTAGAAATCTGCCTGCACAGTGTGGAAAAGATACAGGGATTATTCAGCTCACAGAGTCATAACTGAGGAGAAACATGGACCTCTAAAGCTGTGCAAATCCTTGGGGCAGTAAAGCCTTGGTAAAGTCCTCTGCTCCTCTTGCACTGGCAAAAGCACCTCATTTCTTTGGTTTAAAGCCAGCTCAGACATGTGCAGAAAGCACGCCATAGAGCAGCACAGAAACTAAATGCTGTTTGAGTGACCTCACTGTGAAAATGCATGCCCAGATCTGACAGCAAGCTAAGGCTTATGGAGCAAGTATCCAGAAGAACGTGGTGGGAAAAACAAAAAAATCCCCAACTCAACAAAAAACCCGATGGGAATCTTGCGACCCTCGAGAAGATGGGCAGCACGACACTTGAAGAGTTACTACCAGTAGTTTCAGTGAAAAGGTTTCCCATTGGCTTCATCCTGCATGCCAAGCAAGTGTCCAGCCCACCATGGAGGAGTGGGTGGAAGAGGGCGAGCTCCTGCTTGTCATGCCAATGCAAAACAAATGCACCCAAAAATGGCACAGATGGAGGAAAATTATAGTCTGCTTCAAAGCAAGGACAACAGTTACAAAGAATTGTCTTCAAAGAGTCACGTGAATTTCTTCAGCAAGACATAATATTTTCTCCAGTCTGCACAGTTGGCAGATATTATTCCCTTTTCAAAGCTCACAGATTTTTAGGGCAGCTAGTAAGGAAATAAACAGGCAAAAGAGCTGGTGACACCTCATTTTTCTGTTGCCAGTTCAGGGCCGTCCAGAACACTGGGGGAAAAGGAGCACCTAGGTTCTGCTAACAGTTTCAACCTACAGTTAGCATAATCCCAAGAAATCACTCCGCATGGGCACCAAAACTTTCACCAGGGTGGTAGTTTAAATGACCATCCTCACAGTGGTGATTTCACATCTCTCAGTAGTGAAATCAAATCTGTAAATTTGTTTCCTCTATTGTGGTTCAGCAGTAATGGTTCACAGGAAAGAAAATATTAAGAAAGACAGAGGGCTTATTTTCTCCCTTCTTTTTCTTTTTTTTTTTTTTTTTTCTTTCTCTTATTCCCCACCTGCTTCATTCTGATCTGGTCAATTCCTTTATTTTCCTGTTGTGTTTGAGGAGTGGCAAACTCTCCTAAGAGCAACCATCCTTACCAGTTGCAACAATGCAGCCCAGTGCTGGCAGCACTTTGCAAAATGCAGTTCTAAACATTTTCTGCTGTTGTAAACACCATACAATAGAAATCACAGCACCAGAAGAGGCAGGATGCAGAACTGATGCAGAGACACTGTTACGGCAGAATAAACACGCCTCGAAGGTTGGTGGCGGGTTGCCCGCTCCTTTTGGATTGTCAGTGCCCACTTTCATTACTTGCTGCCAGTACAAGAAGGAGGAGCCCATCATCCTGCCAAGTGTATCAAACTAGATCACCATATGCACTGGCACGACTGTGCTCGGTGAAAATCTTTTTGTTATGGGTAGCCACACAGCCTCCGTAATTGCAAGCTGGAGGCTTCCCTGGTGTCCTGTTTTGAGCATTGGGAAATATGTGTTGTTTCAGATTATGGAAAATTACTCCTCCTGCAGCTCCTCTCCTACCCTGCTCCCAGCAGACCCGGAGGCTGTACTTAACCATTTTTGAGAACCGTTTTTCTTTGCAGTTACACCATCAACTGCTCATAAATATAAGCTATTGGCTTTGCTCACTTAGGCATTTTCCTGCAAGACCTTCTCTGCCCCCGTCCCCTGAAACCCATGGCCAGCTGGCTAAGCTCTGTGTCACCTAAAACATGATCTATGGACAATTTCCCTGTGTCTGTATACTGGAATCCAGCTTCTGAACTTAAGGAAGCTGCACTCTGTGCTCTTGCGTAGCATCTAAGAAACTGCCACCCTTTTTCTTCCTGTGCAGAAGGCTTATTACCTAAAGCTCAGATTCATTACTTCAAATGTCCTAAGTGCCTAGGACCTTGGTGGCTCACCTTACTGGACCCTCTCTCTACTGAAACAAAGTAAATTTTATGTTGGAAAGTTCTGGGTGGGATGCAGGGACAGCAGGAGTTCAGGATACTGCTGCAATGTTTTCCATGTATCCTCCATGTACCTAAATATCTTATGACAAATCTGTGGCCTTTTCTATCGCTCCAAGCAGCAAGCAGATGGGTTATTTAGGAATGAACAACAGGAGTTCCCATTTGCACAGGTGCAAAAGATAATGCCTGAGGTATGTGAAACCCACCTAAAAGATAAGGGCTGGGTTTAGCTCTCTTCCTCATGTTTGTTCTTTCCACAGTTTTATGCACAGCAGGAAGCTAAGGAGAGATTGGAGACATAGTGACCAGTTAATGATCAGGTACGCCCTTCACCTTCTCTTTTGTGAAACTGTTTTAAACTGGAGATTGGTGTCACAGGGGGTGATTCCCCATTAAACTGACAGCTTGCCACAGCATGCAAGAAATGTCTTGGCATGTTGGTTTTGAGACAGAGAACATACTTAATTCACATAAGCAGACCCTGGTCAGGGAGTAAGCAGAAGAGCC
Source organism: Sula dactylatra (assembly GCA_013389905.1). Lineage (NCBI taxonomy): Eukaryota > Metazoa > Chordata > Aves > Suliformes > Sulidae > Sula > Sula dactylatra. The sequence continues at coordinate 92,469 of WEKW01007961.1, forward strand.
TGGATGGAAATGCTTTGTTTCTCATATATCAAACAGACTTCTGCTTAGGGACAGGGACAGGCTGGATCAATGGGCTGAGGCCAATTGTATGAGGTTCAACAAGGCCAAGTGCTGAGTCCTGCACTTGGGTCACAACAACCCCAAACTACAGGCTTGGGGAAGTGTGGCTGGAAAGCTGGCCATCGGAAAGGGACCTGGGGGTGCTGGCTGACAGCCGGCTGAACGTGAGCCAGCGTGTGCCCAGGTGGCCGAGAAGGCCAACAGCATCCTGGCTTGCATCAGCAATGGTGTGGCCAGCAGGAGCAGGGCAGTGATGGTGCCCCTGTACTGGGCACTGGTGAGGCCGCACCTCGAATCCTGTGGTCAGTTTTGGGCCCCTCAGCACAAGAAGGACACTGAGGTGCTGGAGCGTGTCCAGAGAAGGGCAACGATGCTGGGGAAAGGTCTGGAGAGCAGGTCTTACGAGGAGCGGCTGAGGGAGCTGGGGTTGTTTAGCTTGGAGAAGAGGAGGCTGAGGGGAGACCTTATCGCTCTCTACAACTACCTGACAGGAGGTTGTGGTGAGGCGGGTGTTGGTCTCTTCTCCCAAGTAACAAGTGATAGGACAAGAGTAAGTGAACTCAGTTTGCACCAGGGGAGGTTTAGGGTGGATATTAGGAAAAATTTCTTCACCGACAGGGTTATCAAGCATTAGAACAGGCTGCCCAAGGAAGTGGTTGAGTCCCCATCCCTGGAGGTATTTAAAAGCCATGTAGACACTGTGCTTAGGGATGTGGTTTAGAGGTGGACTTGGTGGTGTTAGGTTAACGGTTGGACTTGATGATCTTAAAGGTCTTTTCCAACCTAAATGATTCTGTGATTCTATAAGGGGAAGGCAGAATCACTTGCAGAGTGTTGAACCCTCAGGGTGAAGAAAGAAAATCCCCTCAGGCCAGAAATACGCTGCCTCTCATTGCAGCCTTGCATCCCTTTTCTCCAGTAGTGAGGGTCAGAAGTTATTTGCTTATGCACAAGAACAGGGTGGTTTCAATGAGATAGAGATACAGCTCTCTGTAACCAGTTTAACTGCTTTGTAAAGGAGCAAATATTTCTGGTCTGCAACCCCTTTCTTGCTGACTTTGTCACCTGCACGCAGAATAAAAGTTCTTGCTCGGATGGGGAAAACACACTCACAAAATGCATTTTCTCCATTTCATCTCACACTTAGGCTGCCCTTGCATGATGCTGAAGGATGGGTTTCTCCTGTATTGACCTGCTAAAGCAAATAGATTAGCTCTGAGGCCATGTGTGCATTGCCCACAACTCAGGGTTCAAGTAAGAGAACTGTAATCGTCATCCTGTGTGTTTGGGACACCAAAGGAGGAGTTCATCCACATGGAGATCTGTAGGATACACTGCTGTTCAGGGCTTCTGAGTATGAATGTTTCATGACTGCCACAAGCCCATTGTCAATGTCATACCTGACACTATGCAGGACAAAGCTGTCTAAGAGGAGAAAGGATCCTTTCCGGTGAAGACAACAATCCACTAAAGGGTTGCAGCAAACACTTCAGCTCCCCTGCACGCTTATAACTGTAGCTCCCTGATCACTGAATGCAACCACCATGATGCACACAGACAATGACTGCTTAATTAAAATCACCATGCATCTCAAGCAACAAATAAAAGGATGGCACTACTCCCAGAACAACGGCTCTTAATGAAAAGTGATGAACGCGGGAAGGAATTTCCTTTTGAAAACCTCCCTCATTAGCATTTTTGAAAAGGGACACAATGGAAAAATGTCCCATTGAGACAGTGAATTAAAATTTTTTTAGGAGAAAACATGATTCCTTTCACATCCCATGGGGAAATTCCCACTTTGATGGAGCAGTCATCCCAATTTGGATGTAACCAAGTTTTTACCTGCAATATCCTCCTTTCACTGAAGGCTACTGGGTCACTGGAAGCAGTTTCATGTCTAACACAACCTATGTGCATTTTTGACTGGGCCACCACCATAATGAGTCCTTGAAGTATGAAAAGGTTTAGTTGACTTTCCTTCTTTCCTCCCAAGTCTGAAATGAAACTGAACATGGGCTGAGACCCTCAGATGCTGCTTACACTGGGTCACTGACAGGAACAAATCCACACTTTCTGATGCATTTACAATTTGATCAATGGTGTCAGGCTCTTAACTGGCTGCTGAGAGGTGACCCAGGGTCACTGGTGTTTGAGTATCTTTCCTGGGATATGTGACAGTGAATCAAATAGATGTCCTAGGAATGCCAAATTCTGACCCTTTATTAACTCAACATCAGCATTTCTTCCAAAACATCCAAGTTTTTACACTAACCCTGAAAATGGGTAAGAACTCAGTTCCAGTTGAGTCCTGTAGTGAGCTTCTCTGCAGTGTCAGTTATTTCTGGAAAGTGTTCAAAAGACTGTACAGAGCACATAGTTAGTATAAATCATGAAACAGGCAGATTTATCCATTTTTCTGGATATTCTTTAATACCAGACATAAATGACAGGCAGCTGAACTTCGTTACCTAGTGTCTACCGCAGCGAACCTCCAACATCATGTATATAACTTGCTAGCACTGACTTTGTTGTACTGCAGCCTGAGCTAGATGGAAAATTCAGTGCCTTCATCTGGCAAATTATTTTTCTTCCTAAAAAGAAGGTGGAATTTTCTAGACAATGTTGCATAGAACAAATTCTGAAAATTCTTCTATTTTCCCTAGAAAATTAGCACAATTCTGAAAGAAGCTACTTTTAATCAAATATTTTTTCTGTATTTTTCTTAAAAATATATTTTGGTTAAAGAATGCTAAGCAGACTTTGATCTAAGTTTTCACTGATAAAAATATTCAATAAAAATTTTTCTATAGACTGAATAGACTATTTTTAGAAAACCAGTTTATTAATTCTTCCTGCTCTCATGTTGCCATTAATTGGCCTTGGTTTAAATCCATGCTGTTCAATGTACATCCTTTCACTGTTTGCTGCTGAAAAGGAGAAAGATAGGATTTGATCAGCATGGGCTCAATTTAGCCGCATTTCCACAGCTCCAAAGAAAAGTGCATGTCTCTTTTTTGCCCTAATGCCCCATACACTCCTTAAATATCTCTTCATGCTGCCAAACAGGATGTAAATCTTGGGGAAACATCTGTGATTGCAGCAAGATGCTGAATGTGCAGAGAAATACCTATATAATAAGGCTGATCTTGACCTACCAAGCAGGTGCTGATTGTAACGTTATGAAAACCATCAAGGAATTTCTAACTCTTGCATTAAGAAATGAAAAATAAATCAAAAAGTTTTTAAGTGAAGGCATCCAAGATAAAGCTGTGATTCCTTATGTTGATTTCCCCCTAAGTGCCTGGTGAGGATCTTTACGCATTATTTTTGACTTGGTGAGAACTTAGATTGGAATCACCAAGACTGTGATTTCAGGAGATTTTATTTTCCCTCTTTATTCAGTTTAATTGCACATATGACAGACATCCCCTATTCAAGCAACTTAAACTTCCCCACGTCACAGAATATTAAGTGGGAAGAGGAAATGGGATTTTCTGTGGTGGAAAGGGAACAAACTGATCTGGCTGGTCAGCACAGAGTAATGGTCAGGACCTGTAGAGATGACACTGGTGCTAATTCTGGTACTTGAACCACATCCAGCTTTTTGTTTGTTATTTTCAAAGTAATGGTAGAAAAGACCCAAATGAAGGAACTAATACATAGAGCTGAGCTTTGTGTTTTAATCCTTGCAGTCTGGCTGGATTAGCCAATTATTTCAGAGTCTTAGTGCCTCATGTCAAAATCTTCTAACTGAGGCTTCCTCCCTTTGCTTACAAGCATGGTAGCTTGCCTGTTGACACTGAGGCTTTTGGCACTGACCTGCATGGCACCACGCTACATCTCCTGGTGTCACAGGGCTGTGCTTAGCAGTTGTACTGTACAGGGCTCCTCTGCTGCTGAAAAGTGCTTCTTGTCATTTGCAAGACAAAGTTATTAGCTCAAACCCCTGCCTTTAAGCTTTGTTATAATGTTGGTCATGAGCTATGGATACTCATGTCGTCTGATGCTCGGTGATCTGCTGACATAAGTTGCAGTTGCTGGGGTGTTTGAGTCCTGACTTCTATATTCAGGAAGGGAGAGACTGCCTTGTTTTACAACAAAAAGAAAGAGGGAGAGAAACTTTCCTACAAGCACAGGGGTATGCATTCGAGAGCTTGAGACTTGCCACCTTCCAGCTGCCAGTATCCTTTCAAACTGGTGATGCTGATGAGATGATACACCAGTTCAGAAATCGCCATTCTGGCTAAGTTTCCCTTTCTTTCTGAAGATGCTGAAAGAGGCTGGGTTCCTCTTGCTTTTTCACCAGCCTTGGAGATACCATACATTTACACCTTGTGAAGACCCACACAGGTCTGAGAGGATACCAGTGCCCCTCTTCAATTAGGGGACAACTCCCTGCTGAGTCCCAGAGCATGAAGGAGCTGCAGGACATGCCATCCCTGCCTCCTCTCCAGTTCATCAGGGGAGTCACATTACTCTCACATGAGACCATAGAGAGACCAGAGACCATGAATGATGAATGTGATTGTGACTGAGAGGGTGGATACAACTATGTGCTTGGCAAAACAACATGCTCAGTGTGTTATCTAGGTATGCTAAAAATCCTATCCAGCCTTGGCCTTGGCATCTTGCCTACACAGGACATAAAAGAACTGGCTTCATCTCCAACCAGCTTACTTCTGGAAAGCTTATTTAATCTGACAGGTGTGGGATCACATGCCTCAACACTGAACCTTAGCAATATGCAGGAGGTATTACTGCTATGTCGTTCCTTTAGGTCAGGCATCCCAACACTTTCTTATGAATAGAAGCAGTTGGGACATTACGCTATGGATTGCATAACAAATTCATCTGCCAGCCGCCTTCTGCACCATCAAAGGCAGAGAATACTCTGGTCCTGGCAACAAAACAGACCCCACAGCACCTTCCCCACAGTGTGTTCCCTTAAGTAAGGAGGAATGGGTAAGCACACAAAGCCTACAACACATGCCTGCTTGGCTCTCCAGGGATGGGCTAGCTGCAAATCTTCAAGGGAGAGTGCTCATGGCTGCAGGTCACAATGGCTTCGGGCAGGGTGCAGAGGAGTGCACAGTGTCAGTCTGCTGCACCGATGGGGGACACCCAGGGCAGTGCAACAAGAAAACACTGTCTGGATCTGAGTGCTTTGGTGCTTGGCTCCAGAACCCAGATCCTTTAATAAATAAGCAAATTTCTGCTGTGTTGTTGAAGGTTCCAACCCTCTTCAGAAAAATGCCTGCATTTCTGCTGTGATTTGCATTCCTGCTGTGAAGTGTATCTGGGAATTCACAGCTTCAAGGTCATCTCAGCAATCCATATGACTGCTGCGTGGTTTGTGCAGGTTTGTCTGCACAGGTGCTTGGGGTGTGCGTGGGGGGGTTGAAGCAACAAAGCGTGTACAGTTTGGATGAATTTCACACTTAGCTGACATACCTGGCAGGTCTACAAAACTGTGAACAATTTGAACAGATATTAAACAGCAAAGAGTGTGCAAAAAAAACCCCAAACCATGCAGATACCAGAAGAGGCTTCAGGGATGTGTTTTCATTACTGCCTTTTCCTGCCCATCTATTTCAGTCAGAGCAACATGGACTGTTCTCCTGAACCCCCAACAAGATGCCACGTGGGTACTCTTTAACTGCTCCTGCGCAACTCCTCTGTCTTTGCCTGGATGTTCTGGAGACCTCTCTGCTAAGGAGATCTTATTATTCTATAACCTTAGATTTTGAAACAATTTATCTCTTCTTCCATGGGCATTTCTGTCAGTTTTAGTCTTCTGTTAGCTTGAAAATGCATCTCTGCAGCAGTTTCTTCCAGGAAGATGAAGGAGGGAGAGGATGCAACTGCAGATGGGTTCCCTCCCAAAAGTCATATTCTTTCTTCTTCCTATCATTACTCCATCCTGATGTACAGAACATACTCTTTTGCACGCTTGAGCTTCCTTGAAGAAGGTCAGATCCTTCTCTGTGGCTGCCCCAGGAGGTTTATCACCCTCCCTTCAGGCTTTATCTTTTTAAGATGGGTAGCTTAGTCACCTCCAGGGATTTAGGCAACAAGAAGTCAGTGAATAGTCATCATCTTCTGCTGTCTTCAATCTGTTGTTCTGCACATTCCTGTAGAAGTCCCTGGTGAAGGACATGTTTTCATCCAGGTCTGTGTGAAATGTTAAGTATCTTTATTCAGCTCCTGGATTAAGGTGCAAAATACAGCTTGTGGGCAGTTTGTGATATTTTATATGGTTTGTACATTCTGATCTCCTGCAGGAGCCTGTAGAAGAAGTGAAGGTGTGATCTCCTAAGCTCTGTGCCACTGAAGCCATAGCGGAGCAGAGCAGCAGGCTGCAAGGAGCGTACCCAACCACCTCTCCCTACAGCTCCTCTTTGGCCTGAAAGACATCCATGAGGGAGATCTCCAACCTTTTAAATGGCAAGACCTAAAGAAACATGCTCAAAAGGCAAAAGATGGTGAACGATGTTGGCCAGGAGAGATGGAAAGTACCACGTAAATTCAAGCACCTCCCTCTCATACACTGGCGTAAGGTCACTTTGTCACTGAATTCAGCACGGTGTTTGCTCCATGCTTATGCTACACTAAATCAGCCATCATGTATGCTCGCTGCGTTTATTGTCATGGTGAGAAATTTGGGGAGTAAAAAGTTACCTTGCTCTATAAACTACATTTAATGGGATCTGTCCTGGGTGGCCAGGTCGCTCCACAGCTTCTGAAGTAATGCTGGTTTTGCCTTAGCAGAGCTGACTCTGCCAGCTTATGGAGCAGAGTTATGTAATTTCTGGGCGTGTTACTGGCAAACTTCCTCGGAGATACTCTTAATACATTGGTACAGTGCTCATATTGCCTCTTTTTTCAGCTAGAGGTAAAGGAAAAAGGAGGAAGATGGAGGGAAAACAACGGTTCCCCACCTACCTAACAGGGAACATCTGTCAGAGTAAGGCAAGAATCAAAACTCACATTTTTCTTTGTTTCAAACTAAGCTAAAACCGGTTTTGCTGAGAAACACCCAGTGTTTTTAATCTCTTCATGTTTTCAAGAAAACTGCTGGCTCTCCACTAAACTACATCTTCCCCACAAAGGTAATTACAGTTTCATGGCTGTGCTACTACCTGAAAAGCTGGGTCATTGCAGAGCCTGAATGGGACACAGTTACAGGCTTGGGTACAATGCTGCACACAACAGACTTTCATGTCTTTGCAGGGAACTGCAGGAGGGTATGTAAAGCCAATTGCCATGGTCTACTAAGAAAAGACATATCCAATGCTTTTCCAGGGATGACAGGAAAGTCTGGGAAGAGTGTTCGGAATTTGTTTCCAGGTACAGAAGAGGGAATGAAAAATCCCTCTCCTCTGTGCCTCAACACTTGTATGGTATGTAATTCAGTTATCCCTCACAATGAAGGAATCTGGGCAAGGTTTTTCACAGAGTTCTGAGTGTTAGCGTACCACTCATCCTGCATAGTGAGGAGCNAGTCCCCACACAAGAGGGGACCAAGTAGTTCAAATGGAGAGGTCTTAGAGACCTCAGTAAGATCAGGTTAGAAAGATATTTTATTTTTTGATCATAGACTGTTTGGCAAACCAGGCTTTGGCTCTGGACAGTGCATAGAGTGTTAAAATATTCACTTTTTGTGAGGTTTTTTAAAAAGAGAGAAGTACCTCCATCCTTGACCGCTCCTGCCACTCACTGCTGTTTCTCTGGTGGCCTCTTTGGAACTCTAAATCCACAGCAGGGACAGCACTACCCATGCTATCTTGGTTGGGCAGAGACAGGAAACTTTATTTAGTCTGCAAGCCCCTCATGGCAGATACAGTCTCTCTGTTCTATATTTGCACAAAATCTAGCATAAAGAGGTACTAGTTCCTGCCTGGGGTCATAATGTTATGACAGCAACAGTATACAAGCCAGACCTAACCACTGTGCACAAGAGTTTTGGGCAAACTGAACAGATTCCCAAATCCTGAGCCCAGATGGATCAAAACCTGGAATTTTGTGAATTTTTGTGGCTCAGATCCTTGGACTGTATCTTGCAGAGATGTAGCATTGTGTTCCTCCAGGAAGAAACAACCAGAATGTACCTGAGATTTTCCTCCTGTCACATTTCAGTATGTGAGTACAAGCACATTGGAAGCTCAAGGAGGGGCACATAGTGTTTGTCATTAAACCTTAACCATATTCAGCAGTGCTATAGATGGACCCTGATGAAATCAGGTTGTTTTCTGACTTGTCGGGGAAAAGATTCCTGAGGTGGTGGCTCATAAAAGCAGGGAGAACTGATTTTCCATAAAGACCTGCTCAGGATTTACAACTTGTTTATATGATTCAAGCTTTTTTGTGTTGAAGGACACTAGTTTGACTCCCTATCAAGCTCTAAGTAATAGTATAACTGTTAAAGAGAACAGTAGTACTTTAAGTACATTACCACTGGGATTTTCAAATGGCTTCACCCATTGTCTTCAGTATGAACAGAATGAGGTTACTGTTTGCACATCTGCAGTGCATGCTCTTCCAGTGCACCAGAATAAACTTTACAGACTACATCACTGATCTGGCAAGCATCTGCCTCATGTACTACTGAAATAATCTGTGATCCACTTTTGACAAGGTCAGCTTGCTTGCAAAATCACTCCTCTGTGCAGCCCCTAGAAATAATAGATTTTCCCCATCTGTAGACTACAGTCACAGCAACTAAAATGTTAGAAACAACAAGTTGTAAGACTAGCTACATACCACAAAGAAAAGAGGGCACAGCACTAAGCTCTTACAGCAAGCTGAGTTTTACTTGACAGAGCATGCACACTGATACTAAAATCAGATCATGGCAAGCCTGCTATTAGTGACGCTACTGAATTGCAAGCATCTGTCCCTGAAATACTGGGTGTTTCCTAGGTATCCCTCCACTCAAGCAAGGACCAATTTACAGAAGTGCTGCAGCAAGAAGACAGTTCATGATGAGTTCACTGCCAAGCAGGTTGCTCTGCAAGGTGACTGATGCAGCCTGAAGGTGAGGTGCTATTGATCAGTTCAAGCCACTCTTATCTGTGCTCTCCTCAGTCCCCTGGAAATCAAATGTACAAAACTCCCTATTGCCAGGAAAGAATGGGGAGAGGGAGACCTGTGTCCCCTTTTCTCCAGCAGACAGCCTACAACAGCTTACAAGATGGACTCCCATGAGCATGGATGGGAGATGGGGTGTGCAATCACTAATATCACAAGCTTTTTCATAATATTTATGTCTGAAGTTGCAAAATTGCTGGATTTCACTAGAGGAGAAAGTGTTTCATCTGCAGCTGTCCACACTTTCTCAGTGTGGTCTTGAGGGGAGGAGAAAGACCTGACCCCTTGCCACGCTCCAAAAAACCCAAACTCAAACCTTCTTCCATCTAGCTTTTGCTAGTGAAAACAAACCTAAATCATCATAATCCTCTGACTAGTGTTATGTAGGGCAAAATGCAATTTGTGATTTAGGCTAGTACTAAACATCCTCTGAAAGGAGAGCCTGGAGAGGGCAAGAGTTTTGAGTTTAGTTTTGCCACGTGGTAGAAGAGCTGTAAGCATCATTATATCTAGGAGCTCCTTCTGGAGATATCTCTACACAAAATCTGGCTTGAGCTTCTGCTCTGGGGAAAAAATACTGACTTAAATAAAGCTCTTCCTGCTCACCCCTGTGGTGAGTGAAAGCACTCAAAGCCACCACTGACCACAATGGAACAGAGCACTTTTGTGGAAGGAAAAACATTCAAATGACAGAATAGAAGGTATGTATCATAGAAGGAAGATTTTCAACCAAAGGTGAGGAAACCAGTGCTCTTCCACCAAATGCCTTCAGGCCCAAGATCTGCTCTGCTCTGTACTGTGGTAAGCATCAGCTCAGCAATGCTACTGAAAGAGTAAGACCTTTCCTGGAATGTTTATTTGGGTCCGAGCAATCCTACATAACCACACATACTCCCTTTTAGGACCTTTTTCTCCATAACATTTAAACCTGGTTCTCATGGCCCTTGCTTGCAAAATAAAGGTAATTATTTAGCATAACTCTGCAAAGCACATAGTCAGTCAATCATTTGACTGTAACAACTATGCAGAAGAGTTACGGGCAGCTGGGACACAACAGAATTTTGGTTGCCACCTACAGAATATATAGTTTTCTCCCCATAATCCACCCCTTTTCTTCAGGAGCTTCTACTTCAGTGGCAGAAAGCCAAGGGAGAATCCAGAGCAATGCAATATAACTTTGTTATTACTGGCTCCTTTGCCTCAGTCTTCCAGGCCCAAATTAGAGATTATTCTGGCACAGTGGCTGGTAGCAACAGCGGGACCCCATGTCACTCCCCTGGAGCAGGAAAATACCCCATAACACAACGTGTCATTTAGCTCCAGATGATACCTGGTCAGGCTGTTGTGTCACTGAAGGTAAGGGAAAACGCTTGAATGGTCTCTACTTTTTTGCACAAGCTATTCATGCCTTGCAAAGTTGAACAAGGTGAGAAGAGCTGCTGGGAACCATGATGATCTCTTTTCATCACACAGCAGCATGGCTGGAGGGAAATACCCAGAGGTACCAACAGTGCAGAGAATTTGAGTTCCAAGGGGGAATCAGTAGGAGCGTTCCTATTTGAAAACAGGAAACTTAACAGAATATCTGATTCTGGTGCCATGATTTCTTTTCTGGTCTGCCTTTGGAGGTGCACAATGCTGGGATGTTCCTTGCAGATAAGATTGTTTCATCCTTAACAAATATAATATATGCATAAAAGCAACAAGCATAATTTCTTCTGAGTCCCTCCCCACATTATTATTCTTTAGGAGACAATGTAGTTAACTAGGTTGGAGTATAAAATGATGATCCGTAGAGTCTGCTTCCCACTGTTGGTTTAGCACTTCTACTATTTTTAGCACTCTTCTGAGAACTGAAAATATGTTTTGATAAAGATACCATCTTCTAGGCAGGACCACAAATAGTGAATAAGTCTATTCATATTAATGTCATGAGAATCATCACATCCAAGCAAATGCAGGGCAGAGGTCTCTGCAATACATGTTTTCTGTTTGTTACCAACAATTTATCCTGTTTGTGTGAGGCAATCAAGGGATCGGGCTAGACTCTGAGGCCGTGCAAATCCACATTTTAATCCCATTGCCAGGGTTTATGCTTCAGGTCTGTACTTTGATGGAAGATGGTTGTTTGTTTTCCTGTACTTAGCTATGGTCGGAGCTGGGTATTCTATAGATCATGCAGCTCACATTCCTCCTGGAAGGCATTTTGTGAGCTGCAATTTGCAGCAGCAGTCTCGAAGACTGATTCAAAATTTCCACAGGCAAAAAATCCTGGTCCTTCTCTGCTCAGTGGAATAGATCACTACTTCGTGTTAAGTCTTTCACAGTCGAGGTCCTTCAGGGTTTGGAAACTGTAAGATGGGGATTATAAAAGCACTTGCAAGAGCAAAACCTTCTGTATAGACAAAAAGACTGGCAGACACACTTGGATTACAAACATCTATTTTATGGCTCACATCTCCAAATAGTATTTTTCCTGAGCCTACCCCTCCTCCCAGGCTTCAGACAACCTCTTACCATCATAAAATTTACTAACAGAAGAAAAATACCCATGGACAAACACACACCACCCTTGAAGAAGAGCATGTAAGGACAGCAAATGAAGAAAGGACCAAGACACGGCAAATTTCACAGCATCTGTCAATTTTCCCAATGGCCCACACTATGATTCTTTTACTTACACTGAAATTCCTTTTCAGCTTCAAATTCAAGGCTTTCACTTTTTTTGATCATGTATTTTCATCATGGGCCTACTTTGGCTGAAAAATGCAATGCATTAGTGTTCCCTGGGGACACTGAAGTACCCTATGGCATTCTTTATGGGCCACTGGATGGCACTAGCATCCAAAATATCACTGCCAGCCCAGCTCTTGTTCGGCCAAGAAAAAACCTCTGGCTCTTCAAAAACCACTCGAAACACAGCCCATAGCAGTCTGCAAACGTACTTCCATCTCTGCCAAAATTGCACAGGTCAGAGGAAAAGTGACCTAAACCACTGCAAAATATGTCACTTCATTGTTTACTGTAGCTGTGCACCAGGAATTTGGGCTGCACCAAATCTCTTCTGGGATTTGTAGCCACAATGCTGTACTTGAAAAGTCATTTAAGAAATAGACAAATTCTGCTATCTATTGGATGGATGCAGCTCCCTGTGCATTGGGTAAAGGGAGCAGGGAATAAATGAAAGTAGTATGTCACTATCTTCTTTTGATCCATGCATTAGAAATGGTCCACCTGCTCCTGCTATATTAGTACTTGCATCAAATCCTGTGGGTTTTTTGTAAGCAAAGACATTGGAATGTGGGGGAGATTATGCTGGACTAAAGTGAGAGAAGCAGCCTGCTGCTACCCATGCTCCCAATGGTGTTGATGGAGATGCTCACAGCAAACCTTCTCGCTAGCTTTTGAAGAATCAGGCTCTATACTTTCATTTCAGTATCTTAACTTAATAAAAGTGCTTGTTGTCTGACTCAGCTTTGTCCTTGGTTTAGGAATAAAATGGGAAATGTGGATTTTTAAACCCCCCC
>WEKW01007961.1:105270-140140 GCA_013389905.1 Sula dactylatra
CCCCCACCCCCCAACAGTAGAGATACTCTGGAGGTGCTAGGACTGGGACATCTCTTTTCGGTGATCAACACAGCAACTCTAGGTGACTGGTGGAAATTATTTTAAATGTGGAATCTGTGGAGCAGTCGTGGCTGACTGGCAAACTTGCTTCAGTACATCAACAGATCTGGGTCTCTGCCAAGTGCTTAAAGCTCTGGGAGAAATCCATTCTTTCCGGTGAAACTGCAGCCAGGGCAGCAACACGCCACCCTTTTGTACCCACTCAACAGGAGTCATTCTTCACTTCATTTTATATGACAAATAGGGAAAGCTGCCTTACATTTAATATTCTCAGGATAGATGCTAAGTCTCAGCGAATGGCACATTTCAAAGTGTGAACCTGTCTTTCAGCAACTACTTTGCTTGTAAAGAGCCAAAAGTAGGGGGAGAAGGAGAAGGAAGGAAGGGTGAAAGAAAAGATGGTAAATAACAGTTGAAGCAGACAAAAGGGCTCTGTTTCTGAGTGCAAATGTAGCACAGCTGGTTTACAGCTGCACTGTATTCCCCTAGAAGGTAGGGCACTGCAGAAATGCAGTAATGCGTTCGATACCATCAGGATGGTACAACAGACTTGACGGACTGAATGGCCCTTTTCTCCAAATCCTGTAAAAATGATAATAAAACCCCCATTAGTTCCCTGCAGCCTTGTGTATCCAAAGACAGGCTGTCATGCAGAAGGCAGCAGGCAGACTGCAGCTTTGCTTTCAAGGGATATATAGGCAAAGAAGGCTTGGAGGAACACCCCAAATCCTAATTTCAAGGACTGACCAGAAGCATTTCAGACAGGGATTTGGAAGCAAAGATGAGGATATTAAAGCCTGCTGCAAAGCAAGCTGGAACTAATGGCAAGCTTCCCCTTGACTTTGTCAGGCTTGAGCCCAGTCTTCCTGTCATTTTCTTAAGCTCATGATGGCAAAGCCTGTCTCTCTACTTTTTTTCATCTCCACCTCCTTCCCTTCCCACCTGATGAATAATTGCATGAGCCTCCCGAAGGCTTCACACTGATTTCATCCTCGCCCCTCTCGCTCTCTGTCTTTTCTTGGCCCACACATTTGTGTCAGTGCCTCTGTTTGTCATTTCCTCCTTCCTATAATTATAATCAGAATTTGCTGGGATAAGATGTGGTGATTATGTATTTGAAAGCTTTTAAAAACAAGTACCCTGCTGTTTGTCTGCCCCACTTAAGGAAGCTCTTGCACATTTGCGTGAGTCCCTCTGGCCTCCCTGAGATAGGCGTCTAGCTGCTGCTCAAAATGGGGCCATGGTCTACAAATTGCAGTGTCACCAGACCCTAAAGCAAGCTCCCTGTGCACGTGTTTTGTTGTCTGAGATGACAGATGAAAAATGATAATATTTATTGACCAGAAACTACTCCTGAGACACAAAAATCATTCCTCCAGCGACAGAAGCAGCAGAGGGCTTTAAGCTTTTGTGTCAGGATGAAGTCTGGAGGCTCCTCCTTTGAGCTATTTAGCCTTCAGCACTATTCCTGACGTGATACAGTAGTCTCTCTAACTGGGCTCACATAAGGCAAATTCTATCAGCTATAAAAAGCTTCAAAAAGTGCAGCTATGAAACCCAAGAATGTATTTTTTTTCCCACCAGGAGTACATCATAAGCCACTCCGAGCGCAAATGTCAACAGCTCCTTTGTTGCATTCCTCCCAGAAGACTCAAAGCTGGGAAAAGTCAAAAGCACCAGCTTCCTCCTTCTGAAGTTGTGCAAGAGCCTTTGAGGTTTCACTATTAGTAGCCTCCCTTTGCAAACTGTTTATTCCAAGGAACATTCATTCCCCCCATTAAGGTCAACCAGGGGTTTCCTTAAGGCAGCTAAGCCATTGGCATCTCTGCTGGGAGGGCCCAGAGGAGATGTGATTCCAGGATCACTGTCACAGGCATGTGCTAGAGATGTGGCACAAACCCAAAATCTAACTCAGAGCTTTGTAGTGCCAAGGGAAGCTCATATTTGACTCCAAAGACAAACAATTGCTTTCTGATAATTTCCAAAGGCAGGATAGCCATCTCTATGCCCCACTAAGCTCATTAGGGAAATATTTGGTTTATCTTCTAACAGGAAGTTACACATGTGCTAGTAAGTTGCATACTTAAAAGATGAACTCGAAGGCTTTTTCCTCTGTGCCTTTCGCACCACTATTGCTTTGTGTGCAACACAACTTGGGATAGCAAAACTTTGCAGGTAGTCCTTGTGATTTCCACCACAGGCAGGCTTGGAGAATTTCCAGAAAACAGACTTTTTAAACTAAATTTATTGGCTCTGGAATAATAGAAAAAACATTTACTTTCATCCTCTAGCAATCATTTTAACTCCATTTTATACACAGAGGTACTAATAGCATGAAATGGTATCAGAGCAATGAAAGGAAACACTTCTTCCCTTTATAGTTATCAAGCACATCACGTCTGTTTTATCTTTTTAATTTGTTATCTATTAAAAAAATCTCATTTTCTAAAGAAAAATTTGTCAGAAATTTTCATAAAGATTCATGCAATAAATGTGGAACATTCCAGATATATTTTGCACAGGACTCATATGCCTGGGGACCTCAGTTCTCACCTTCCAAAGCAATGGCGACTTAGGACCTATGTTTCAGAGCAAATGAAGGCACAGGCACATATCTGCTTTCCAAAGGACTTCACTGTTGCAGGAACTTACTGCTCTCCAACTGCTTGTAATTGCCTTCTTCCCAGAAGCTGCACTGCTCTGCAGTAATATTTCTGCTCTGAGGAATCTGCTTCAGTGCAAAGTCAGCCACATGGGTTTAAAAGGAAGAAACATGTTTTCTGCTCTGCTGACTGTGGAGCCTCTACCAAAACATGGTCTGGCATCTCGGTGTTGTCACCTCCTCAGGGCTGCAGCTGGGTCTGGGGCACCTGACTATATGCCCCTGCTCCTACACACTTTAGTTGCATTTGCATAACAAGACTAATATACAAGGTATTCTTGAAAATGCTGATCCTAATCCATTCCTAATGTCTCTTTGTGCTCAGCCAAGCACACTGCTGGCCCAGCCACTTTTCTATAAGAATTTTCTCTATTTTGGTTGAGCTACAAAGATCTTAAAAGCCTGTATTAAGTTTTTTTAATTATTATTTTTAAAAATATTTAACCCTTCTTCAGTGCAGTCTGAGGACAGAGTATATGATCTTCAATCAGTATCTAAGAAATATTGGAGTCTTCTTTACAGCACATGTATGTACTACTGCCCATGGCACAACTTTCCAGTGTACAAAAGGGGGATTGTATGGGCTTGCTCTTTTCCCTCTTCACTGTCCCTTTTAAGTGTTTGGACAATCTATTCAGTGAACCCATGTGATGATGAGAAAATAGCAGCAGGTGAGCTAATAGGTGCCTGCTCCTGGTTTCTTGGAGAAGCCTTCTGAAACAAGCCGGTGACCAGTCTCTGACACTATCTGTGTCAACAGCCCTAGCAGCAGAGGTGCGTGGGGCATATGCCACACAAGTTCTGGCTAGCCAAAATGAAGATAAGATCCTCTAAGTGCATTTGGATACCATAAAATGGCATATTTGCTGTTTTTTAACAAATACTGCATATTTAATACAATTGAGTTTTCCTCTATCACCATTCCAGTCTAATCCTATTAAAAATTAACCAAATTTTATCTCATTATGAAGATGAATGATCTCTATTGATCATTCTATCCAGATGATAGAATGATCCAGACTATATGACTAGGATTCATAAAAGGCTGGATTCTCTAACCTGTCTGACATGCTTTCTTATCAACTGTCAGTTCCTGTCTAACAGGAAAGCAAGATTGTATTAGAAAGGGACACTTTCCAACCCACAATGTCACCAGTATACAAGACATTAGACATTACAGTGTTTCTGCGCCATACTGAACCACCACTCATGGCTGGCCACTTCTTCACCAGACCTGATGGATCTCACTGAGCAGATATTACTTTTATGGTCTGTTTTAGAGTCTGTGACCCACTTTAGGGGAGACCTACTACAGCAGACCTGCAAAACAAACTTGCCTGTGGGTGACATGCAGCCCACAAACCCAGTTCTGTTTCATCACATGGTACTTGCACAGCAGGGAAATTAGCTATGTGGCCATCTCATAAGATGGATTGACAACGAAGAGCTATTAATGACCACATAGTATGACTCAAGTGGGGGCCACTGTAAGCATTAAAAAATTAACATTTTTACTTTTAAGCTATTTCACAAGCCATGTTTGCATTTCATATTGTCACAATGTCTAAGCAAATATTAATCAGAATTAAAGAAACCTTTTCTTTATAGTAAAACATTTCATCTGATTAAAAGGAAAGATGCGTTTTTACTTTTTGCATAAAGTCTTTCATTTTTATTTTTGAAAGGATGTGTCAGAATCTTTAAAATCCTGTGGAGTTAGAAGAATGCTTGCCCTCTTACCATGTCTAGTCACCAGACCACGCACTTTAGTTCAAGAATGCACATAAATTATACAGCCCTTTCCTGCAGCTGCACAAAATAATAAAAGGAGCTGCAAAGAATAATTTATTCACTTTTCCATAGATTCTTAGAAAGGACATATAGCACTAATTTTTTTCCCACCCAATTAAAAAACCTTGTCTTCTATACATTCTTCTTCACAGAAGTATCTCCCTTCTCACTTTCTGATAGATCACTTGGCTGTTTGTGCGTTCCTAATAGAGATTTTCTTGTGGTGGCTTCTAAAATGCAGCCAGTCAGCTGTGAATGGCAGTGACTTAACCAGATCAACACAAAAAGAAACAACACCAAATAGTCAAATTCGCTGCCCTATATGTTGCACATTGCATCCTTTTCTGCTCTGCTGTGCCTCAGTCTCCAACCAGAGCTGCAAGTGCAGCTGAAGTGTCTTCTGGGCACCAGGTCCTGGCGTGTATGTGGGGACAGTTTGCTGTGACTGTGTGCCCTTGCGACAGCTTCTCAGGCTCTGCAACATCTCTGTGTCCAGCACTTATAACTTGGCAAAACCCCTTTGGTACTTGCAGAAATGCTGGGCTGGGGATGACAGCAAATACTAATATTTGCTAATGAGTGGCTAGAAAAGATTGCTGATGGCATGAGTCCTTGACCAAGAGTCAGTTTGCATTAGTCAAGCTCTCACACTGGCACAGCGAGGGCTTTTACTGAAGGGGCAGCCCATCCTGGCTCTGTACTGGTAGCCAGCCTGAAGAATATAATTGTTGCTAAAGGCTTTTTTAGGCTGTCCCTTGAGTATTCCCAGGGCAGGTGAGCAGTCAGTGACCTCCCCATCCATGTGAGATAGTTCATAAGAACTATCTATCTTTAAGCAACAAGGATTTCCTTTTCCTACTGAGATTTAAGTTTTAGGTGCCCACCACTTTCAGTAGGAACAGAGAGCTAACTGACCTTTGTGGGTCTGGATATAAATGCATACACAAGAGGATGACTTCATTTATTGCCCAACAGTCCACAAATGTGAAGCTCACCTTGCAACACTGTGTGCCTGCCACCTTGATGCTACAGACCTACTGCTACCCAGCTCTGGTAAGGGTGGGGAACACTGAGGATGGCAATACTAATTTGAAGTGTTAGATAATACCTCCCTAACACCTCCCTCTCTTACTTGAATGATATGTTGTCAAAGGAGTCTTAGCTTCTTTGGCATTGATGGTTCAGGTAAAATTCATATCTGAGCACTTCTGCTATACCATCTCACCTCTGTTTATCTTGGATAAACCAAAATACCACAATTTCTGCCTGTGTCTCTGCCCTGCCACTGCTGCGCCTGTCAAATCCTACAGACTGTGGATGGCACCATCCTCTACAGGACTGCTTTGAAACACTGCACGGTTGAAAGCTGTCTTGGTGTTCCCATTTCACCATTCTGTATTACAGCAATGCCCAGAGAACCCTCAAAAATTCTGGTTACCATGTGCAGAAAACAGCACTTACCCAGTTACCCAAAATTTCTTGAGGAGAGCATGTTGTGCTTTCCCAGAGTCCCATTACATGCAATGAAACAGGCCTTGCAAAGCCGGAAGAAAATTTAGACTGAAATTTATTCCATTTTTAGAAAGGAGGGTTGCCTTTTCTATGGGACATAAGAAAGCATGATGCTCATTCCTACCACCTTCATCTGCCTTCCTGAACGCACAGGTGTTGTGCAGTGTTGTCATGTCTGCAAAGTTGGAAAGCGTTCCTGTGCCAGTTATCTCAACATCCAAACCATGCTTCAATGACAGAGGAACTGGGATGGCATCTCATGGGCAAGAATCACCTGTGTTCCACTAGGAAAGAGCAAATTCTCCGTGCACCACAAGTGAAAGTTGCTCAGTACTCTGGGTTAGCTCTGTGCATACACAAAGCTATCTGTTTTGATGTAGGAAACCGTTATTTCTCTGGTTTTTCCATATTGCTGGTATGTCCCTGCAGAGCCCTGTAGAAAGTGCCGTATGCAATGTGGTACACAACAGCTGTTTTCCTGTCAGAGTGTAAGCTAGGTCATACTTTGTTATGCTAAACCAATACTTCAAGAAAGAAATGTGCATTCAGCCAGCTATGAGACGATAAATGGGAGCAGGGAGCAGAGTGCAGATGTATTATCTTAACAGGGCACTACTAATTTTTAAAATTGGAATCATTGTCACCATTTTTTTCATGTGCAAAAGAAACAAGTTTTTTAAGAAAGTTTTGAAATACTTTGAGGCAACAACGAAGCTTATGAGTACTAGGTACTACCTTCTGCACTACAGCAATACCGAGAAGCCCCAGTCAAGGAGACCAAACCTAAGATTCAGTTACATCAACTATCAGATTTCCACATGGAGACATACGGCAATGCTTACTCATGTGTAACCTCCATCATTGCTGCAATTCAGTTGTGGTATTTTGTCCTGCAAAAGTTATTTTTTAAGAGGTGGTCACCATGAAAGAAATCTTCTGTCAATTGTAACTGTAGGCTTTCCATCTTAACTTTGATTTGTTCTCAGTTTAGGTCTCAAAGTGCAAGTTTCTGATACTTAACTAAACCTCTCCTTGCTAGAAACAAATCACAGCCTCTGCAGATCTGCTAGTAAAAGTCATGAATGTCACTGTGGGCTATACACAAGAGAAATATCAAACAACATTATGGCTAGCTCTGTTTTGCCAGCTTTTGTGATTTTATAGCAAGTTTCACATCTATTTTTCTTAAAACCTTAGCTATAGAGTTATGGGACTACATGGGAATCTCAACTTTCATGTAAAAAAGGAAGTTCTGAGTCCTTATAAGTGCAGGAAAAAGGTGGAATTATGATCCAACTGTGGAAAAGAAAAAAAAAAAGGTATATAAAAAATTGCAGTTTTTTCTTATTACCTGTATTTTACAAGCCAAATCTCCACTTCAGTATGGAGCCAACATGTGATCATATTCTT
Source organism: Sula dactylatra (assembly GCA_013389905.1). NCBI lineage: Eukaryota > Metazoa > Chordata > Aves > Suliformes > Sulidae > Sula > Sula dactylatra. Next base: position 112,706 of record WEKW01007961.1, read on the forward strand.
CTGTGCAAACGGGCAAGAATGAACACCCCTCTTTTATTGCACTGCAGACTCTTTGTGATCCCTTTTGCTCCCCTAAGTAGCGGTAATGTTATGACTCCANCCGCTACATGACAGTTAATTTTCTAAATCGGTAATATCTTTGCCATCAACTTGAGCTGATGTCAGTAACACATTGTCATCAGGAAACAAGGCTGATAAGTTTAAAGCAATGAAGTTGCCAAGAAAGTGACTGAATGCAAATTAAAACTTAACTCCTGCTCAGATCTGCATGGTTTTCTTTTTCAAATGTCCACAGCCTTTCCAGAATTCCTCTGCATCAGTTTACAATCTAAAGGTGGAGAAAACAGTAGTTCCTGCAAAGATTCCCCTCCCTTCTCTTTTTGTATAACCATGAACTAATTTAAGCAGTATTTATAATAGTGAGTTTGCCAAGACTTTCCCTCTGGAATAATTTCCTTTAAAGCGTGATATGAGAAAAGATTTAGCTGGTAATTGCTATGGATGGTTCTCATCTAAAGTGTATCTTGCAGCTGATTCTCCAGAAACAGAGTGGTCCAAAGAGACTGGATTACAGGGGAAAAAATTTTATTGGCATGTAAGTACAAGAAGAATATATCTTGTTTACACTCTTTGAAAGGAAAACTGCAAGTCAGAGTTTTAAACACTGATAAGAAAAACATGAAGGTTAAGTTTTGAGTGAAAAGAGATTTGGGAAAAGAGTTGGATTTCAGTCTTGGCATTTGCATAGACAAATATCAAACAGGACAAAGAAATGAGAAGCCTGGATGGGATGTAAGGATAGGTACATTTATGACTTTCTTTTCCTTTAGGTTTCTAAAATGCTTTCTCATAGTGTAGCACACAGATGGGATCCACCCACCAGGAGTTTATTGTGGACATGTTCACTACATTTAGAGGTATGCTATGAAAATATAACCCATTGCATAAATAAATGGTAAACAGGGGGCACAGCAGCGTCTGTATTTTCAAGGGTGCATCTTTCTTGGAAACCCTTTCTTATTGTACACTGCATGCTGAATTCTTCTGCAAACCTGGTCAAGAGTTTGCATTCTGCAGAAAAACTGCAAGCCAGGTTGGTCGTGGGGGAAGAAAAGAAACATGACAAACAGTAAGGAGTGAAATTAAAAATGTGCAAATACACACACATTGAGGATGATTAAGCAGCTCTACAAGCTCCTCAGTTTTCTTACCAAGGGGAAGGAGAAAACCCTTAAAGAGAAAGACAGCATGGTGCTGAACAATGGATTTTTTCCATAGTAAAGTGTCTTTTGACCACTCTACGTTGCTACTCACTGTTTTCTATGCCACATCAAGCTGGGCCCTGACTGCCACCCAAATACGACAATCTTTGATACGATCGAGCCGTCAGGCAATACTTGCAAGAGATGACTTCACATGACTCCACTGTGGCCAGCTGCCATGCTGAAGCACAGCATGGTATTGCTACATTGCTTAGTTCAAAGGCACACCAATGTCAGAAGCAAAGAAGAAAGATAAAAAGAACGGATCAAATTAATTTGATAATGAAACAAACATAAGTTCAGTCACATCCACAAATCGTTTAACCTCTGGTACTTGATAATAATATGTCAAGTAGAGGCCAAAAATTAAATCTGCATGGATTCACTAAAAAGGAAAAACTTTTAGAAATACTTTTCTGAACTGTTAAAAGAATATCTTGGCCCACATGGAGCATTCAGTGGGAATGGCAATAATACTTCTATCTCCCATTTACAAGAAAGCTTCTATAATGGAAAGACATATAGAAAAAAATTTTCTTCTCTGATACATCTTATGTAACTTTTACCAAGTTAAAGTCTGCCATAATGATTTTCCCTTCAATCCTGTGCTGAACAGCTGGCATACAGAAAAGATACACGTACTAATAAAATATGATGCTTGTCGCAAGGATGCATCTTTGTTGAGCAACTAGCTGGCTGACCATTGTGGTAACTGGCAGTGGTGGAAAAAGGCTCTCTTCCATCCAAGAGGCATGCTAGGAAACTGGCCAACATTTTCACCTTTTTGGATTTCCTCTCTGAATCTTAACAGCCTAAGAAACCTCAGAATTTCCCACCACCTGTCCAAGATCACAGCTTGAAAGGCAGAGGCAAAAATGATCCATTCCACTGCTACAGTTTTCAAAATACATGTCACAGTTATGTGATTTGTAATGACTTGGACAGAACAGTTCTGTACAGCTGAAAATATTTCCATCTATGCTTCTCCTTCCTAAAGCCATTCTTTACTCACAATGTAAATGATTTTTTCTTTCTAAGGATTGTTACTTGCCCAGGGTCAGTATCTTTGGATATGTCTGTGAATTAAAATAGAAGGGGAGAGAAATCAAGCTATGTCCATAGGTGGTGTTGCTGCAGAGAAGGAACCACAATCGATTTATTTTCTAGGTCATGCTAGACTGTGCAGGGATTTTCTTGTTTTGCTTCTCTAGAAATAAAGAAGCCTGAGGTATCCACAGGGGCAATGCTCTACTACATATTCTGTGTGATGGCCTGTCAGCTTCTAAACTCCCTGTCCCTTATTGCAAAGTTACTAACAAAACCTGCCCCTACATCCACCAAATTAGACCAGGTGATCAATAACAGTGATCATGAACATGAGCAGAAGGGAGAATGGCCAGGTTAGCAGGTTCCTTCTCTGGCTTCAGATGCCTCTGTACTGGTGTCAGCAGGCAGATGCTCAATGCAAATTATGGTGCTAAGACACCTCTAAAGGATCTCTGAAATAGTGTAATTGGTAAAGCTGCTCGCATGCATGAAGGCAGTAAAAAAGAAAACCAATGGGTTAATTGATGCACACACTGTAGTCACAGAATATATGCAACACTGCTGAGGATCAGCACTGCAGCCCATATTGGAAGATGAATTCTATTGCTGCCAGCTAACCAAAATTCATGAAAGCTCTGCAGAAGATGCTCTACTGAAGGCCTTGATAGCACAGCTTTGGAGGTGGTGGAGAGTTTGGGCCATGAAAGGGTCAGAGCATCCTACAGGGAAGAAGGCAGGTAAGACACAATCCCTGTGGTCACAGAGGACTTTCAGCAGTTCAGTGGCCTGTGAGTTTCAGTGCATGGTGGGAACCTTTGACCAGAGAAGTTAATGTGGACATGAACAGTGGGGTTCAATCTGTAGCCTGCCAATGTCACAGTCAAAAGAGGCACCTACAAGCTTCAGCTTGCTGAACGTCCTCGGGTAAATGATTTCACCATTCTGTGCTCATTTCTTGTCTTCCCTGGTCTCTGCTGTCTTGGAGACTGACATTGGGCATGTGTTTGCTGTTGTGCTAGCACAATGGGGCATAGACCTCAGCAGGCATCGCTCTAATGCCAATAATGAACAATAGAGATTCTTCTCCATTGCCAAAACAGAAAGAAAACTACCCTGAAACTATTCAGAAGGTGCATGATGAGGTTTTCTTTGCCTTCGTTGTAGCATCAAGTTTCATCAACTGCTGAGGAAAGAATAATAAAGCTCTGGGAAGCACTTGTGCCTGAAGTGCCATCTTCAAAGCACCATTTAGACTTGTTGTAGGTGGTTTTCACATTGTTCCTGTACAACAGTAAGTATCAAAATCCACAATTTGTAGGGAAGATTGGGGACACAAGTTTAAGTGGCATGAACAGTCCTACAGGATGATTCAGTGACAAAACCAAGACTAAATCTATTATAGAGGGCGGTTTTGTGCTTTTTTTTACATGGCCAACACTGTGGTCCGCAATGGCCTGCCCTGTATTCCTTACTACTGAATAGATTTGTTTTTTCTCCTTCTTCCTTTTATCTATGTTTCATGTCACAAAAACAAACAAATGAATATTGATTGATTGAATTTTAAAAGCACAAAGACCAATGAGCCATTGGTGTTAAAAGGGTAAGTAGGTGCAATTTTCCCCTATCACAAACTGTGTGCTGTTCTTCAATTTGCCACTTGTGAAACTGGTCAGCTGCCTAAGGAAAAACTATTTTTCACCTTTAAATGCTCTAAGTCTCTTCAAGCTAAAGCATTTCAATAAACATTTGATTTGCCACAATGCAGATTTGCTTTGGATGTCTAGCAGATGCAAAAGTCAGATGCGCTGAAATTTCACAGTGTCTTTTACATCAATACAGGAGGTGTTCTGGATATATGAAGCATTACACAACAACTTATATTCTGAAAAATGCAGGCTTTGGAAAAGCCTCATGTGAGTGTTCAGAGTTAGTGGATACTTTTGACAATTTTGCTCTTACTCATGTCAGGAAAAAAATGGGGAGACAGCTAGCTCTCATCAGAGCAACTGAAAATAAAAATAATATTAAAGTTTGTGATGGTGGGTATTTGGAAAAAAATGTCTGAATAAGGACACTAAGGAGAATAATAAACAACTACATCGCCTCCTTCCTGAAAAAGAAGTTTGGACTTCATGCTGAGTTTACTGAGTAAGGCTCTTTGGCATGTGTTTTTGAGTCAGATGGGGAGTTAATGGATGCCATACACCACAGCGCTGTGCAGAGGCAGCTGTGCTCATCCCAGCTGCTCTGTGCTGAACTTTGAGCAAGTTACCAGCTTGCTTCCATTACCTTTGATATCTTTTGTACATCCATTTCAATAAACATCTGATTTGCCACAATGAGGACTTGTTTTGGATACCTAGCAGACCCAAAAGCCAGATGTGCATTTTTGTACAGATGTAGGTACTTCAGCATATGATAAAGACATGCCCTAAAGGACTGTAATTATTCTTTTGGTGCCTTTTAGCCAAGGAAAGCTTTTCCAATATTTTGTAGATGGAGTACACTATGGTAACCTTTGAAAGACAATACGACTTGAAGAGCTGAATGCCATTTACACTGTCACTTTTCAGAAAGTGATGCATTTCACATTAAAAAAATCCCAACTCTTGGGCCAACCACAACCACTGTTGACATATCTCAATTAGCCAAAACAGTTTTTTGTTTTGTTTTTTTCTAAAGGGAGAAAAATTGGTCTAAAAAGGAGGAGTTAAGTTGTTAAATCGCAGGCCAACATGACAATTGTAACAGTTTAAAACTCAAGAGGTAATTTCTGCTACAACACAGTAAAAGGTTGTCACCAGCTTTGCCACCTTGGCACTTTAGTAAGTACCCAATATCTGCAATTCTGGGCTGCACATGGAAACATATAATGCTTCAGTAACATATCCACAAGCAAACCAACTGTTCATTGTTCTTGGTTTAAGTGGGGTTTTATTAAGTTAAAAAATTCCTCTAAAAAGGAGAAATTGCTTGAAAGGGAGTGCAACAGTAACAGCACATCAGCAGTGAAAGCTCTCTTTGATCAGTTTCTTGAATAGGATGTGAACCGTCTTAAAACAGAAATAGCGAAAGATAAATCTGTAAGGCTGTGCTATATTCTGAGCACCTGTTGCCCTACCTTAATGCAAGCTGAAAGTCTTTCTGCACATATAGGTCAAAGTGCAGCTACAAAGAAATCACCTGCCTGAAGCTGAGCTTTCTAGTGGCCTTTGACAATTAATTTGCCCTACAGATTATGTGTGATTTGTTTTCCAGCCCCCAAATACGTTCTAAGGATCTGCTCCAAAGTTTCAGTGCAAAGTTTTGCATTCATTTGCACAGACAACTCAAAAACAAGCTAGGTTGGATAAAGAGAAAAACAATGAAATTAAATTACAGTATTGCCTTGATATGGTTCTGCTAGTGTTATTTTATGCCAGCTGAAGGGTGGGGATCTCAACCCCTTCGATTTTAGGCTAGAGCATTAGGGAAATTTCAGCTTGCTAAACCTTCACAGTTTCACACCTTCCAGGATCAACAAAGAAGTTACAAACATAATTTCCCTGGAACTGAAAATACCTCATCTTCCCTGCCCCCCGCCCCCCCCTTTTTTTTTCCTCCCTTCATCTTACTGAGAAAGTAAGGCTTTACTATGTATTTCTTCTGTTGGTAACATTTCTAGCAAAAGAAGAACCTTCTGCTGGAAGGAAGATTCAACAGAAAAAGCACCTTCTTACATAGCACAGGTAAAACACGGGAAGCTTATGCTAGCAAAGTTTATTAAATATCTGGACTCTTGGTAACAAGAGAAGTCAAGAGCAGTGGCTGTCAAGAGACCAGGTTCTCAAAACTGGCTGTCTCCTGTGGGTGAAGAAGAACACATGGAATTTAAAATCTAGTAATTTTTTCACATGGAAGATTGAACTTTCGATAAGTGAGTTTAGCCACTTTCTAACTGTCCCTCTGTACTACTGATAAGAGTATGTGATGAATGGCAAAGCATGCACCTCTCCAGTTTAGAGGAATGGTGAATTCTACTTTCTCTACTTACCCTCAGCCTTATAACTGGTTGTCCTGGAAAGTCTGATTTAGATTTGTGATCTGGCACATACCTGGCACTTTTTGTGACGATAAAGGCTCAGAAATAGTGTGAACACCCATGGGGGTAGTATGGGTCTGCTCCTGCTCACCACTGAAACCAGCAGTAAAATTCCTATTAATTTTGTTGGGACCGGGACAGGGTCCTACTGCAGAAGAGTATAGGGACTGGTGGTCTAAATCCAACAAAAGAGGTCATTTTATGTACTCAGACATGATCATGTTACCCAACATATCTGAACTCCAGTGACTGACTACCCACGCACATAGCCTATCCAAAATGCAAAATAAACTAACCCACTTCAGACTTCTTTTACTGTGGTTAGATTAAACTGTTCTTCTGGGTCTCCAAGCATCCGTTTGTCAGCTGCCAAGTCTCAAGGAAATATTGCGCTTGGCATTACAAGAAAACTCACTGGTTGCAGAAGAACCCTTTATGTGTAAACTACTTATCACTGGGTGACTGAGCAACATCTGAGCACAAACAAGAATACTGGTGATCTACCCTAGGACAAACATGGAAAGTTTTTTCTACCCTTAAACAAGACCAGCTAAACCTCAGTATTTTCTTCGCTAGGCCAGAAAATGCTGACTTATTCTGTCCTCCCTGGGAAGTAATTTTCCTCCACTCAGCCACTGATCATTCCTGGCTCTCCTGGACTCTTCTCCATTTGGTCCATGTCTTTCTTGGAGACTAACATCCAGCATGGGTCTGACCAGAGCATGATTTCATGGGCCTTATAGGCAGCATTCCTGTCTATATATACCAGCCTGTTTGCCTTTTCCATGGCAGATGAGATTGCTCAGTAATATTCACTGGATTATCCACTACAATTCTTTCATCTTTTCTTCAGAGCTGCTATCCAGCAATTGATTAGCACTAAGTGTGTAGAACCCTTCATTTGTTTTGAAGACACCATGTCAAAAAGGCTAGTAATCTGCCAGTACCATTTTAAACTCTTTTTTACATGTGTTCACAGTCCCTTCCAGTGAAGCCCAGGTTACAGATACAGTGACTCACTGCCTTATCTGATCCAGGTTCATGAAATGCTGACTAGAATTGGAACAAGGTCAAACCCAGGCTGGACTCTTTGGCACAGGTTTCCACTGTGACAGCTGATTGCTGGTATATATGTTCTTGTTTCAATTCTCCAGCCACCTTTGCACCTGTTCACTTTACCTAGACAGAGATGTGACCTACACAACAATGCCAATGAGAAACCAGGTCTACCTTCTTCTCACTGAAACCACCTGAAGCTCAGTGTGCCACCTGCAGCCAAAAGGATGAACTGTCCAACAAGCCCTGCAGGCGTGGCTTCGCGGTCGGTGAGCTCACTGGTGTCACAGAAAGAAGCTCAGGGAAGCACACAGCCCGATGTCACTTCTGCCTTCAGTGGCACATGGATGGAGCTTAATTAAAATACTCTCCAATCCATACAGATAGTGATCATATATAACCAGGGCCACATGATCTTTTTGGACCTTACCGCCTTGCAATCAGCCACATATGGCTTGCCCACAATCACATGGTCAATGTTATCCACATCAATGTAAATTGGATTTATTTCACCACGGAACATGTGTTTTCAAAGTAATAGAGACCAAAGACTATTTTTGTTCTTTTACATGTCTAAGCGAGGGCAGTGGGTTGCCCTAGAACGTCACAGACCAACATGAAGTAGAAACTGGAGCTGTAGATACTTGGACCATCAAAATACCAGTCTTGTTTCCTTATGTCTGCTTTTCAGGACTGCTTTCATGGGCTGTGAGTTCTCAGACATGGAGCGATGGTGCAGCGCTTTCCTGAGAGATGGGCCAAATGCAGAGAGGAATTCTTCCCAGTGCCCTGAGATTTGTGCCAGAGTTGTACCAGGATACTCCTACCCAGTCTCTCCAGTTCAGCGGTGTTGTCCATCCCCTCCTTCTCAGCAGTAGAATAATCGTCAAAAGACACCTTCTCTCCTTAATTATGAATTGTTATTCTGTTTTAAAAGCCCAGGAAAAAAAACCCTCATTAATGTAAAGAGTTGTCTATACTGGAAACTATTGATTCTGGAACAACCCCTCTGTGGGACATTCAGTCCTGTGAATTGCTGAGAAATTCACAGAGGAGAAGGTCTGCATTGCTCAGCATCACATCAATCTCATCAAAATCTTTGCTCAGCATCATATGCAATGTCATACATGATAAGGACAAAAATACTTGTAAACCACTTTGATTCTATTATTTTTCCTCTGGAGATCAGGAAGCAGATAATGAAGAGCATGAAATGTATGAACAGGTCTCGCAGATGAGTTTCAGATATCTTATACAGAATTCAGTCTAAATGTTGTCCTTTTTGAAACTTCAGCAACAACAAGTATAAATTTAGCTGATATTTCTCAGTGTCTTACTGATACAAGGACACAGTTCTTAAATATGTTATGTTTAGACTGTTCTTTATTTAATTTTTTAAAAACTGGAGATTTTTTTTTCCTGGCCAGGAAGAACTTAATTCCTTAACCAGAACAATTTGCTGATTCACCATGATACTGGGGTGAGTTTATGTACATTCCTATTTCAGCAGTTATCCCTACCACAAAGAGTGGTCTTAAAGGTGCAGCTTAAAGTGCTTTCTGCCGGTACCTACTTATCTAAAGTGCAGCAAGTAGAAGATTAACAACTGAGACTTACTTTTTATGTTAATGCAGGTAGAAATTCCAAATATATAAGGGATTAACTCTCAAACACTATACTATCTGCACAGAGCTGCCAGAACTTGACAACAAATCCCAGATAGTAATTTTGTGCCAAAGCCAGTGTATGAGGCAATCCAGTCCCCTACGCTGCAGTTATCGTAAATTTAGTGACACCTTGGATGCCAAATGCTTGGTTTATGCTCTGAATGGGAAACAGTTGGATGACTAGGAATCCTTTAAAAACCCATGGATGTCAGCAGGAGTTCTTCCAAGGACCTGACACATGGTACAGCGCAGTTCCATGAGAAGCTAACAAGTGTGTGTGCGTGTGTGTGTACTCCAACCCTGCTCCCTCTGGGAAGCCTACTGGAAAAGACCAGTCAGTCTGATGCTGGCACTGCAGCATGCGGCACTCAGCTGGTTAATAACTAGGTGCTTGCTTTTAGCACTGCTATCCACTCCCAAGTAATCTCAGCTCTGCACTCGCTCCTGCTGCTGCCATAAAGAGGCTGCAGCTGTGTGACTCTCTGCAACAAGCATTATGGGCTGCTAAACTCTTCCTTGTCCAGCAATAAATTACATGGCAATCTGGCTTCTAATTTCTGTCTGCAATTTTCAGCCTCTTAATGGGGATCCTTAGCCATTACCTGCCCAGGTACCTTCATTCTACTGCAGTGCTACTTAAAACACTGCATGGCAAAAGAATATGGCTGAAACAGAGGAGCTGACAATGACATGTCCCCAGAAGGCTGGAAAGCACTTTTTATTTAGCTGTCTGCTGGTAAGCTGAGGGCTTTCTTTCAAGGTAAGGATTTTTTAAAATCTTAGCACACCTCTGCTGTATCAAATCTTCAGCTGATTGTCAGTGGCTGCTATTACTAGGCATTGCAGAACGGCCGAGCCCCACCCTGCTAACTGTTGTCTGTGGATCCTGACAAATGATGCTGGCAGCTCAAATTAAAATAATCAGAGCAGTGCCTAAATCAACAACCTGAGCTCTGTGCTGTCTGGAAAGGGCAGCAACTCATGGATGAGAGCAGGTCTGTCTCCTCCCAAAAAGAGCTCCCCAAACTGCATTGATTGTTGGCCTTTTTTTGCACACAGAGAGCATTTCTTTTTACTGGCAAAGAGGAAGAAAGCTTTACACATCTCCAGTGTCTAACCTTGCTACAAGTCAGCTAAGTAACAAAAAAACATCTGTGTGTCAAGAACTACATAGGTCTGTTGTGCAGTGGCCAGAAGGCCATACCCATTTCACTGCCACTGTACTTGTCAAATGATGTTAACCCTTGCAATCAAGTGGCTTCCTCAGATCAGAATTTGCAACAGAAAAGGGAAATTAGGACTACAGGCAGGTGTAGCATCCTCACGCTTCTGAGTCCTGCTCCTGAAAGGCATCCTCAGTCCAAACAGTTCCTCAGCAGCAGCAGGTTTGGCACGTGCTGCTCATGTGCCATTTGAGAGAGGGCAAGGTTTAAGATCACATTTCAACGCCGTCCTACCTAAATAAGGAAGCATGGGATTGAATTCTTGGCTCTGTTGGGTTTGCTGGTGAAACAGACAAACAAATCCCTTGCGTGAGCTCCATTTCCCCTGTCGATAAACAAATACACTGAAATCATTGTGCAGTTCCTCAGGAGGCACTCACAAAGAGGCTCAGTAGCTAAATATTACTGCTGTGAGTCCTCATAATTTACTACATAATTTACAGTCTGGTGCTTTCCCAAACACATGCTGCAGACCAACCACCTTGCTAGTGACTACTTTGCAAGGATTCAGCTGATTAAAGAATACACTTCATTCTGTACAAGAATGAAACAGTATTTGTAAAATGGGTAAGGAGTTAGATAGAAGGAGTGATTCCTGGAAGAGCAAGAGTGCTCAAGGAAAGACTGAACATCACCATGTATGCCCTTCCAGCCCCATCCCACCCTCATCCCAGCTACCCAGCTATCCATCATTTTTAGCACAGCATGTAAATGCAAAGTCTCACCTCTTCACATGAACATCTACCCCACTGCTACCACAGCATGTGGCATCTGTCCTTAAAGTTACACTCCAAGCTAGAGCTGTTCACTAGTTTCCAAAAAGGTAAATCTTTCACAGCTGTTTTGCTTTACCAGAGACTTAACAACAAAATCTCAAAAACTTTTCACCCATTTTCAACTTTCTTTCAAAACTATGATTTGAAAGGCACAAAAAAAAATTCATTATCTCAGCTCCTTGTCTGTTCTTGAGAGATGTTGGTGATGTGTTAAGGGCTAGGAATGCGTTGTGGAAACAATTCTAAATTTAAACAGTTGAGTTCGGGTAAGTCTGGAGACTGTCTAGAAATTTCTCAAGAGCAAGTTGGTTTCTGGTTTCTATTTGTTCCTAGTTTTCACTGATACCTTGACAGCAATTATTTTTTCATCATATTTCTGCTTCTCTTGCTGTTGTGTAAACATTCCTAAAGCAAAAATACAGATAAAACCTGAGACAGTAATTTTAGTTTTCAGACATTATAGGCATTTTTCTTTGGCTTTTGGCTTAGAATGGGCAAAGGCCATAACATTTCTTACACTGTGCATGACCTCCCAGTGTTTTATATGCTCCAGATGTCAAGACAAGATACAACTGCGCTCACATGGGTTTCTCTGTGCAAGGTCTGCCATGAAGCTGACTCATGATATTGCTGCAGTCCAGGGTACGGCTGCAGGTTTGTGTGCAGGGAAACCTCTCTTCATCCTTTACAGCACACGCAAACGTAACACTTCCTCTCCCATGGCTGATTTCCACGGAGGTTCATGGGAACCTCAAGGGTCATATTGCGCTCACAATATAGATCTCATTTAGATTTAGTTTGTGACAATCCCTAGTTTACACATACTAAATCCATTCCTGGAAAAATTTGCAGCAGGACGCAGACTCTTTCTAACTGCACCAGGTCTTCCTCACCATACAGTAGTCTGGAAATCTGTTAAGATCTCACTAGCCCTCAAGTTTTTTCAGCTCAGAATATAAAAGGAGGACAGCTACAGCTACAGGAGAATTTTCTATTTCGAGTATTTGGATGATAGGACTGCTGAGGAACAAGATGGCAGAGGAATGGTTGTGATTAGTCAGAGCTGTAAATACAATTGAAATAGGACAATGAGGAAAAAATGGGAATGGAAAAATTAAACTATGGAATTAAACTATGTGGCAGCAATATTCAAATGACCTTCATGATGAATTGCAAGGGGGGCTTTCTTTAGTGCTGAAACTCGCAAAAGCTCTTAAGGACATGGTTACTCCAGGGATGTGCTTGTGTACACAGGGTGGCTGCACTGCGTCAGACCATCTAGCCCATGCTCCATCCTAGCACAGTGTCTAAAGCAGAAGACCTCAGGAGCATGGCAAATACATGTAAAACTTCTCTGCCAGCCTCTAGTAATTTGCAACTCAATAATTACTTCTATCTAATGAGAAAGTCCTTCATGGATTCCACTTCCATGAGTATGCCTGGGTTCTCCTCAAGCCCAGGTCCACCCTGAGCATCCACCACATCCTGGAGAGAGGGGCTATACAGCTTAACAACTCATCTTAGGAAGAACTTCTTTGGGTTTGTTTTGTCCACAACTGCTACCCTCAGATACCTACTAATTCTTGTGCCAAAAGGTGTGGGTAGTATTTCCTTATCCTCTCTCTCGTGACCTTATAGACTTCTGCAGGTTCTTCTCACTCACCTATTTCCCAAGCAGAAAAGTCCCAGCCTGCTTACTCTTTCCATATGTTGCTGCCCGTTTTTTCTGCAGGCTTTAGGTCTGAAAACAACTGAATTCAGACAGATTTGATCATGTGTTTACCTTTAAAGAAAAAACATTACTTCCTAAATGAAGACATAGGAAACTAATGTATTAAGTCATCACAGCAGTAGTAACCTGTTGATTAAATGAATTTGCCATGTCTTTGTATGTTATCCTCAATACCAGAGATTACCAATTTTCATGAACAATGTTCTCTGTAGGACTTACAAAAATTGTGGAGAAGTGTTACAGTAAAATGACCTTGGGCATGAGATCTACTAGTTATAAATTTTAATTTTGTGGGAAAAAGACAATAGGTGATTAGGGAAAAGAAAAAGATAGTGTTTTTTCTGTCAGTGAGTTTTCTGAAATTTGTGGACACCACATGATGCTCACTGCAGTTGCTGGGTGTCCAACCCAGAAATGTAGAATGCCTAGGTTACCAGCAATCGTGATACTGAAACTATACCGATGCTAGCTTTCCAAAAGATAATTGCATTACTATTATTAAAGACCTTTTTAAAAATTAGTGCAATGCTATATGCATCTGCCTCCCTTTTGGAAGGACTCTAAAACCTCACCTGGTATAGTTTTAACTGGTGTGAAACTGATCTCCTTTGAAGGACAAGGATTCCTTCCCATTGAATTATCTCCCACACTAGTTCTTGTCTGTTGTGAAAGGCAGCGCTGCTCAGACTGCAGAGCCCTCTTTGGCTCTGTACTCCCTTATATTTGGATGCACAGTCCTGCACTGCCCTCTCTTAACAACAGCTGCATACAGGTGTGAGGGACTTCTTTAAATGGAGGACCGCATTTAGCAAATAATCCAACTTGCTCTGCAGGACTGCTTTTTGTCATCCTATTTACTCCTCTACCACTCTTTATGTCACCTGCACACTATAAATTTTGATTTTTCATTTACATCAAAGTACCAATACAGAACACACTCCAGCCTTGAAAAGCTGCTTCCTATAAGCTCTCCCCTGCCTTTGCTCTCAGGGAGCAAGGCTCTGTTCAGCAGCCTCCCTCACTAACAGCAACGTTTTGAGACGTGTCAGTTGTGCTGTCCTTAATCTAAGGCAGACCCCACTGACACAGTTGGGGGCTATTTTTAAACAACAATGTCCTGCCATACTAAATCACATTGACATGTGACATGACATTTAGGTAATGTTAGACCCAGTTCAACAAACTCATAATCTCATAGAAAAAACAAGAATAGTCTTGTTTGATAGGAGGTATCTTTGACATGGCTACTTGAATGTCAATCATTACCTTTCTTTAGTGTTTCACTGAGCTACTGGTTCTCAGAGCTGGGCACTGGTAAGCGGTAACCATCATTACTGTTGTTTTTACCTGCTAAGAAATCAGTACATTTTAGTAGCTTCCCACTTGGATCTGTAGGCTGGACATCTTAACCTGAAAACCTCCTCCAGCTCCTGCACTGGTTGTTGCTCTAGTGGATGATTTCTCTTCATTTCTGTCCCTTGATGATTGCCTTTAATTCACATGATATATGGGTGACACATATTCACTGCATCATACGCGCATTTGTACCCCAGATGCACCAATACATACTCAACACCCCCACTTCCCAGCTTTATGACTGCTAGCTAAGCAACAGAAAATATTTACATTTCATAAATGCTTGTCTATGTTTAGATCACTATCTGGTGGTGACCTCTGCAGTCATACAGAAGGGGGCCATATAATAAATTGTGGAGCCACACAGTTTATTTATCCAAAATGTGATAAATTAACTCAGCTCACCTGTCCCCTGGCCACTGAGCCTCCTCGGGGACTATTCACATTCCAAACTTCTGAGCAACTTGCAACAGGCATATTTTTTAAAGCCACAAAAATGCTTGCTTTTTCACCCAAAATTTTACCCACTGCTCCCCTTAAGGAAAACAGCAGATGCAAGCACTGAAGTGTGCTACAAGAACAAGCTCAGAGAGAAGGCGGCTTCCGACTCCTCTTAACCTCTTGCTTGCCTCCTGCGAGGCATCTTCCCGTAGAGCCCAGAGTGGGCACCGCTCAGCTCTGCTGGCAGTGGCGCTGTGGTGATTTAGGGTCAGGCTCAAACAAATGTTAAGAACAGTGTGGCATGACACAAAGATTTACCAGTACCTGTCTGCAGCATACATGATACCCAAGAGGGGAGATGTGATGTGACCTCTGCTAAAGGAAGGATCAGAAAACCAATCACTCCTGGCCATCATAGGACCTCCCCAGGACACAGAGTTTATGTTTTCCTCCCAGGCAGAGAGAACTGGGTTCCACTTTTTAGTAGCTGTCTCACATCTTCCCACTTCTCCAGCTGGACTGCCACAGTGCTCTGAGACTTGCCATAGTCAGTTTGCAAATTTTAGGAACTTCAGAAACAGGAAGATCTAAAAATCGCAGCTTAAGCACATACAATGGTATTAAAAACATCTATATTTAAAGCCACTTATTTATTTATTTATTTATTTTAGAATCACACATTCTTTTTTTTAAAGACTTATAGACTTATTTAGCTGTTTCTTGCCCTGGTAAACAATAGCATCCAAGTTCTCCTCAGTCCTGCATGCATCCCTAACAGCTCTCTCAGACAAGGGCAAAGTCCATTATTCGTGGTTTACAGATGGAAAATGAATGCACAGAGGCTAAGTACTTGCTGCTGACAAAACAAGTGGGTAACTCATGTTCACCAATGTTTAGATTAATGTCCTAACAGTTAGATCCCTTTTTTCTTCTTCCCATGTCACTCGTCTCTGTGCCAGACAGGCATATATCAAAACTGTGATTAGTCAGAGTAACAGAGTACAAAATCAAACTCTTCAAAAGGCGTCAACCTTCTGGTGCAAATATTCATATTTCCACGTTTGGATTATGTTTTCCTTAAATACTCAGTGATGCACGCTTAAAATTTACGCTGCCTCCCTTCCTGGCAAGCTCATTTGCCATGGTGATTATGGAAGCAAGCATAAATGTACAGACAACAGTGTGTAGAAGTCCCAATGGTAAATGGATTTCTTTCTATATGCCTAGCATTCAGCCAGCTTGACTAAAGAGTGCTGGTGTCAGCTTCTGCTCATCTGAGTGAGATACTGCTGCTTGTTAAAATAGAGGGAAGACCAAGCTGAACTGAAATGCCACCTTTTTCTTCTAAAAAAGGCCATGCAACTTTTGAGAATTGACCGTAGCTATTGGTGGCAGAAGAGAAATGCCTAACTTGTGTCATGTCACTCATCCTGATGGAGCAAAGCTTACACTAGAAAATATCTTCTTTGCATTCTGAGAAATATTTGCAGCAGCTCAAGCACAGAAGAAAAGTTACCTGACAAACTTATATGGAAAACCTGTTGCTCTGCAGAATGGGTAAGCAAACAAGTCAGTTCATGGACCCACATTCACGTTTAAATAAGGCTGAATATTTTTGATGCCGAAGAAAAATTATTTCAGTCTAACTGAAATACTATACTATGTTTTATCTGTTGCCAGAAATAAAACCCAAAAAGGAAGTATATATGGAAAATGAAGAGCCAGATTCTCTAGGCCTTCTCTCATACCAGCATAAACCTACTGTAAAAAGCTGCAATACACCAGATCATAATTTTAGATCCATTATGGCCTCATTGGTGTGAAATGAAAAGTACCAAGAAGCAGAGCCTCTGATTTGCTTTGGTGAAAGGTGGAGTGGAAATGGGCACTGCTTTTTTTCTGTTATATAGCAGTCAAAAGAAGCAGCAACAATGTAAACCATTTTTTAAAATGTGGAGACTGAAGTTTTTCAGAGCTATGCACAGGAGCAGTGCACAGAGCAGCTCTGCAGTACGGTTCTGCCGTACAGGAGTCCCAGACCAGAGGCAGTGGTGAGGGTTGCCTCCGGGGGAACGTTCCTGGTGTTTCCATTTGGAGATTTGGCAATGCCTATGCTGACAGAAAACTGAACCAGCTTAAAAATACACATCTACTTTCCGCTGCCTGAAAATTAAAGTGTTATAGTATCCGCCCCACCCCCCCATATCAAATGATACCATTTGCTCTTTTTCAGGAAATATTTTAGAGGGAAAAAAACCCAATGTATTTGTTTTACATCTGGTTATTTTAAATCTCCGTGGACCTATTAGCAAAATAGTGGATTTAAAGAAAACAGCTTGGAACAACAGCAGGAGCAGGAGCAGGAGCAGCAGCAGCAGCAGCCATTCCTCTTACTACAAAGGAAATCTGTAACCTCTGCCGGCTACAGTAAAATGTAGCATCTGTGATTGCTGGGGGAACCGGGGAAGGGAACGTAAAACCTACGTGGGCTCTGCCGCCTTCTGTCAATTCCCTTGAGACCTCCAGGTGTGTGGTCCCGGGCACGGGCTGTGCCATCCGACTGGGACTGGCACAGCTGCATCAACAGCTGAGCTGTGGGGAAGAGCTGGTGTCACTCGAACAAGGGCAGGCTGTGTGGGGCTTGCAGACTGGCAGTGCCCACGGAAACACAGGCCTTTTGACACAGCTCCTGTGCCGCGCTAGAAGATGAGCTGGCAATTTCTGTGTGCCGGGATGACGGTGGTTTTTAAACACCTAGGCCCAATCTTCACCAGGTGTCACTGCCCACGTTCCCCTGAGGTCTGCACCAGCTAAGCCCATAGCTCACTCACTAAATGTGAAAACAAAAGTTTTAACTACAATGGGGCAAAATCCTGCTTAAACTTTACCCCTGGCAGGATGCAGCTTGGCAGGGAATTTGTCTGAAAACGTGCTCAGCAATGGAGCTGAGGTGACAGTTTAACTAGTAAATCAAATAATTACATGGTTTTGATAATGCAGTGTTTGTATTCAATTGTCTTAAAAATTAGTAATATCACAATTATTTTCTGCAGTAAAAGCCACCCTGCAGCAGATCATTTTGTTTAACTTTTTAATCAGCTAAGCTAAATCTCCTACTGTGAGAAAATATCTTTTCAGCAGAGTACTGATTTTCTCCTGCAATTTCCCCTCCTCCCCACTTATTCCTTCTTTTCTTCTCCATCATCAATCTTTTAAACGTGCCACTGTGCATTCACATTTTCTTTCTGCATGTGTCAGCTCAACGCTCTTCCTCAGAGCCCTCTTTCTCCACCAAATCCTGCAAAGCAGACTTTAACCACTCATTTCCCAAACAGGGAACTCCACGCACAACTTCACGAAAGCCAGGCTCTCTGGATGCTTCCCAGCCACCGTGCTGGAATCCCCCCTTCCCTCCGCAACCCACAGCTATGGACAAAAGAGCAAGTAAAATGAAACTGACTTACTGCTATGGCTTGGAGCCTTTCCTTGTGCAACTCTGCTTCCGCCATCCTGGAGAGAAGGACACGGGAGAAGAGAGAGGGAGACGGGTGTGTGGGGGGGAAGAAACAAAAAGGCAAACAAAACCAAAACAGAGCACACACTGCAGTCACCCGGGGGGAACTGGAGTAATTGCAAAGAAAGCCGAGCTCCCGTGTAGTAGTCAGCCACTTTTGGAGGCACTGCGGGCTGGCTCACGGTAGGATCATTTTAGTCACTGGACCAGTGCCTGCCTTGCTGCCTGTCTCCCAGCTGTATTGCTAACTGCATTTCATTGCTGCTTCTGTGTGCTGCTGCTGTCACACAAGCCATGTATGCACTCTCCAAGCAGCTGAGCGCAGGGATAGCTCGCATGGCTATAATTTTTTGCGTTGACGTCTCAGCTCATTTGCTCCTCCTATGGGGCGCTGGGTCACGACAGGAGCTCGACATCAGTAGCGTGCACAGTAATCCAAACCTGCATGACTGCAGCAGAGGAGGGAGACAGCTGTGCCACAGCGTGCCCTTAGCAAGCAGCACAGTGGGGAGGGAAGGACGGCGGCACATGGTGTGGCGAGCGGGAGCTGCGGCAAGCAGGCAGGCAGGCAGGCAGCGGCTGCAGCCTCCAGTTAAAGCAGATCTGGCTAAGGGAAAGGACAGGGCCGGCAGGAGGAGGGAGGGCATGGACCGTGGGGGAACAGCAGAGCTGCTTGTGAATGCAGTGGTAACATGCCATGCTGCAAAAGACTGCTGCTGCAGGGCAGCCCTTAAGAGCTGTGGTGAAGAGCGTGTGGCTGGGGTGGAGGCAAGAGGGAAGGTGTCCATGTATCCTGCATGTCCATTGCACATTAAAGCACTGTACTGACATCAGACACTCGAAAGTGACAAAGCTGTATGTAAAAGCAGTCTTACTGAACACCACAGGTGTGTTATAAATAGGGAAGGAGGCGGGTGGGGAAGGGAGGGGAGGTCTGAGCCAGTATTGTGAGGGTACCCTTGATTTCAAGCATGGCTTCAGTTTTGCATGCAACCCCCTCACACTTTTTTTTTTTGTGTGTGTCTGTGTGATCTCCCATCTGCTTTCTTTTCTCATAAACAGGAAAGAAGCCCCCCACTCTCTCCCAGCCCCATCCCACCAGATGCTGCTGCAGGAGTGAGCACAGGGCTGCCCCTGCGGATGGACACCCGCAGCCAGGACAGCCACTGCACCAGCTGGAGGGCTGGGCGGGGGCTGAGCATGGATCCTGCTGGTGTCCTGCTGCAAGGCGCAGGAGTGCATTTTGCAGCGTATAATTGTGGTTTAATAACCCCATGCTGACAAGATAGGGAAACTCCATCATCTTGGAGTAAAGCAGTCTGGAGGTCCCTCTGCTTTCCCTATGCCTGCCCTTTCATGTGCCATCCAGCCTGGCGTTTTACCTCTCTGCCTGTCTCCTCTCGCAGACATCCTCCACCTCCATCCCATCTCCTGCTCTGGGATGTGCTACTTGCTGCAGGCTGCTTTTCAAGGCAGCTGCTTTCTCAAGTGTTTCCACCTCCTGGTCCCATTTCCCTTACTGGTGCCCAGCCTCCTTGCCTTGTGACAGCATATCAAAGTGACTTCTTGCTTAGCTTTGCCTCTGTGAAAGAGGTCCTTTGTTGTATAGAAAACTCACAGAACATTATATAATTCCGGTAGTCTCTGTGGCCAAAAGGCAAAGTTTTATTGCTGTTTCCCCAAGTGAGGCAGCATCTGTAAGTGGGCGTTGGGGTGGGCTCACAGCTAGGGGAAATGCAACAACTCCAGCTTAAACTGGGGTAACCTTTCAGTCTTCCAGCTTTAAGTAATTTGTTGGATGGCATCTGTCCTGTAGCTTATTTGGTCCCTTTGAGCTTGTTGTTTTTCGTCAAAACCTCTTTTTTGTTTTCAGTCACCACATAAAGGTCCATGTATTGCTGCTTATGTTTCTACAGCTGGTTTTGAAATATCCCATCACACAGGATCCAGACATCTATACTCCCACATGTGCACTGAGAACATACAGTGCCAACTCCTACTTGACTTGCAAGCTATGCAATTAAATCCTTCAATACCCTTCTCATGTTTTGCTGTTAAGCCTTGTCCAGGGGACGAATTCTACTACAGTGTCCTGGTTTTGGTTGGGATAGAGTAAATTTTCTTCCTGGTAACTGGTACAGTGCTGTGTTTTGGATTTAGTATAGAATAATGTTGATAATACACTGATGTTTTAGTTTTTGCTGAGCAGTGCTTACACCAAGTCAAGGTCTTTTCTGCTCCTCATCCCAGGCCATGGCACCAGTGAGTAGGCTGGGGATGCACAAGAAGCTGGGATGGGAGGGGGCACAGCCGGGACAGCTGGCCCCAACTGACCAAAGGGACATTCTATACCATAGGATGTCATGCTCACCATATAAACTGAGGAGCGTTGACCAGGGGGTCAGGACCACTGCTCAGACCGCTGGCTGGGCATCAGTCAATGGATGGTGAGCAGTTGCATTGTGCATCGCTTATTTTATAATTATTAATATTTTTTTCCCTTAATTTTCTGTCCTATTAAACTGCCTTTATCTCAGCCCACAAATTTTATTTTTTTCCCCCCGATTCTCTCCCCCATCCCACTGTGGCAGGTGAGTGAGAGAAAAGCTATGTGGTATTTAGCTGCTTTCTGGGTTAAACCACAACATACAGGCTATACCCAGAAAAGGCAAGGGTATGCCCCAGTGTTAACTGGAGCTGGAGGTGTGACAGGCAACATATTCAGTCCATGACCTGTAGTCATGTTAGATGCTGCCAAAGTGGTATGTGAAATGCACCACATTAGGCCATCCCCTCTTTCCTTCCACATGGCATCCACTAAGCAAAGCATTCAAACATATACGTAAGTGCATGTAAGGTAGTCATATATAAAAGTGCATGTGCGCATCTCATTTCTGATATGAAACCTTGTGGCAGTTCATGAAGCACAATAACTGCTGTTAACCTGGACACTGTATTTGCCCCATGCTTATCCTCTCTTCCATTTAACCACAGCGCTTGTCACAGGTGAGGGGTTATCAGGGTGCAACCTAGTAAGTGCTGGGGTGTTCCTGGCCCCAGTGAAACATGCTACATGGCTGTGCACCCCTCTTCAGTTTAGTTTGCCAAGGAAATGTGGATGAGCTCTGCTGTAGCAGCCCACCTTGCCATCTCTTTACAATTGTGCAGGAATGATAGAGGATGTGATAGAGGATGCATGAGCAGCAGAGCAGTTTCCTGTTGGTCACTTGCAATGCAGAGGGAAAGCTAGAAGTCATGAAATAATAATAGCCACTAGCTTCCCTGCACTGTCTATCTTATGTATATCTTGGAGCCTGTGATGGAGTGAAGTGGGAATCCTTCACCCAGGTGGTTCACAGAGCACACCGAGGTGAAATGTCCTCTTCAAGGTGACTTAGCAGGTCATGACAGAGTCTGCTGGGGACAGCCCCTGTGGACCTTTGGTTAATGAAAGGAGCTTTAAAAGAAACAACACAAAACAACTACCTGGTCCATTTTTACACAGTGTTTGTCCGTGTTAGTTATTTTTGTTTCCAGAATGTTTTGCTATGTTGGTAAGGAACTTCAATAAAAAAATAGGAAATTGTGGTAAACCTCACAGATTTTTATTTGGTTTGATTTATTTTTAGGACAGGAGGGCAGGGTACTATTTCCAAATTTTAAAGATACTAAGAAAACAAGAGAGGTTTGAGGGTGTAGGGAGGAGCAAGAAGATTCTAAAAGAGTAGGCAAGCAAGAGGAAAGAAGTATTTTAATATACTTTGGTAGCTGGAAATGAAGAAGAAAGGAAAAAAGTCCCTATTATTTTTCAAATGTCAGTTAAAAGGCTGTTCTTTTCACTGCAAATTTTAAAAGAGCAAAAACTGCTATGACTTAATAATGTGTGAATTGCATCCCATTTCCATGCAAAACAGATTTTTATTTTCATTTCTTTGGAAAAGAGTGTAGGAAACAATCTGTAGTTCCTGCTTGATGCTGGAGATGATCCTGAAAGAACTCTGAGCTATGTGTAGCCTGAACTTTTAATGAGACAGCCTAGTTGTATGGTGGAAGTCAGGCTCTTGTCCTTGCAATGGAGGTGAGCTGATTTAGGAAAGGTTCCAGTTTAAATCACCTGTGTTTGTTTTTTGACAAACCTTTNACCAGAAACCTTCTGCATGATGCCAGGGACCTTATCCTTGGAGCAAAACCCTTGGTTTCCCATCCTCCTGGCTGTTGGTAGGACTGAATCAGTCTGAGAAAACAGACTTTGGCCTGAAGACTGCGTAAGGAAGGCACATGCATACACATGAAGGTCAGGATTAATGTCTCAGCCATTGCAAATACATCGACGTATTTTTGTGGTGACAAGTTGGTGGTTGGATCCTGGCAGTGGCTGTCAAGAAAACACAGAGCAAGGAGGGAAAACAGCCTTCACATTTGCATTTCAGATTGTTTAAGAGGAGATACTTCTGGCTCTTAAAATTACCACATGCCAACATGTTGCATTGTGCTGCTCTAACACTGTTCTGGCATCCTCACTATTGTCGAGCATTCCTCCCTTGGGCATATTTGAACCATATTATTTTTATCTAAGTTGAAATTCTGAGGTTTGATTAATCTGTTTTTTATCTTCCTTACCAGACTCTGGCCTCAGATGCTGCATTAAAATAGGCCAGGAATGAAAAGTTCATCTAAACTTTTAGATTCCTGAGCCCATTGTCCATGTTCACTTTTTGAACTCCCTCAAACATGGCATCTCACACAACACAGCCTTTGAAATTTTTGGCAGTGGTACCATCCAACATTTCCAGGAAAGGGTAGTCCATCTGCAGTTTTAATTGGGGCTCTCAGCCTCATCAGACAACGGTCTGTTGCTGTCCTTCTCTCTCCCCTACCCAGGCTGCTTGCTGGAGGTGCACACTGGCTGCAGCACCAGGGGTTGTGCTCAGGCCACCTGGAACCTCACTGCTGTGAGCTGCACCTCAGAGAACCCCATCCCAAAGAGCCATCACCATGGGACAGTTGTCCTCATCCCACCTGGACATGTTAACCCAGAAAGTGGTGGCTGCACAGGGGAGGCTGTGTGTCCAAGGCCTTGCACACCAAGTCTGGGTGGCTGGTGATAGGGGTGCCCAGTCTGTTGCCACTCATGACTTGCAGTGGTGAAAGTGAGAAGTGGCTGAACACCTGATGGCGTGCCCTCATCCCTCCGTTGTGGGGTGGCAGATGGTACCGCAACTATGCCTTCTTCATCCCCCACTGCCCCTCCCACGGGCTTTCATGGGCACAGACCCCAGGTGGTGTGAGCTGGTGGGAAAACCAGCCTGACCAACAGGACAAGCAAGGGCTGGAAAACCTCCCCTCCACCTCCCACAGCATTTCAGCCCTGGAAAGTGTGCAGATGGGGAAACCATAAGCTGTATGCCTGAAGATGAACACAACGGCAGTGCCAGAGCTCAACCTATACCTCTGAGTACAGTTCTCTAAGTGCACAAGATAATTCTTTCTTGATTGAAAAAAAGCTTTATATTAGACTTGGTTTAACTGAAGTTGTTTCCTCCCCACTTTTTCTGTTGTTTCAGGTTTTTTGCCACTTACTATTAAGACATGGAGTTGAAGCATACACAACAGGAGATGGCATTGTTTAAGAAATAAAAAGCTAGAACACAGGGCTTTGTCTTAAACCTTCCCAAGACAGCAGGCTTATGAATAGGTAAGCCATAATTTATTAATAAGTGCTGTCTGTTAGGTTTTTCCATGTTTGCTTGGTTTCATTCTGCACCCACGGGGAGCTCACACTGAGAAGTCCTCTGAGTAGAGGTGTCTCCACACAGTCATGCCAGCCGCAGGACACCTCCTCTCAATGGACCACCACATACTGTGAGTGGAAGGGGCCCTCAAGAGTCTCCACAGAGCAAAGTTCTCCTGGCCAAACAGTGTCTGTTGTCCACAAACAGTTGCTTGTAAGTTATTCTGCTGGTATTAGGGACAATCAATGGCTTTCCTGAGACCTCTTGCCCTGCCAGCCCCCTGCCATGCTTAAACAGCCTTATGTTAGCCTGAGATTTATTCGGCACCTTCAGTCCTTGACAGTAATTAATGAAGCAAGCCACAGCGCACCCCCTGTCAAAGCCTGCAGGTCAGTAAATAAGGAGATCCTGTTTGCAGTGACTTTCCTTGAAGTAGGAAAGAGCAAGAAGAAATGACGTATGCATTTCAACTTTCTCCCTTCTTTCCTCTCCTGTTAGATGGGGTTATTTGAAGCTTCCCAGGTGGAGGAAGCAGCTTGTCTTCTCTTGGGATTTCAGTGCTGGCTGCTAGCACTGCAGCTTGCTTACCCAGATAAGGCTGGAGACTAGCCTGGCTCCTGAGGAGCAGAGGGGAATTGGACAACCTGCACAAGAGAAATGTAAGGCAACCTTTCCCAACTTCCTTTACTCTCTGAAATTACACAAAAAGAAAATCCTGGTTAGTCCTTACCTTCCACCTTCTGTTCTCAGTGCCTCCCTCGACACTTTACATCCAGCTGGGGCAGAGAGGGGTGACGAGAGCAAGTACTACTCCCAGCACTACAGTGCAGGGCAGAGATATATCTGTGAATAGGACAACTTTTCACTAAAAAAGGAATTTTTGTTGCATTTCTATTCTGTCAGTATAATGATGCCACTGAAATAGGTCACCACCCCTTAGCTGCACATCCCTCTGAAGCTATTAATGAGCTGACATTCACGTGTACACCAGGACTTGTGTTATCCACCCCATTAGAAACATTTCATGGAATTGAGTTTCATGGATCCTGACAACTTCAGTGCTGACAGGGAAGAGACTCTTACTCCTCTTGCCCCTAAAAGCTGGCTTGGCTATTCAAATCTGAGAAGAGAAAGAAGAAAAAAAGTACATTTTTTTTACTTTGGATTTAAAACCTAGAGCTTAGTTCTTGTAGATTCTGGCATGTCCCTCTCCTTTCTGTTCAAACAGCCCAGCCTGCAGCAGGAAAGCTGATTTTAGCAGCATTTATTTCTGTTCTTGTGCCTGCTGATCATCCTCCACATATAGTACATAGCTGAAATGATATTCCCCTAAAAACTGCAAAATATTTACTGCTGAGACTTGTGTTAGTACACTGGATTTTGCTTCAGAAGTGAGATAGTAAAGAAAAGAAAGAAGTTACCTGCAGCCCAACTGGCAAAAGCTATAGAAGAGGTGAAAATAAACTACTGCCCCAGAAGTTAACTGGGATCAGAATCTGAATATTTGGGTTTTGTTGCTGCTCTGATTGCTGTGTGACCTTTGTTTCTGTTCCCCTATATATGACAAAAAGATTTTTGTCTTTGATAGCCACTTTTGTCTGTGACTAAACAGCTCCTTTTTAAACACCCTTTTGGCTCCAGACCCTCTAGTCCATTTCAGTTTGGTCTCCTATCCTAACAGGCTCCTCAAAGAAGGACTAGGGGATTGGCATTGGATTTGCAATGCCAAAAAAGTAAGAAGGAGTTGACTCCAGTCTACAAGGGCAGCTTTTGTTAATGACAAGCTTTCAGCTAAGGTTAAATAACCAGGAAATTTTCGACAGCATGCCTTTCCTCTCAGCGGAGGGTCTGCCCAGAGAGGTGTCTTCAGCTTGTGTGCATCAAGGTTGTAATTTAATGATGGGCGTTTCAGGTTAGTCTACCTGAACTCCAGCATGTTATAGCAATGAAATAGCTGGAATTTTGATTTTATCTCTTTGATGAAGAGGAGTTAAATCCACCCATTCAAATAAGGGGTCTGACAGTGCTTTGAAAAGGAGCAAGTCAGATTAGAGTCAGGTCTATTTATCACAGCCCATCTTTCTGACTTTCACCAGAGACCTGCATGTAGCCTTTAAGTCTGCTAGCTGGTGGTGTCAGCCCTAAAAAAAGGACCCCCTAGTGACAGATTTTTAGGCAGTATCCCAGCTTTGGTCCTGTGACCCGAAAAAACTGGAAACCATTTGCACAGAAATCATCTCCTTGTCTTCTGGCCTCTGCTTCAGATTGTGGCAGAGTCACATAGAAGGAGCAGAGACAAAAAATAACTGGCTACTTTCTGGACCCATGCTGAAAGTTTAATATGAGTTTTGGATCAGTCTACACTACACCCAAATTGGTACATCAACTTTTGCTGTTAGCTAGGGAACTCATTAAGGTTTTCACAGCCTGAGGCAGTCACAAGGTGCCAAGAGTTTGCCTTGAACCAGCGTAACATGCAGTATGTATTATGCAAAGCCCCTGAACTGCATATGTGCAAGTGATTTCTTCCAAGGATTGTTAACGCTGTTGCTTCTTTTCCATGATCCCACTTGCAGTGCTCAACACAAAGGCATGCAAGCACACTGTGATGTCCCTTTCATGGGAAAGGTGCCCCAGTGGTTCCTTGCTCAGGACCACTGTAAATATGTAGTATTCCCTCTAATGTTTTTTGAAGACTAGTGCTACAGACAGTAGCAGTAGATGCTGAGAAAAACCATAATCAGGCTTCTTGAGGAAAATGCAAGTTCCACTGACGTCCTATTCATGTCACTTTAATGGTATTATTTTATACTTTAATGTTATAAAGTACAAATTGGATAACAGTTTTACATTATATTGCATACTACATATAAGCCTCACTCAGGATGAGATTACTATTAAACTGATATCTCTGGCATGCAGCTAATTAGGAAATCATCTTTATATCTTGCACCTCTAATGTACAAATGCCTTGTCTGGTAAGAGCATTCAGAAAAGACAGTATGCATTAAACTTAGTAGTCAGCAGTTCCTAGGGTGAAATTTAATGCTGATTTACAAAGCAGTCTAAATGATTGACATTGCTTCCACTAATTTTAGTGGAAAATTATTCTTAATCCTCTAGACTGCTTTGAAAATCCCTGTCAACATGTCTACATTTTAAGCTTCTGCATATATTCCAATTTTGGAACCTGAAAGAGAGTACAATACATAATTGTTTCAACACTAAGCAGTTACCCAACCTTTTAAATAAAGATATTTTGGAAGAGGTTGAATGCTTTAACCCTGAAAACTTCTAGTTATATCTTAATTTAGAACTTAAGCAGCCTTTTCATCTTTCTCCAACTTGCTCTGGTCGATGCCTGTTGTACTGGAGAATAACAAATTGTGGAGCAAGGCTACAAGTATCTTCAACCTCATGGTAAATTCAGACCTCTTGAGAGAGGTCTGGAAGGACGTTCATTTGTAGCTGCGATAGTTACTGCTAGGTGTGCCAGGAATGAAAAGAAAGAGGCTCACTGTGAGGCTGGGATTGGTTTACAAGAGGCA
>WEKW01007961.1:141588-182328 GCA_013389905.1 Sula dactylatra
ATGTGAACTCCTCAGTACTGGGAATGCTTGTTGTGTGGCTGCTGAGGAAGCATGATGATTAGTTAAATTACATCTGGCATTGTAATAACTGCACCGACAAAAAATTAAGCTAATATTTAGTGTTTAAGAAGAAGTATCATTAGTGGCAAAATAATGATAGTTTATCAAATCTATCTTACACACAAGATATGCATTAATTTTAATGAGCTAAAAAACACTCCCATTTTATCTGATGAATTTCTCAGAAGAATGATTTTTTCCCTAAAGGTAAGATAATTTCTGAGAAAAGCACTTTACACTGTTTTTTATTTTTTTACAGAGTAAGTGTGGGAATATAAACTTGGAAATTATGTGATGTATTTTTATTTTGGGTTAAAAAATTATTTGAAATCCTGCTTATTAGTCCCTTCAAAATAATACTGCTTTGCCTGGGAGCTCACAATCAGAGCTTGAAGAACAACTCTAGATTTGATTTCCCTTTCAACATATCCTCTTATTGAACTATGTTGCATTTGTTATCAACCTAAGTTTCCATCCCTCTACTGATTTATGGTTAGTTCTGACTGTCCATAGTATATTGTGGCAAGGAGTTCCACGAATCAGCTCTAAAAATCGCTTCTTTTTAATAGCCTTTTTTTTTCCTTTGGTTTCATTGCACCTGTTAACCAGCTATCAGAGTTTTGATTTAATAGTCTAGGCTGCCTATCTCATCCCATGATGAAAATGTACCAGCTGTGACATTTTATAATGGGAATCATTCATGCGATCGATATGAACACAGTTTTCCCAAACACCACAGAAAAGCCACTATTGCAGAAAAAAAGTGTAGCTCACAATCTTCTGGAGTGAGGCAGAGAGGAAGAAAGATCAAAACAAAAGGAACATTCTTGATACTTTGAAGAGAAGCAAAGAATGCACTGAGAAAAATGAGTTAACAATGTAAAAATGGCAGAAAAAACAGGGATTGCCTTTAGATCGGAGATCTGGTGTGCATTGTCTAATTAAAATGATGTTTCAGGGAAAGCAGAGCAAGTATTTTAGTCTGTTATTTTTCTGTAAATGATTCCACAGTAAGCATTAGCTTGGCTTTTGTTTGCCTTGAGTGAGCTGCAATTTCAGCAGCTACAAAGCCAGAGACTCGAACATAGCATTGCTGTAAGCAGGAAGCTGGAAATACCTTTCGGCAGTGCCCACATCAGAGAGGACTGTGAATAAAAATTGATTTGAAAGGCTTTAAAAGGTGGTTTAGTTTGTTTTGGAGTTCAGCAGACACAGCTTATATTTTTATATGGATGTGTCCACCTGTATAAGGAGCTCCATGTGCAACCTAGGCAATTCCTTTACCTTTTGCTGAAATACTCATCCTGCTGTATGCCCAACTCTGAGCAGCCTAAGGTCCACAGATACTGCAGTTATTGCAGTTTTAATGCTGAATTAAGTTGTGATCTTTTGGCTCTGGATAAATCACTATGTGGTGGCAAATATTGGCTATGACAATGCGGATGATATGCAGTGCGATGTCTTATAGTCCCTTTCACTCCCAGAGCATGTTGCAAACCATGGTTTGTATTTGGAGCCCTTCAACAGATGTCCTGCAAGTGGTAATCCCACTGAAGTCACACAACCCTCTGTTTGTAGGGCCTGTTTTGTATGTTTTGCCCCATACAGTCTGGATTTACTCTGCTGCTGAGTCTGTGTAGTACAAGGTGCTACCATTTGTAGGTTTTTGAACCATGGAAGTCTTTCTTGGGTGCAGAGAGGGGGCTGAAGGAGTGGAGTTTTGCCTGCAGGGGATGGAATAGCCTTCTGACACAGGACTGGGGTGCAGAAAGTCAGAGGTCTGTTCCTGGCTGGTTTTCCCCCCTGTGTCACCCCCCGCAGGGCTCCTTCTCCTTACATCTCCAAACAATTGCAAAGCCCAGTGCGGTCTCTGCTGATGCACAGCCCAGACGGCCCGTGATGGGAACGCTGCCGGGAACTGCAGGAGAGGCTGAGAGTCCTCCTGGATTTCCACAAATGGCTGTTTCCCATGGCTTATAACAGCCAGCTTTCAGAGAGGATATTTTAAGTCAAAGCAGAGCATATTCTGCTTTTGGTGGTTTGCATTCCACATTTCAATACTTCAGCTTAATCTGCTGATGTTTCAGAGCTGCTAAAATAAGACATATACATAGAAAGAAAAGAAAAAGTGAAAATGTTACTGCTGCCCTGATATAGAGTTGCTGCTACCATGCAGCTACGTATCCTCATGGAGCAGGAATGAACTGAGAGCAACTTTTAACTCATGACTGCCTCAGCTTCACTGGCAGATCAGATGTCTCCCCAAAACCAGCAGATCCTATGCCTTACGATTAAAGAATGTGTATCAGTGGCAGACCACCAATCTTCCCAGGGCATCACAGCTGTAACTGAAGTCAGTGTGGTACACAAAAATACCTCGGTGCATTCTAAGTAATTCAGCCTTTACAGCAAGGACATGCACATGGGCAGTGTTAAGATTTGCCCTCCCCACCCTTTACCCTAAGGCCACATTTTTATGGTAGCTGTCAGGACAGGGGCGAGAAGGGGAGCAGGTCAAGGCAAACAGGACAAACGTGGCTCCCTGAGCAGAGAAAACTGTTGCTGTCATCTGTTCCCAACAGGCTGACACTTGGAGGGGTTGTCATGCGCTTGTGCTGCAGTTAAAAGGCCTTATAAGGCAAAGCCTGAACAAACTGTTAAGCAGTCTGAAGTGTTCCTCAGTGCTGAGAAACCTCCAGGGAATGCACAACATACCCCTGGCAAAGATTAGAGCATATTTTACAGCAAGCTCATAGAGTAACAAAGCAGATATTGTATCTTTGAATTTCAGGCTCTGCAGGCTACTCTCAGCAAGGAAATTAAGATCAGGTCCCCTTCTTGGATTCATTTTACTGCAGTGGGACAAGCTAAGTGTCATTCATTAAATCTGTCTTTAGATTTCATAAAGTTGCACGTCAAGTCTTCTACTGGAAAGATGCTCTCCACAACAGAAAACTTATTTGGAGGCCTCTGTGGACTGATGGCTGGACAAGCCACACCTATTTAAGCTGTGGCAATAGTCAATACCAATGAGAAAATGAGCAGACCTTGCCCATGAAATCTCCACAGTTAACCAGCCCTGCTTCGCTACCCTCCAGCTCACTTGGGGTCATGAGGTGTGAGGACTTCTGCCCCCGTCCTCTTTTCCCTTCATGGTTCAGGAGAAGCTGTGCCACAGCTGCCTTGCACCCTCTTCACAGACCTGCAGGAAAAGCACTGCTTATTTAGATGCAACATACAGAGAAATTAGCTGAAGCTTTGTCCCTGCTCCAGCTAACCTCGCCCTCACCAAGGACTCAGAGGGAAATGCAAATGACAACAGCAAAAAGCATGAAGGAGCTCAGAGCAGAGCCATTTTGCTGTGGTTGTGAAGCAGGCATAGCTGTGACACCCCTGAGCATCAGAGGCAGGGATGAAGGCTTAATATCTTCCCCTGGGAAGGCTGAGAACCATCCATCCTTTTCTGCTGGCGTTAAAAGGCATTGGAAAGCAAAGCCTGAAAACACTGTGTTTTGGTGCCTTTTCTTATTCTTGTTGGTTACAGCTAGCTGCAGCTTCTAGTAGTTTTTCTCTAATCTGCCTTTGCTGAAGCTCTTCAGTATACTTTGAGGTGCTTACTCATTTACAAAGCAGTGAACTGTGCCAGAAAGATGTGGGCCATCTCTTTCCCCCATAAGCCAGATCAAACTGCTGCCAGTCTAACAGCTGTGCCTGCGGATGCCCACAGACAGTTTCTCTGACGTTCTGCTATTTGCATTCTCTTACTGAAGCCTGTTTACAGTTCCAGCCATTTCCTTGTTATTTTCTGGTGTTTTAAAAGAAATCCTTTCCAATTGCTTTTTCTCTTTCTACCCAGCCACCTGTTTACACCATGCAGATGCTGACCTAAAACTTACATGGGCATCCAGAGGGAAAAGTATGTTTGGTCACTTTACCAAAGTGAATATGGTTGTTCAGAGCACCGTTATTACTAATAAGAGTAACAGAAAGGTGTGAATGCCAGTGTGCAATGACTTTCAAAAAGGAACACCATTGAATTGAGATTTGTCTTCTTCCTCCTAAAAGGAAGCTGCATGGAAGTGGCCTTTCTGAAGCTGAGGAGGAACAGATGGGGTATCTGTTAGGTACCCATTGGCTCCCCCCTCATACAGGAACTGATCTAATAGATCTCCGTGCAAGAAGGGCCTGCAAGCACAGCTATCACTTGCAGTTGGTACCTTGTTCATGGATGCCAAAGATAGGACTAGATGTACTTTGGACATGTCTGTAGTCTACCTCTGTATCATAAGACAAGTTCAGACATACTGCAACCTATTCAGTTACAGTGAGACACACATTGTCATTGATGCAAAAGATGTGTCCATGCATCTTCGTTACACCGTACTAGCCATCTTCATCAAAAGACAGACTTATCCTACCTAAGTTTCGGTAGGGCACTCAATAGTGGGACATTGGCACATCTGTAAATCAAACCCCAAAAGGTAATACGGAAATCAGCTGCCAGCTAAAATGACTGGGGTTGAATGAGGAGCTGACAGCAAAGTTAGTTATCTGCAGATGACAGCTGACAGTGACTAAAGAGGGTTACAAAGTGCCATTTGTCCTGTAACCTTAACAAAAAATAAACATTGTCTGTAAGTATTCAAACTTTCCAGCAAATTAGTTTTGACCATTAACCCACCCTTTTGTGCACGCCTTTCTGAAAATGGACAGCTAATTGAACTGGCAGGCACACCCATAAAGGCAGAGTCTTAAATGAATATTGCAGAAAAATCACATTTGAAATCCATCAGCACTAGAGCATTCTCATTGAAGACATATGATTTCTAGGAAATGCCTTCTCTCAGCTACTGAATAGCAGGAGCTGGTGACCAGAAAAAGCCAGACTGAGATATAGTTATTTTAAAAGACTGGTGGTAAAGGCAAGCAAGTAGAAAAAAACTATAGAGAAAAGCAGTGTAAGCAAATGCCGTGCAGAAAAAAAAAAATGCACTGAAATAAGAACCACGTTAGGGGATATCAAATCAGTGCTAAAGTAAAGGTCAGAGGAATCAAAGTATAGAAATGGACACAAATTCTCCACTAGCCAAGGCAGATATAGCAGATGGGTCAAAGCCTGTTATTAAGGTTGGTTCAAGCCAGTGACTTGAAGTATGACTCAATTTGGTGTGTAACATACATGACTGCTTGCATCTAGCTAAGGGCATGCAAAGCTTTCACCAGTCTCCTGAAGCAGTCCTTTTGTGGTTTAAAATAAACTCCAGGCTGACACAAACTGCTGACACTGGAAACTTCCTTATGTCCTCCTCTATGTTTTATCCACAAACCCCATATTTTTTTTAATCTTCAGCATCATTATCTATGGTAGTAATGAGAAAAGAAGAATTCTAATGATTTCCAGAGTTTGTAAGAAGAGGTGGGTGAAAGCCAAAGAAACTTTTTCAGAAAATATTATATAGATGTTGGGGTTGGTTTTTGCTTAATCCCTTAGTATTTACAAATAAAGAATGCCAAGGAGGTAAGCTAGGTGGTTCAATGTTGTACATTTGACTCAGAACAGATCTTTGATAATGCCGCCCTTGACTGGTGTCAAAACTGTGTTTTCAGGAATGTTTCAGAAGCTCAAATATCACCATCTAACCTTTGCATGCTTTGAAGATAATGCCTATGCTGCCAATTACTACCTTGTAATTTTTGCTGCATGGTTTTGAACACAGAAATTGTTCCGAAAAGCTGCTGTTTTCTCTGCAAATACCTGTGAAGGCAAAAGGAGCAGAGTTTGCAGAATTTAGTATTTTATATTTACACTATCAAGCAATGAAACTCAACAATAAGAAACCATTTATTACAATGTGTCTACGTATGAAACATCTACCAACTGAAAATTTGGTGTCAAAAAGGTACAAAAAGAAGCTTTGGCCTCTGACCAGAAAATTTTTGTTGAGCCTACTCAGGTTCCACAAAAACTGAGAGTCATGTTGGTGGGTATTCTGCCCTGTTGATGAACAGCTCAAAGCCTGTGCCTCATTCAACAGGATTTGTACTAGTTTGGTCTATAAAAATGAGTTGAAAATTTATTTCCAAGGTTACGCTGTCCAGAGACTGCTGATGGTCATGTATCTGGTAAGGGGAGCTCTGATCTTTGTCCTGGGATTAAATTCTGTAGAGGTACAATACTGTTTTATTTTTTGGAATAAACCTGTGGGAGTACACTATTCTCTCTAGTTAGTGCGGGATTAAGACCAGAAGGAACTGACTGCAAGCAAAATTTTATTGAAAATATCGTTACTGAGCTGACTAACTACAATGCTATTAAAAGGAGAAGCTGCATGGAGGGATGAATTGCTGTTTGTCTGTGTTATGATTCATTCATCTGATTATGCCAATCGAAACAATTTGCTGCAGTGTCTTTTGTACACAACCAGGAAACACAGAGGCTCTCAGAGCTCTGGCGGTTCTCTCATTTTTGTATGGCTTGGTACCATTTGAATCAACCTTCATGTAATTAGACTCCAGAGTGTCCCTAATCACACATAGAGGCGCTTTTCTTAAGAAAAGCTGGCAAAGTCATATCAGGTCAAATTTGCCCAGTCCATGTAAGCCAGCCTGTGATGCTGAAAGACTTGTAGGGAACAGGCATGCATACGTTTGAGATCAAGAGCATCAGTGGAGCTGTACTGACTTAATGTGGGCAAAGATCCCAGAAGATGTGAATGTTTGTGACTATGAACCTATGCATGTGGCTGGTAGAAGCCCGAAGGTTTGAACTTGTTCTCTCCCACCGTCTCCCAGAGCAGTGGTCTAGCCCTGAGTATGCCAGTAAGCCACTTGTCAGGAAACATTACAGAAAGCCTTAGCCACGTGCAGTCTTGTAGTTGTTTTTTTCTCTCATGACGAGATCTTTCCATGTGTCCTTGTTCTTGCCAGATAAGAGCAGAAGATCTCTTCTAAGTGCTTCTTGGCTGACACTGACCTCTCAACAGGCAGATAAAAAGTAGAGAGATTTCCTCCTCCTGTTTTTCCTCCTCCCACCCACAATTGTCATTTATCTCCCTGGCTAAGCCAATTATAGTGCCTCAGAAGTGTCCCCACAAAGAAAGGGAAGCAGCCAGCCAGACACCAATTGAATTTCCTACAGGCACTATACAGAGGTTGTTTTGTTACTGCGACAGAGCCATTACTCCCTTGTGCGGCTGGTGAGTCAACTGAAGACTGAGCCCTGTGAGACAGTAAAAATGATGCAATATTCCTAAAAATCCAGCAGGGACTGCAGATACAGCATCAAAGTATTGATTTCATTATCAAGGGGTCCAAACTGCACCCTAACCTTTATCGTTTCAGGAAGCTGCAAAAAGGGAGGAAAATAAGGGAAGAGGAGGAGACGGCAATGGAGTGGAGGGGAGGGCAGTGCAGGGTAGGGAAGGGAAGAATGAATAAGTGATCATCTCTAAACTCTATTGCTTTTGTATGCATAGCTGATGCCATCCATTACCTAGTAAAAAGAAAAAGCTGTCATTATTTGGATTCCAGTAGCAGCCTGGCCATAGATAAAGACTTGCTTTGTGCTGGGCACTGCACAAATGTTGAACAAAGTGCAGTCTAAGGATGTGGCTCCTCTGTAGAAAGGGAAAGCATGTCTATTCTAGCTGAAAGCTGTCTAACTTGGGTAATAATGTAACAGGGCCTCTGCTACACAAACTGGAGTGTTGGTTAGCTGTCCAATTCAGTACATAGGGTATGATTTGCACAGATGTTCTGCTGCTACCCAGGGCAGCTAACACAAAGCTACTGTGGGCCTGTTCCTTATGCTGCAATCCCACCTTCCAGCTGCAGCTCAGATAACACCACAGTGAGAGTGAGAATGAAGAGCAAGAGCAGGGACTCAGCAGCCTACCAAGGATAGCATTCAAACAAGTTTCATGTGAGTTTTAATGAATACAATGTGTTGTCAACTGAGGATCAAAGTCCTAAAACATTGTCAGGTCTATGCTATAACAAACCCACATAAGTACTGCTTTTTTAATATACTTGCTTCAGCAACCCTGTGCCATTGAAAACTCTAGAGCTAATGGCTGTACCTGACAAAACTGTGTTTTGGTTAGAAGACTTTACATCAGTATCATTGTGTGAAATAAGATCAGCTGAAGTACACAAGGGCTTTTGCTGGAACAGCAATTTTGCAGAGCAGCCATATCTGTTACCAATAGAACACTGCTGGCAACATTTCCCAGTGCAAGACCACCCAGCCATAATTCCTTTAAAGTGTATTTTATTGAATGTTCACGACAGCTTCAATATTTGCATAAGCGAAGTATTGTCTATCCAGCACTGCCATCACCTGAATATTGTTTGATAGGGCAGGAGGAAGGAATGTAGGAAGAAAGGGAAAGGGAAGGAAGTGGTAGTTTTACCTCAACCTTCAAAGAATAAAACAGAAAACCTCCATTTTCCTTACTACTTCAGATCACTAGCTGATAGATTTAATTTGTGTGTAAATTTGTGTAAATTATGTTTTGGATGCAGATGTTGAAAACTTGTGAAACTTGTGTAAATGTGTATGCATAATCTAAAATTAAAGGTGTGGTCTGAAAGATACATTGCTTTGGCTATCAGCACATTCATATATAATTAATGCCAAAGATGAGGGAACAGGCTTTTGCCCTTTCTTTTTATGTGCTTAAACTGTGATTCATTAAAGTGCCTAACCTTCAGTTATGTCAGGCACCCTGTTGCTTGAAAACATCTTATCTCATCTCATCTCAAGCATCTTTCATTAGAAGACATCCCTCACAAGAAAAAACAACCCAACAGCAAAACTGTTTAATTGCATCAGGTGATTGTGACAGGCATTTATTTTGCCCAATGAATCAAACTTCTTCTTACAGCCATTGACAAGACAAAAATAAAAGTCTCCTTTTCAAATCCAGTGAGAAGGCATCATTAAGGTATGTTAATATTTGGAGAAGTCATCTCGTGTTCCTCCCTGGGCACAGTATCCAACCATTTCAGAAATGTGTCAAACAACAAGTGAAATTATAGAAGTTTCCGAGTTTTCGGAGTAAAACTCTGGCCCAACATTTGACAATCAGGAGTGATTAAAGATGATTGGGGATTATAAAAATTTCAATGTCTGTAGTAAAAAGCAAACGGATGATGGCAATTGACAGAGCAGTCTGGCCATCTGATACCTAAGATTCCTGTTCCAGTTTTTAAGACTGAGCCTCCTTTTTTTCCAGCTCCAGGAGTTTCTCTCAGCTGTGATGGCAGAGGGTGATTGACCCCCTGCTGCAACATCTGGGTACATCACTGTTGTGCTTCCAAGCAAGATGTAGCAAATGTGCTTCTCCGCAAAGGATGTCTTACCCTCCCATCCACAGTCTTTTTCCATTAGATCATCTTCATTAAAACATCAAAAGAAAATTCAGTTATATAATTTCATGTTGAACACAAGAGCTCCTCAGCTGGGGATAACTAAGGCTAAGCGCTAGTGACAGAGTCAAGTTCTAAATACATGCAGTCCCTTTAGATGTCTCAGAAAATGTAAGTGAGCAAGCAATGATCATGTTAGCCAAGTCCTTATGCTCCGTTCCTAATTTATGATCTGCATCTGATGCAAAAACAATTCTGTCTGATGCATTTCAGAGCTGCTTACCTGTGGTGTACCCTGAAGATATTTTTTTGCTACAGTACATCATGACTTGATTGACCTTCCGTTAGTAACTACTGAGGAAGGTCTTATGAAATTTTAGATACCATGATGTCTAAAAATGTAAGTTTATAAAAACGATGAAAAAATGGTGAATTATTGGAGACAGTTATTAGTTTTTCCTGAATTCCGATGTCTCCTAACTTCTGAGAAGCAAGATACTTTTGTGATTTTTATACCTGCTCACTGCATCACCAGTGCACTGATACTGGAATTCTTAAATTGAATGCATAATAGAGGGATTTTTGGACAGACAGCTAATGTCTGTGTGCTTAATTGCTCTGGCCCATCAGTCTCGCTGAAATAATTGTTAGTACAACACATGCTTTGGAATCAGGAAAGGAAGCGTGTTCTTTTGGCGCATTTCCTAGAAGTGGTCTGGCATCCATCTTTCCCAAAGGAAGTAAAGTTACGTCTTCTTCTTCTGCTTCTTAAAGAAGCCTATTACCCTATATATAAAAAAAAAAAAGTGAAAATAAAACAGTATTTTAGGGCACCCAGAATTGAAACAAGTTATTTCAGGCAGCCTTAGAGTATTTTGGGAATGAGGTTCTTCTGTGGTGTCTCAGGTCAGTCACGCAAAATCCATTGTCATCACTATAGGCCATTTAGTTCAATATACCAGTGTTTATTTTAACATAACATTTTGTATATTAAGTTTAAACCAACAAATATGTTTATCTTCTTCCATGAAATAAATGCTTGCATTGTCAGTTGAAATCAGTCCATTTTAACTGCAAATTATTCAATTTGCAAGAATGTCCTGCATTCTTTGCACTTCAAACTCATGTTGATGGCAAAAATAATTACTCTGGACAGAATCCAATTATTTGAAAGGTTAATTTCTGATTCCTTGACCTATTTTTAGCAAAATAAGACTCGTTTCTCCCTGTAGCTTTACATGTAACAACAGTTCCAAGACACAGTGCCCAATAAAGAATTAAATACGTGTCCAGTAGCTGCAACATTAAGAGCAATACAACTGTTATTTTCCACTGTTATCCTTGATTCTCCACAGCTCTTCTGATGTAAGAAACCATTTTGTTGATGGAGAAAATGACAGTCACGTCATCTGGGCAAGCTTACAAGTTACAGCCCCAAGAAAGTCACAGAACGTAAGAACAACTGTGCTAGGTCAGACCAAAGAGCCATTACCTAGTGGGCCACAGCAGGCCCTTAGGGAAAAGGGTTTGCATTAAAAGGGCGATCATATATGTGATGCTTCCTTCAGGTGTTCTCCCAGCTTCCAATCATTTGAGGCTCAGAGACTTCCTAGGCTGGACATAACCCTCCTTGGACTTTGCTGCCTGAGGCTTGTACACTCACCATTTGAACCTCGGTAGCCCTTTAGCACGCACAGAATCCTTCAGCCAAAAATGCCTCTTCAAGCCATTCATGCTTCATGTATTTCTACCATGCTTCCCCCAGTTCATGTCTTTCCAGGATAATAAAACTCAGTCTGCATAGACAACCCTTCCAAGAAAGGGTGACTCCATTGCTGTGGTCATCTTTCCCAGCCTTTTCTTAATCTTCTCCAATTAGTGGCAATATTCCTCTAATTCTTAATCACAGGTAATCTAAATGTATCTTTTTAAAAAGTGCCATGGGATCTTTGCATTTCCATTTGGGGAGCTTCTTCAAAGAGCTGAGTTTTCATACCATGCTGTGTCTGGCGTATGTAAGCAAGTGAATTCAGGCTCTGAAGCAGCAAAGCTTTCCTTTTGCTTTCTGCTTACCTAACAGGGGGTGAGTAAACCCATTACAGACAGGCATATGTCAAGCCTGTGAGGGTCTGTTTGGTGAAGAGCAGCATTCATCCTGCAGTCTGGCTGTGTGATGCGGCTCTTATAGAGGATATGGAGCTACACTACTACGCAAAAGGGCGCTGCCTGGGTGTAATACACCCCCCTCGTTTGTGCCCCTTTGCTATGCTCCATGTGAAATTAAGCTGCTGTATTCACATTGAGAATCCCATGACAGTACAATGTTCCTCAGTATAAGATTTAAGAACCATTTCAAAAACTAGTCTATGTGAGACCCTAAAGGAGAACAGTAACTATCTTGAGGCCTGATTACACTTGTTTCTGTGTTCAAGCAAAACACCTTTTGGGCAGTATGGGGAAAAATGTTAATTTTATAACATCTCCCACTTGCTTCTGCCTGACTAAAGTACCACTACTGTCACAAAGGGGCTTTTGCTGAAGAAAAGATATTTCTGCACCACACCTCTTTAGGGTTGTCTTGTTTTACTTGCAGCAAACTGAAACATTATTGACTGCATTGCTTTAGACTAACAGTGTTGACCTTCAGCAAAGGGAAACTCAAGTTCTTAATTTTACAGCTTTTACTCCCAATTTATGTAAGATCAATAGAGAATCAGCAGCCTCATATGTTACCACAAGGCACTACATTTTTTTTATTTTAACCTTTGTAGGTCTGTAAAAAACCCAGAAATTTTGCAATCTCTGCAAACTGCAGTTCAGCAGATGATAATGCTATGGTATAACCTGGTGTCCCAGTTGCAGTCAATTCTGGAAAAACAACATTGTGTCCCTCAGTCCCCTTCTTAATCTTTTCTTGACATCGTTTCTTCACTTAACTACATAGGGTATGGTGCCGTGCATTATTGGCATTAACTTGCTGGCCCAAATATGGGTGAAGAAAGGATGTGCAAAGTGTGTGGAGTATTCAAATGCTGTATAAATGGAGGCTGGCATCTTAAATGGATGGGGGTGCCACTGAACAGACAGGATAACATATATATAAGGGACAGAAACAATCTTATGCTCTTTTCCTTATGAAAAAATATAATGCAAGTCCATCTTGGCAACATTTGGTCACAGGGCCTGTACAGAACTCGGAATAGCATCACCACATCTACCATGGCAGTCTACAAGTAGTGCTTGGAGTAATAACGCAGTGTAAATTAATGAAGATAACATACAGCAACACATATCTGACTTCTTTTCTGAACAGTGGTTGTCCAGTCAGAGCTTTGGGCTGTGCTGCAAGATGTGACTCACAACAAGACAAACAACCAAGTAAACAAAGCTTAGGTTTTAAAATCCTTGGTAGATACTTATTCCAAAGGAAATGCCTACTCTATCAAGAGAGCTATTTTTGGAAGAAGGAATAGCTGTGTTGTGGTGTCATGCATGGCTAGAGTAAGGCTATGGCAGAATTAGTATTTTCAACTCTAGGATTTCTTTGTATCCCCTGAAAACGCACTCCTTTAGTCAAGACATTAAAAACAATTTTATTCATGGCTGATCCTAGTCTGCAAACAGGAGCAGCACTCAGAGCTGCTGACCAGGGCATAAAAAGCTTTAATGATGTATAACAATCAGTCTGTGAAAAATCAGCTAACATTACTGCATTATGCTGTGTTATAACTCCAGAGTGAAATGTTCCATTAACCACAGAGTCCAGATGCTGTTTTGGTTTGCTGACTGTATTTAATCTCCCTGTATTAGCCTTGGTGTGCCCTAGAAATTATTTTGTCTTTGCTTTTTGTCTAGTACAAATTTACAGAGAGGGATGATGTAATTTGCGAATGACTCCTACTGTACTTTCTGCTCAGATTATGTAATTATTATGGCACTTTTCTGGTATAAATGATCCAAACTTGTATGCACTGTGTCTGGGTTTATCAGCTGAGCTTTGTGCCCTCATTGCAAATGTCACAAACTGTGATAAAATTGTGTGAAAGCTTACAGAAAAACAAGGAAATAGAAATAGGATGAAAACAATGCCAGCACACAGAGGAAGTGCCATGAACCCACAAAGATCTTCATATCTCATACTCTTGGTAGGAAAGGCTGACCACTTTTAGTTCCATTTGAATAACACAGTAGCATTCTCCGTATTTTAAGCCTTTAGAAATCAGGGGAGAAGCTGTCAACGGGTATCAGTGCTGAGGAATCAGGACCTTCCAGACCACATCTATGTTCTGGGTGCCCCCGTCTGAAAAATGCTGCATAGCAGATTGTGTGGCTCCTGCTTGGCACAAAGGAAATCTAAACTACTGCAAGCTAGATGTTCGTCATGGAAAGCTACAATGCAGCACTCTCATCATGCTTCTGGCTTCTGTGCAAATTAATAAATGTCATCTGATTCAAAAAGCATTCCAGCCAATATTCAGTTTTCTGGTGCTATGCAGCCTCTTTTTCTGAAAGATCACTACCAAATCACCACCTATTCCTGCAGAAGTGCTATGGTAAGACCCAGCCCTGTGCATGCCCCCCTGCAACTTAACAGCATCAGCCTCAGAAGAACAAGTAGAAGCAGAGGGTCCTACTCAGGCAGGAGCAGGATGTCTTATGGATGTTTCCCCTCCCTGAAGTAACACTGACAAACGTACCTGGTCAGAATGTTTAAAAACACCGTGTTGAAAGGGGAGTTATTGTACCTCACTGGAACAGACAGGTTTTTGTCAGATGGGAATCCTATTTATTTCTCTTTCCATTACTGTGACATGGCAAGAAGCTTTAAAATAATTATTTGAACTTCAGAAAGGTCATTACAAGTGGGCAAGCTGAAGAACACCATGAACTGGCTCAAGGATTTGTGCCTTGACCTCATTAAAAGCTAGAATGCTGCTGCTGCTATTGTAAAATGGAGAATGCTATTTTCTTTTTCTTTTCAAGCTATATGTATACATATAAATGTGTGCTTAATTATTTCACAGTCTTTATCAAAGTCTCAAGGATCTACGCAGCCATTTCATAAGAGAATCTTCTGGCGAGATTAAGTAAATGAGAGGTCAAACTATTGGAAGTCATGCAGGGATTTGTGCTAGCCATCATATTCATAAACGACCCAGGGAACAGGGTGAGCTGTGGGATGACGACATTGAGGGCAGCAAGTAGAAGTGCTGAGTGTGAAAAGCTGCGGAAAGATCTGAATGATTGGGTGAGAAACCGACATGAAATTCAGTGTAGGGAAATTAAACATAAAGTGTTCCACAAGGGGAAATATTGTCTGAGCTTTCCACATAAAATAATGGACTCTGAATGGATGATGACTTCTTAGGAGAGAGGTCTTAGAGTTATGACAGATAGTGCCAAGAAAATGTCAGCTGAGTGTGAAATAGTGGTCAAAAAATGCAAGCCAAAAGCTGGCAAGGAACAGAGAACAAACCAGAGGATATCATAGTGCCACTGAATGAATCGATGTTTTGCTCACCCTTTGAAAACTCTGTGTAATTCTGTTACTGTTGTCCCAGAACAGACATAATGGAGTTGGGGCAAGGTAAGTCAAGGGTGTTCAAAGATAAGGAACAGTTTCTGTATGGGGAACTGCTGAGTAGGTGGGGACACCTCAACCTGCAAAAGAGAGAAATTTAGGGGATATTGTAGACATCTATCTATAAAATTATGAATACCAGAGAGGGGCTGATCAAGTTCAGTGTCATCCAGTTCTAGTATAAGGGGGCATCAAATTCAGAGAACGGTAAACAGGTTAAAAGCAGACAGTGGGAGATGGTTAGTCAGGCAACAGGTCTGTGAAACTCCTTGCCAAAGGATGCTGCCATAGCACAGGTTTACATGGCCCAGAGCCCGCTGGGTTTAATTAAATACACAGAAACACATGCAGGTGCAGGAAGCACCCTGAAGTTGAAATACCGGGGGACTGGCAGAGTGTTAAAGAGAAGTGTCATATATATTTAGCCTGTGTATATTGTTTCCCAGGTACTCACTTAAAGTGACTGCTAGAAGCAGGATATGGAAGTTAGACCTTTGGTGTGGCATAGTGTGGATAGCCTCAGGTATGTCACTCTCCAAATAAGCTCCTGCCACTCTACATGCAGGCTGTGGCAGAGAGCAAGGGGCTATTTTTCTGTGTGCTCGTGGCTTTGGAAGTAGTACTGAAGGATGGAGAGGAAGAAGAGTTCTCTCAACTGATATAGCTACTTGTATTCATCTTGGTGATGTAAACCCAAGAGTTTTCTTTTTATTGTTTGGGTTTGGTTTTTTTATTTTTTTAATTCTTTTTATCTGCTGTGATTTCTCTCACCACTTCTTGTAAAGACTTCCTTGCTTAAGAGCTTTCTGAAACAATCCAGCACAAAGTATAAAAATACACTGAAAAATCACACGGTGTGCATTACCTCTAACTTAACCACATCGGCATCTAAGCTCTTAATGCATACGCTTATACTGTATAACTGAACTTCACCTCCTGCAAGAAACATTTCTCTTTGTGTTGGGGAAAAAAATTAAATGAGAAAAAAGTTGCTACATAGCGTTGCAGTCAAAGTCTGTGAATAACGTCTTAAGCAGTTTCTCCTGCTCTGCCAAAACGTAGGCTTTGGAAAAACTCTAGAAGGCTGGAAAGTTGAGGAATATACAAGCTTTCCTCTCCATAGCAGTGCCCTGAAACACCATCACCCATACATACCTAGGGTTTGCTTTCAGAGCAAGTTTGAAATAATTCTAAACCATGGCTGCTGCTACCACATGCTGCCCCATCTTTTCCACTTGGCAAAGTTTTCCCTCCCAGTCTTCTTCATCAGTCTGTGTAAGTGAACAATAGGCCTGTTCAAGGAGTTGAGCTGTCAGAGAGCTAACCTGGCAAAGAAAAATGACTATTTTTCAGCTGTATCAATTCCAGCATGTGCAAGGGACAGGGGCAATGCCAGGGAGATGATCTGCCTGGTCAGTCACTCGTTTGTGCCTTACTCACCTCAGTGAATGCTGACTGAGGCGAAAGGACTGTTTCCTGTACAGAGAACAATATTTTTTAGTGGTTTGTAAAGGTAAAATGATAAAACAAAGACTGTGGAGATTTAGTAACTTCAGTAGTTCAGTCTGGATCATTGTCCTTTGCTGAACAGAAAGGGATTTCAAGCATCTCTTCCATCCCTTGGAGCACTTTGTCTCTTCTCAAAGGCTTTCCTTACACATAGTCTGGCAAGCTCATCTTTCCTTTAATCCTTCCTCTGTACATCTGTTCTGCAACAGTGAGGGAACTCAGGAAAACAGCCCTGATAGGACGTCTGCCTTTTTAATGACTGTGTTTCTTTTTCTTCCCATTTATAGTTTTACATACTTTAAGACACTGCAAATCAGCCCTAAGCACTTCTCACTGTCTTAACTGAGAAATAAATATCTTACCTGCTCTGACCTCCAAAATCCAAGCTATCCTGGGAAAGGTGACATTTGATTATGAATTGTAACCACATGTTGTATTAAAGAGCATGTCAAAACTGATCTCTTTGCAATTCTCATTTGTGCTAGCATCTGGAATAATTTAAATTATAAATGAAAAACTGACTTCTGTGGTTAGCCAAATCAAAAGGCCTGAAAGGCTTCATGTTTAAAGAGTCATTTGATTCCTAAACAGATCAGGAAGTTGGAGAAACCAAAATCTGACCAAATCCTTCAAAAGAAAATAAGAGAAGAAGAAAGAAGAAAAAAGAAAGTAGAAAAAGGGAGAAAAGGAAAAGGGAAAGAATAGAAAGGCAAAGGGAAAAGGAAAAGAAAAGGGAAAAGGAAAGGGAAAAGAAAAGGAAACAGAAAAGGAAAAGGAAAAGGAAACGGAAAAGAAAAAGGAAAAGGAAACGGAAAAGGAAAAGGAAAA
Source organism: Sula dactylatra (assembly GCA_013389905.1). Classification (NCBI taxonomy): domain Eukaryota; kingdom Metazoa; phylum Chordata; class Aves; order Suliformes; family Sulidae; genus Sula; species Sula dactylatra. The sequence goes on from WEKW01007961.1 coordinate 158,936, forward strand.
GGAAAAGGAAAAGGAAAAGGAAAAGGAAAAGGAAAAGGAGAAGGAGAAGGAGAAGGAGAAGGAAAAGGAGGAAAAGAAAAAGGACAAACCTGTGAACTGAAAAGATAGACAACAAAGCACAGACAAAAAAAAAAGAGTAATGTATACATTCTGCTGACACTAAATAATGAGCTTGTCTGGTGACCATTTCAATGACGTACTTTAACACATACCTAATTTCCTACCAAGGACTTTCTTGAAAATTAAGCACACGCTTGATGTCTTTGACATGAAGGGATGGGATTATTCATGATGTTTAATGTTACAGGCTGGATTGCACTGAGGCCATACCCAGAGGAACGTACTCCATAAATGCAATGTTCCTCATTGAACAGGACTTTGCTACCAGGACTGCAGGTACTAATCTCCTCCTGGGGCTGCCAGCTCAAGTGCCCCAGCCCTGCACCAGGTACAGGGGAGTTCAAACACAGGCAAAAACTGCATGAGGTTTGGAAGGTTTCCAATGGCTTTTCTCAGTTACATGAGTAAGAATTTTTAAATATATGCAGTCAGCACTGTGTGGAGCAATTCTGCTGAAAAATGCAATATCCTCTCCCTTGATTTAGGCAGGGGATTAATTAAAAACACATATGCATTTACTCTCCTGCCAGAACTCAAGTTGGTCTAACTAGGTCGGCACTAAATTTGACCAATTCCCTAAGCATCAATCTGAATTAGCATAGCATATTGAGTGGGACAAGGTTAGTTCTTTTTTTGGCCAGGATGCCTTGAGATCAAGGAAAGACCTTTAGCTTTTAAACAAAAGCAAAGTTTACCAGATTACGTGGGCACATGAGGATAATATAGTAGGGAATGTGGGCTTCTCTACAGAAGTGGGAACTGTAAATGTCAGCTCAGTATAGCAAGAAAGCAGCCAGCCTTACAAAACTCAGGTTCCTTTATGATGTCAAGTGGAGATTGGCTGTCTAGTGTAAATCCTGGATATTTATTCTATAACTGTTTTCTTTAAACATGTAGCGAGGCAGATCCTCACTTTACCATTAACTAAGCATTGGCTGCAATCTCAAATCCTCTGTGTGACAGGAAAGGACAAAGCTTAAATTCACAGGCAAAATTGCTGTATAATCACTTCTCAGCCTTTAGAAATGAATAGTCTCATAGCTCACTATCAAATCAGTAATTTTTCTTTTTCTTTTTCTGAAGAGAAAAAAACATTGAGTGGCTATAAAGAAGGGCTATTACTACCCTATTCTATTTTGAAAGATACTCAAGTGTTCTGGAAATAAATCACAAATTGGTGTTCTCTGATGTAAGTATAAAATCACATAATCATGCCTTTCTCAGTAGTGGATACAGAAGAAGTGGTTTCAACATTATAGAAGAGGCCTGTAAAGAATAAGTTTAATGAGCATTGTATAATTTAATATTTCTAGTTGCATTTTAGGAAAAAAATATGTCACTCTCATGGACACATTTTCTAAACATCTAGTTCCTGCAGTATTTTTGAATTACACATTTCATTTGTTTTATAAGACAGCTTATGGAAAATTGCTAATATAGAGAAGGAAGTATGGGTTTCTAGCAGAAGAATAAGGAAACATGAATTCTGTGCCTGGCTCTGCTATAATTTTCAGGATGACCCTGACCTATTTTCTTAACAATCATGCACCCTCAGTTGAACACACTAGCATGTCTTTCCCCCTCATGCAGTCTCTGTTTGTCTCACTCAGTAGCAGGCTGCTTGGATTGGAGCAATTCTCGCTACACACTATGTAGGTCCTATGGCAACGGATATCTGATTTTAACTCTTAACAGATTCGTTCAATGAATAACATCCAAAATAGAAATAGAAGCATCACAGAGGGGAAAAAACCAGTGGCATGGACAATGCAGGGAAATATTATAAAGAGAAATAGAAGGTTTAGTCTTATGGTCTTTGTGGGTGGAAGGGAAGGAAGCTGAGCTGTGGTGTGAAGGCTGAGGGTGGAACAAGGCTGTTGAAATGCAGGTAAGACATAAAACACTAGAATCCCAAGATGTGAAGAGCCCATCTTATTTTTTTGCCTTTTCTTCTTTCATTTACTGCTTTGGGAGATGCCCCTGAGAATGTACTCACCAACTCATACTGCCAAACACAAGCAGGATGAAAAAAATGAAACGAAAAGCAGGCAGCTCCTCATAAATTTGAAGATTGCTGTGTCTGTGAAGTTGCAAGAGCAGCATACACCAGTATATCTTCCAGTCTCCAACTACTGTAGACTTAGGCACAAAATCACCAACATTTTCTCAGGGAATAATGTTAATCTGTAAAATTTGCCTGGAAATCACTCAGGGGTAACATTCATTTCATTACTTTATAATCAAATTCCTTCCTGAGGGTAAATGGAGTGCAATTTTTCTTTTATCACTACCCCTTCCTTCCCCCTGCCTATGCACATGATTACTGCTATGAAAAATCAGAGAGGAAAAAAAAAAATCTTTTGAGATAGCGTATCTTTAAAGGCTACAGCCAAGTCTGGAAAGCTTTGCTCCCAAAATGGAAAATGCTTCTCTGAGTTAAATAATTTCAAGACTCTTTCTGTCACTTTCATCTGCTATTCCATCCTGGCGTGTTTAGTCTGAGCTATGACGTGGGTGTTGCAGTGGTGGGTTCATATCATGTTGTAGTACCCTTCTCACCTTCTNNNTAATTAGTCTGACACTATATATATATGTAGTCTGATACTGTATATAAAATAATATATATAATAATGAGAATGAAGAAGATATTAAAAATGGTTTGAAAAATCCCTCAGCCTTTACCATATATGGCTTTTCCTGTGTATCTAAGCCCTCAGATCCTTCCCTCTGGCTTGAACAAAAAGATTTCCATTTCTATATGCCATCTCTTTATAAATCAGACCAGCAAAAATAAACAGGACACAGCTTCCACTTGCTGCAGAGAAGTACACGAAATGGAAGGGGCAACAAAGAACAACTGCTTCCTGCTACTAAGTGCCAAAGAACTCTCCTCACTTTTCCTTCTCATTTCTTCCCTTCCAAATCACTCTTTCCTCCCCTGCCTCCCAGATTCTGCCTTCTGGCTAACAACAGTTTTTTCCCTCCTCTGCAACACAGGGTACAGTCACAGAGAGAGGAGGAGATCCTACCTCCCTTCTACCTATCTACCTCCTTCTATCCTACCCATAAGGTCCTACCACAGTCTTATGGGTATAAAGTATTCTTAGGTAGCTTCTTGACACATCTTCCTCAATTTAGAATTCTTAAATTTAGAATTAATTTAGAATTAATTGGGACTAGCAAATATCCTCCTCTTCCCTCAGTTCAGCCAGGACTACTGCTATTTTTCCTGTCCTATGCTTCAGAATAGGACAGGACACAGCCCACGTACGCAAAACATCAAACTGCTGCAGGGACATTGGCAACATGCTCTTCCTATCTGCCTGCAGCACTGTGTAGTTGTACTTTCTGGTCATTTTCCATGGACCTGACATTGTTCAGGGCTTTGCCAAGTGTTTTGAGGCTTATGTCCTGGGAGGCAGGTTTCCCACAGTAACTGCTGGAGGTTCTGGAAAGGGATCCCCAAGTCAGAGAGGTCTTGGAGGTTTCTCTGCCTGTGAGCTGGCTGACTGAGGATGCAGGTAAGGCTTGAACACCGAGGTTGTTTCTGGAAGCCTCACCATCCCTGCACTGTTCCTGTTACTCTATGAACCAAGTGTGAGCTCCAGAAGATGGAGATTAGTTCTTATTAATGAGAGCACTAAGGTGTTATTTTGCTTTTTACAAATCAATCTGCAAATATGAAGTGGTTTATGAAGGAAGGGATGTTGTTTCTCCCATTTTTCAAACCCCACCACATCTAGTCTTGCAGTGCAGATGGGTGAGGTGTTGGACATCACCAGTCCATAGACTACAGGAGGGGTCCTTATATTTTCCAGGCTTGGGGTGGAGCCCTTGTCATACCACAAGGCTCACATGGTTTCAAGTTGTTTGAGTCTTTCACTGAGGACAGCAACCTAAGTGACCAATACAACTGTGAAGCATTTATTCTCAAATGGCAGGAACACAGCAGAATGTTTTAGGTTTTAACTTAAACCTTATGGTGGCCCCGCTGGTCTCCTATATGCCAACTTTTAGGACTGGATTCCCTTGCAATCTCTGCTTTGTTTCTCCTCTCTCCCTGGTACTCTTCATCCATAGTGCAGTCCTCCTACATCCTCACTAACTGTGCATCTATACAGCGGACAGTTTGGGGAAAAGTCATGGACTTAATATTTGCTTCATTCTCTGGATAATATCGTAACACCATTTTAATGAACAAATAATGCAACAGCAATCATTCTTTTCCTGGGCACTGTAAACTAGCTATTTCTGGATAGACAAGAACCTCAGGAAACAAAGAAACAGAAGTACTGCTGTGATTTCAATTATTCTGTTACAAAAAATTTTCAGTCTCAAGTCAGAAATACCCATCCCAAAAGGAAAAAAAAAAATCTCCATCTCTATGGAGTATAATGTAAGCATCCTGGATAAGTTTAAAACTATCTCCAGTAACCTAATTCCCTAGCTGTAAGACACTGTTCAGACAACATATACCACCTGACTAATTGAGACCAGACTGATCTCTCCGTGAGCCTTGCTTTTAGTTTTACAAGACCACAGTGGTGGCTCTGTCTAGGAATCATTAAGCAATTTACATGGCTCAAACAATGTTGTTCACTGTTTGCAGGTATCTCCATTTGCTGAAGTCTGGTGACTTCTGTGCTCACGCAGTGTGCTATGGGACACGCATCCCATTACTCATGAGCAGCTTTGCAATCCTGTATTGGGTTTGCACAGCAACGTTTTGGTAGCAGGGGGTCTACAGGGTTGGCTTCTGTGAGGAGCTGCTAGAAGCTTTCCCTATGTCTGACAGAGCTAAAGCCAGATGGCTCCAAGACGGACCCACTGCTGGCCAAGGCCGAGCCGGTCAGTGATGGTGGTAGCACCTCTGGGATAACATGCTTAAGATGGGCAAAAAAAACAGCCAGAGAGGAGTGAGAATATGTGAGAGGAAGAACTCTGCATACACCAAGGCCATCGAAGAAGGAGGGGGAGGAGGTGCTGCAGGTGCCAGAGCAGAGATTGCCCTGCAGCCCATGGAGAAGACCACGGTGAGGCAGGCTGTCCCCTGCCGCCCGTGGAGGTTAATGATGGAGCAGATATCCACCTGCAGCCCCTGGAGGACCCCACCCCAGAGCAGGTGGATGTGCCCGAAGGAGGCCGGGACCCCGTGGGAAGCTTGTGCTGCAGCCGTCTGTTCCTGAAGGACTGCACCCCATGGAAAGGACCCACGCTGGAGCAGGGGAAGAGTGTGAGAAAGGAGGATTGGCAGAGACAGCGTGTGATGAACTGACTGCAACCCCCATTCCCTGTACCCCTGCACAGCTTGGGGGGAGGAGGTAGAGAATTCAGGAGTAAAGTTAAGCCTGGTAAGAAGGGAGGGGTGAGGGGAAAGTGTTTTAAGATTTGGTTTTCTTTCTCATTCTTCTACTGTGATTTGATTGGTAATAAATTAAACCAATTTCCCCAAGGTGAGTCTGTTTTGCCCATGATGGTAATTGCTGAGTGATCTCTCCCTGTTCATATTTTGACTCACGAGCCTTTCGTTGTATTTTCTCTCCCCTGTCCAGCTAAGGAAGGGAGTGATGGAGTGGCTTTGGTGGACACCTGGAGTCCAGACAGGGTCAACCCACCACAAATCCCCAGCGACCCTCCCCAGCCAGTGACAGGGGAACCCAAAGGGTGAGAAAGGCTGGTTAGAGAAGGCACTTACAGGCCCAAGCATCCACATGGCAGCAATAACAGACAGACTGGACTGCCTGCTTTCAGACGTGTGGAGGAGTACAACAGTCATGTGGAGAAAAACAATCCTCTCTGCCAGGAATGGGTGAAGGGCAAGAACAGGAATGAACAGAGAGCGAGAGCTGAAGATGAAACAGATTCTCAAACAAGTGCAAAAAAAAAAAAAGAAACAAACTTGAAGCTTCTTCTTTCTGTTGCTACTTCTTTCTGCAGCTGATGAAGAATGAAAACCTCACACCGAGACACACACCTTTTCTAAATCTGACATTTATTTCACTCCAAATTTTCATGTGCTATAACCAAAGCTGGAAGACAAAACATAGTGTTTTTCATCTTCCCACTCCTAATTTTCTGCATGTCAATGCACCTGGAGCATCCCAACAACAGACAAGGCCCTCTTCATGTTTTTTATTGGGTAAGCAAGTCAAAATCTCCTTCTGGAAACCTGTGGAATGAAAATAACTTCATAATTTCCCCCAGTTTTTGACTAACACTTATTGTGACTTTGCTTGCCTAAGTGCAAAAGCTGATGACAGCACCTCGCTGTGGCCAAATGCCATGGACTGTGAGGTGATAAAAGAACCAAGTAACTTTTTCTGGGTATGTTTAGCTACAGGGCAGTCACATATAACATTACCTCAGCTCTGAAAAGACTGGAATATTCTCTTATACCACACCGATCACCCGCTTTGATAAAGAAGTGGTTATTGCTGTGTTGCTACATCCAAATTAAAACCTTTTTTGTGATTTGGCAAAAAAGGAATTCTAATTAAGGCAGAATAAATGTGCTAACTGAAAGGCAAATATCCCTCATATTTTCTCCTTCCTCCAGTCCTGGAATTCTGCACTGAGGCTGGGGATATTTTATGAAGGTTAAACAAAATATTTGGAGCAAAGTCTGCTTTTTATAAACCCTGTCTCTGTCTAACCTTTCACTCTCAATAACATGAAGAAAAATATACAATACTGAATGTCTGGCGGCAGCTCCCAGCCACTGTGAGACAGTTATGCTGCTGCTAAATCACGTTAGCTGGAAGTTTGCAACAGTGAGATATTCTTGAATGTTTCCTCTCTGTTCCTGCACAGCAATGTTTGGTGTGACATTTTTGCTTAAATCTCACTTTGCACAAATCTTTCCCCATTATTTATCATCACCATCCATTTTACAATGATGCTTTTCAAAGCTGTTGATGAACAATCTTTCTGTACTTGCTATTCTCTCTTAATGGAAACCTTCTGAAACTGTTCCAAAGACCTCTTTGGTTTGCCTGCCAGATAAAGCCTCAGCCTCTCTTTGCCCTCCACTCCATTTTTGTTTTGTTAAATTTAGCTCTGTTTCTTGATTAGGTGCAAGTGACTGAGCAAGCTTTTACTGGGCAACGTGCACTCACAAACATGTGCTTGTTGCAAGTTTAAATGGGCTACTGGATGCTTATCATCCACTTAGTGGGCAAAAAATTGATAAATCAGTGAAATGAGGTGAAAACAACTCCAAAGGTAATAAATACAATTAAATCCTTCCCTGAGGCCTGATACGGTGATGGACAAATACTTTTTTTTTTTTTTTTTAAGATACTTAAAGATTATGACTGCAGTAAACCCTTTTCAAATAATAGTTTGAAAATAGATAGACAAACATTGCTCAGGTTGGAAAATCAGCACTCCATTTTTGCCATGGACACAGCAAAGCACTTAAGTTGGTGCTCAACTTTAAGCTGCTGCTGAACCAGGGCACTGATAATGGTTTTCTTCTAGTTTCAGGGAAGACAGCTGCGTTTATTTCTTTTTCTCCTCAATAGGGAGCAAAAGTGCTTGGAGCACTGAGTTAGATGTCTTTGTTAAACTCTTGTATAAATCTAAAGAATAAACTAAATAAGAATAAATTTTTTTGGCCAAAATCTTTCTCTCCTTTAGTTTAATAATCTGATGAGCCATTCTTTCTTGCTCTCCATTTCTCCATGTGTGCTGTGATGAAACCTATACTTAACCACTCAAAAAACCCAAATGCTTATATGAAGTCTCCATTAAGATTTATAATGCCCTTAACTATTAATTTCCTAGCTTTCCAGTGCTTGGTTTTGATAAAAGCTGGCACTGCATAGTGGTATGAAAGTGATGGCTCTGGCTCCAGCTCCACCTGCACCCAGAAGCATAGCCTGAAAAAGGAAGCCAGGAGCCAACCTCCTTCAGCCCACAGAAGAAACTTTCCATGCTAAGACTTCTGCTAGATCTTGAAACCAAGGCACTGCTTATGCTTACCTACTTACGGGCCTGCCATATACTGTCCCCCAGTGGAAGTCAGTGAAGCCTGCTCAGCTAGCAGGACCTTGGACACCATGAGACTAACTAAGACTTGTTATGGTGTAAAGACCAATGGATCCATCAACTGAAGAAAACTCTTCTGAGGGTCTCCCCCTCGCCTGCTCCTCCTCACAGTCCAGGAAATGCTCCTCTACAGCCAGAGATTGTGCTGTGATACTGAGAGGTTTGGCCCATGTCTCATTTATGATTGGACTTGATGATCTTAAGGGTCTTTTCCAACCTAAATGATTCTATGATTAGTACTGCTGACATCCTCAACCCTTCTCGCCTGTACCTTAGCTCCTTAGATACAGGTTTCTCATCTGTTTTTTAAATCAGAAGTATTCAGGTCAGTGATTAAAGAAATATACTATATGAACATTTGTATTTTGAACAAACATTTTTTTTGTGACTGGCAGATAACTTTCAGGTTTTCTATGTATGCGTTTTTAAGAGCAACTTAAGTAAATAAAAATACCTAAACTAGTATAATGATAAGAATAATCCAGTTATCAGTTTGATTTCCACTGGGCAAAGAAAAAAAATCCTCTGGAGTTAAATTTTCTAAGACAAGACAAGGGTCTCTAGATGTGATTCAACCGTAGTGGATAATTAGATTACATACATGCTAGAAAAAACAAAATGTACCAACAGATGCTTAAAGTGCTTATGGCGAAGCAATTCCTTCTGTCCTGATACACCATCAACAGACATTAAGCACAGAAATTATTGCTTGGTAGTGCTGAAAGCAGCCAGTTTATTCCAGCTAAAGGATTGGCCCCAAACACCATTCATTCAACCCGTTTCAAGAGGTGGTTCACTGGTATTCATCAGGATGAAGACCTGCACCAAGGTGAGAAAAAGCTGGATCCCATACCCACTGACAAGCATTCCAGCATCCTCCACACCTGTGTGCATGCAGAAACCTCAGGGAAGGAGATGGTGTAGCTCCCACTCTTAATTTTAGCCATTTAAATATATCTTCAGCTCTCAGGGACGTGACCTTATGTACCAGCCACAGAAATTCATAATTACCACGGTTTGGTGACCAGCAAGTCCAGTAAAGGCATGGGAATTTCAAGCAGGAAGCCCTTAGTGCAGGGCTGTTGTTGGATCACCCCCTATATTAATGGCGACTTTGGTAATACAAGCAAAATTAAGCTGTGGCAGATCAAAGTCCTGCTGCTGTCTCCACTCCCTGAGCTCACCATTCAGATGCAAAGCTACTCTCAAATAAAAGCCAGATGTTGAGACGGCTCCATTTCCTGATTAGCTGAGATGTCACTTTGGAAGCTGACCGCTCTGGTCCCGGTCCTGAAATGTAGGCATTGAATCAACCTTCCCAGTGAAACATCAAGGCAAATAAAATCAAAGGCGCAAAGCTGGTGTTGGTGGTGATGAGGACAGATTATCTCTTAGAAAGTGGCTTTCTCACAGTGACGGGGTAAAATTACTGCAGGGAAAGTAGTTGGTTGTTCCTGTGCCACATTACATCATCTTCTTTTAAACCAGGCAATCTGCAGAGCAGACATGAGCAATGCTTCTCACAGCTAATAACACTAAACAACGACAGGGTTCCATAATAAAATATATTGCTCCTGGTCAGAGGTAAATGGGTCAAAGGCATCCTTGATCCTAATCCTGGCAAGGCTGATTTACCTGTACTTTCCTCTGAAAAATAAAAACTTGAAAAAAGTAGTTCAATCTTGAACACCCCTCCCCCAAGAAAAACAATGGGGTTTTTTTTTAAAGCTTTCCTTTCAAATGCATGTTTTTGAAAATCCAGTTTTGTTTAAATTTGCAACATTTTGATTTTTCTTAAGATTTTTCTGTTTGCAATTCTTGCCCAGAAAGACTGGGGGTTCTTTTTCTCTTTCAAAGTTTGAATTTTCCAGTAAAAATCATACAACTTTAAAATCTGGTAATTTTGTCTTGATTTTAGCAGAAGTACCTGTACAATTTAGTGTGTGAATGTTGTGGAATTTAACTCTCTAGAGTTATAACCCTGTGTCTCTTGAAAAAAAGACCAAATCAAAACTGTGATTAAAAAATGCTTAAATCAGTTTTGTCAGCTAATCTGCTTCTCCATCACTGCTTTATACAGACAAAACTCCTCCAGTCCATGTACAGTCAGTTGGTTTAAGCTGTGGAAAAGATGTGTTGCCAGGCCAAGTTCTTAACACAATCCTGGTAACACACACTCCTTGCACTAACTTGATGAGACCTCAGCCTGAGACATCCAATTTAAAAGTTTTGTCCAAGAAATGACTGCTATCAAATTTTAAAATTTCAGAATTTGATGTATATTTTCCAAAGCATGCAAACTTTGTTTTGGATATGTAGGATATGGATATTTGGATGTTTGGATATGTAGGCACAGGCAGCAGTTTTAATTTCCTACCTACCCCGTCTTGAAGCAGACATACCCCTGGAAAACGATTTTATGTGGGCTAAGACAGAGCCCTTGGATTTCAGCATTAATCTGTTTGCTTGTATTGGACACTCAGCAGACTGAATGGATGTACTCCTTATCTGAGAAAATGTACATTTCATAGTGTGTTCCTGACCATGGCTCTCCTTTATGAGATCCTAATTTAAAATCTTAATTTGAATTTCTAGCTTCACACTCGCTTCCCTGGAAACTGACTAGCCTGTTCCCAAAACACATCCCTGGGGCTGCAGAGAGAGAGGTGGCAAAACATTGTACCCCCCAGTTTCAGGATTAATAGCAAAGAAAATGCCAATTGTTCTGCCAAAAAATGCTTATTTATAAATATTCCTTCTTTCCAGCTTGTAGGTACCATTCATGAAGGTCATCTTACAATTACTAACTTTCAGTCTTTGCTCCCTTTAATTCTGTGAGCTCGTTAAAAATGACTGCAGATCTAATGACCTTTAATTCTTTATGATCTAAATTCTTTAAAGGTTCTGGGATGAACCCAGCTCCAAGCTACAATGGCAAATATTAAATGCTATAATAACAGAAGTCATATGCCATTGGTTTTCATTGTGCTAATGGCTACTCATGACAGCAGAATTTACCCACTGTATTTTAAAGAAAGACAGCCAGCTGCAAAAAGTATGAAAACAAAATATTATGTCCTTTCTAGGAGGAGAGAATACCATGACGGTAGAAAAGACTGCACCCTCTAATGCCTTTTTTTATATCCTCCTTTTCTGAAAAAGTTTCCTTTTTTTCATTTCACTGTGTCACTATGCTCCCTGCCCCCACATGGCTCCTTACAGGGGAGGTTTGGCCATGCATGGGAGAAGTTCACATCTCCATGGGTCCCAAGCAGGCCACTAGAAATTTCAGACTGGAGGAACATTTCCTGCTACACCAAATGCAAATACTCCCTCCTCTTCCCCATTTGGCCACAAAACCCTCATGGTCCAAAGGAGAAGTAAGTTCCTTCTAGCTTTGTGTTGTCCAAAAAGCAGATTTGTTGCCTGGTGTGCAGCGAGTCAATAATCACACACTCAGGAGAGACATTGCTAATTTATTTCAGGGTCGCACAAGCCTGAGTGCTTGGTGGTTTTCCACAAATCAAGCACACTGAAGCCAGCTACCTCATTATATTTATACAATAAATTCATACATATTCTGCCTAGCTAATACATATTCATTCTAATCTACATAGGTTGTGTAATGGCATTAAGTTACTCCTCTTGGCTCCACTTCAGATTCTTCTGTGCTTGCCTTCCTCTCCTTGGGAGTCTTTGGTGGTCTTTACAGATGAAGTACCCTAACCCTTTTTATGCATATATAATCGCATGTCACCTAAGGACAACTCAAGGCTATTTTCTCTTGCCAACTCTCCTTTATTTTCTTCCAAAAGGAGCATTTTTCCTTGATTAAATGAATAATGCTGATGGCCAAGATATCCTGTCCCTCAGCTTAGGTTAAATATTAAAACATCAAACAATGCTTGATCAAAAAGAAAGGAGTCTAGAGTCACGCTAATTAAACAGAGACAATACCTCTTCTTTCCAAGGGGGATTGCTCTCTTACATTTGGAGCAGTGATGTAGGGACCTACCTGCCAAAGCACCAACAGCACACGGAAGGGAGCACAGGGTGGAGGGTGGAGTGGGGACATGTCTTATCTCTGAGAAGGTCATTTTCTCATTTTCTTCCAGTGAGGAATGAGAATATTATTTAAATCTTAAAAAAAAAATTGCAGGTTAGGAAGATTATTTATAAATATTCTCTTTACATGTACATTTTTTCAAAGTAGGTAACAAATGTCAGAATACAAAAATCCCCATAGTGTCGCAGTTTCTCATTTAGAATTATTTTAGAAGAAGGAGTGTCTGATACAGATAATGACAAAAACTTTTGCTATACTGCCACATAGTATGCCAAGGGCTGAACATACAGTGGATTCAAAGCAGAATTAGAAACATTAAGGTTGCCCCCCCCAACTTCCTGAACTGGCAAAGATTTACAGAGACAATTGCAGTTTTACCACCCGTATGAGTTCATGCTTCACTAATAACAAAAATGCATACTTTTGTTGCTGGATAGACAACTGAGTTAATGAAGTGCTGTGAAAAATATGAGGAATGGCGTCATTGTACAGCACCACTCAAAAGTAAGGTGTGGTATCACTGCAAAATGGCCACAGCAATTCTATCTCTGAATTGTTTTTCTCTCAGAATAAAAAGAACTATGGACCCACTTTAATTTAATTTATTTAAATTTAATATTATTAAATTTCATTCTTTTCTATTTTATTTCTATTTTATTTTTTCCCCCCATCTTTAATCCTTTTCAGTGTGATCTCCTGGAAGAAAGAGCTGAGGAAGTAGAGTCCTGTTCCCGAAAGGCTCCTGGGCACTTCCAGAACCAAAATGGGGTGGGGTGACTCAGCACCCTCCTGTGCTGACCCTGGATCCAGCCTGCCTGGGAGGATCAGCACTGATATGTATAACCTTGGTCTCAAGGCCCAGCGTTGCACAGCAGAAGAGAGGAGGAAACTCTTGACCTGCAGATTCCTGCAGCCTCTGCTAAGGATGGTGATGCTTGAATCAGCAGCAGGAGTAATTTTCAGGTTTAGCTGCAGCTTCATTTCTTCTATACCCTACTTCCTGATGCTCCAGGGAAAAATAAAATAAAATAAATGAAAAAGAGCTGAGAAGTTCAAGGAGCAGCTCACCAAATTCATAAAGCACATGTCACCTCTGGTGCAGTAACCTTGTTTTTTGTGCTCTTTTCCTATGTGCATGTCCTTTCCCAGCTCAAGCAACCTCCCAGCTGATTGCATTTTGTGGTTGGCCCAAAAACTGCTTTGATGTCTACTTAGTTCATGCCAATGGATTGGCAGAGCAGTTGTCTACAGCCCAGTAAAATGGTTTAGAATAACTGTGTAGCTATGCCAAAAAGGTACTTCACTGATGCATCTTAACAGCCTTGATTTGCAGTGATTAAGAACAGTCTTCATTGTCTTGGTTGCCTTATCACACATTTTGGGTGTTTTCATTTGATATCATTTCTGCATTATTGCTACACAGCACTGTGTGTTCCTGCTCATATGCAGGTATAACTTGCATATTTTACCATATAGTTACATCTTTCAACTGCCTTACAATGAAGGATTTTTGCACGCAAGGTCCAGAGTTACTTCTATTACATTTTAATGACAGTTTAGGGAAGTGGTGAGACTGACACGGTTTCAACATAAAAAATCTTATTAGCCTAGAGTTCTCTGAAAGGTAGTATCTCAGAAACCAATTTGCTGAATTCTGAACTTCTATAAAAGCATGGAAACTGAGGGAATTAACTGTTCACTTTATTTTTTTTAAACAATGCTTGCTGAATATCATGTGCTATAAATCATGTGAAAACCCAGAAGAGGAACAGAAAAAAGGACTTGCTTTACAAATGAGCAGTGCCACATGGTATTTCCATTCAACAACATGGCACCTCAAGCACGAGGCTTTGGTGTGCTTGTTGTTTTGCAACAAGGATTTGCTGGGAGTGTTGGGGCTTCCACACCAAACAAAGGGAGTGCCATGCCCCTTTGGTACTGACCTCTTTGGAGCAGGACCCCAATGACCTACCTGACTACACAGGGCAGTGCACACATCTATGCAGAGCACCATGCACACAGAAAGAACTGGGACCAGATTTTGTGTGAGGCTCCTTGGTGCCATTTTTAGCTCCACAATACCTCTACCAGCTTGCAGCAGGAGACCCTTACCTGGTTTTGAGCCATTTCAACGTGTATGTATTCAGGGAATGTCAGAAATGAGACCGTATTGAGGCTTTGTTCCTCTTTGGAGAACAGCAGTATTGATAAAAAATAAGAAGGCCTCATGGTAGATTTGGTACCCTAAAACTAAAGCAGCTTCCCATATACAGAAACATACAGATACTGAAGAAGGGAAACATTCTTCTGGAGAACTATGTACTGCATTCAGGTATGTTCTTGATTTTGTGCATCGACACAAGGAGGGACGGATTCCCACTGTGTGAATACTGGGGCTTGTGAACTCTTCAGTCTACCCTGCAGCACACACTTATGATGATTTAATGGGCCTTCTGTTTAGTTTATAGCCCATCCTCTCACCCAGAAGCAGAGAGTAATGATCACTACCCGGGACAGTTGCAAAGCATATGTGGAAAGCTTTTCAACCCTAAGGCTCTAATCTCTCCTGTTAGCCACTGCTGCCATGTGGCGAGGCTATTACCATCCCTGACTCTGAAGCACAGTTCATAAACTCCTTCCACATGGTTTATACAAACCCCTACAAGGCTGTGCTGCATTGTTCTGCAGGCAAGGAGATGCATCAGCCTTCGCTTCCCCTCTTCTCTTGCTGAGCCCAAGAGAAAATTATTTGTCAATGTTCATTTAAAAAATAGTAATTGAATTCTTCTTCTGGTGATTAAAGAAATGACAGATGTTGACATGTACAACTTAAATGAAAACAAAATGCTGACCAAACTAGAGTCATGTGGAGGGACCACTGTTACCTCCTGATGCAAACTACAGATTCCAGATGAATCCCAGATGCTCGTTGGAGTATACACAAAGAGGACTGTGTTTATTGTCACTGCATGGTTATCTCAGCGGTATGTCCAATATAAAATGATGAAACTTGCTTTCAAGCTATTTATCAGAAGAAAAAACAAACCAAAAAGCTTAGGAGTCTAGAAGGTGTCTTGATTGACATATGGGAATTTTAATAGGAAAGATATTGAAAACTCTCTGAGTTTACACTCATTCTTGTTGAAAAGGGCCTTTATTTGTTTTATTTACTTTTTTGTTTCTGTTCACACTCTGTCAGTCTTTCTAACTAGGCTCAGCTTCCCATTACAGAAAGAGTACAAAAACTGTCTGAGGAGGAATCCAAGCTATTATTTCTGAGGTACATCATATCTGTGCTTTAAACTTCTAATGTGAAATGGGCACTTTGAGGTGAATTCAGTTGTATTTCAGGAAAAATTGTTGTTTCTCTAAGTTTTCATAGAAAACAGAGGTGTTCTAATTTAAAAGAGTATTAAGGCTGATGATTAATGTTTTTTGAATTAAAAACACAGCTTTTATGGAATGGCAATCTACTCAACCCTTTTATTCTTCTGAACAAGTCAGGCATCCTGGTTTTGGCTGGTATAGAGTTCATTTTCTCCATGTGTCTTCATCACGACACCAGGTTAATTGTAGAAGCTATAGTAAATTACCTGTAAAACAGGAGTTTTGATAGCAGAAGTCAACAAAACTTAAACATGCAGGGTCAGACCTCCTCCTGGTTATCACTGGAAGACTTCTGCTGATTTACACTAGCAGAGCATCTGTGTAAAAATAAATTTCTGTTATTTTTACTACACAGAGAAAGAAGTCACAATTTTATTTTTTTTTAAATTCACTCTCTACACGAATCCCCACCCACAGCTTGCAAATCTGCTGGCCAAGGTTTAGCCTGGGGCACACTCTTAGGCACCAGGAACGTATTTTGGAGAAGAAAGCTTTTATAGTGGAAAGGCTGACATACTCCAAACTATTCACGGCAAATGCAATGGAATGATGGAAAGGGAAAATGTGTAAAGAGCAAGATGTATTCTTATGGGAAGCTCCATGAGAAACTGCATTCCACTTAATAATGGGTATTCCCATAAGAAAGCGATTTATCATATTATTTTTCTTGCCCACTAAAACCTTACTGTTGTTAAAACAAAGTGCATCTCCTATGTTTGGGATTTTTGCACAGATAGCCTTTGGCAGAATGGTCACCTTAAGGTCTATTTTCCATGCCTGGTATTTGATTCCTTCTTCCTTTTGTGGGATTTACAATCAAGCTGTGTATTTTAATGCAGTTCAACTTCCAAGATTTCTAGAACAAAGCTGACTCTACCAATCAGAAGACTGGAATGCTTTCTGGCTACGTTTTCCCTTAGTTTGTCTTTAACTCAAAGGTGCTCATTAGCCAGGTAGAGGAACAGAGAATGCAACAATCTGCATTTAGAGCTTTGTTCGGATTTTTAAGTACAAAATTTACAAAGAAGTAAGCTTGCAAATGTTTGTTAGTGGCAAGAACTGAATAAGAATACTCATAATCAAGGATTAAACCAGAAAAAGATTAAAATCTCTACTTTCCTTTTCTGTTCAAAAGGCTGGTCTAAATCATCAGGGCCATATTAAAAAGAAGAAGGAGAAAAAATTTAAAGATTTGTAGATACACTTACTCCCTCCTCTAGTATTCAGTCTCAGCACAAGAAAAACAGTAAGGGCTGTAATTCTGGTAAAATTTGAAACCAGTGTTTAGAAAATAATCATTCTGTGTGCTTGCATTTTGTATTTTGTGAATACAAATGAACCTCTGGGATATTTTAGTTAATTTCTACATAGATAATCAATTAAATGTTTGGTCTGAGGAATACATTTTGTATGTGTAAGTACTCGCTAGGGGGATAATGCGATTTATGATTCTGCATTCTTTCACTTTTATGAAAAGACTGAACTAAATAGGGCAAGGGGGAAGCATGTTCCAGGCATTACAGGTCTTAGCAGATATGAAGGGTCCAAATCATTGCAAACTCTTGGGAATGCAACCGACTGAGTTAAAGTTAGCCTTACACAGATGATTTTGAAAGCAGATTGTGGGTCACCAGCCAACTACAGCTGCAGAAAAAAAATCACCAGTTTGTAAGATGACTGATCTTTAGCTGGAGAAAAAACATTATGGTGTTTTGCCTTGCTGTGAGAATTGGACTAGGCCTGCCCTTTGACTGCACTGACTGCTTGCTAACCATCTCTTCGTGTCCCTGCTTTGTCCAGCTTCAGCAGACAGAGTCATTTGTGGTGTATCTTGGTTCTCTCATTGCTGATCCATTGGCAACCCAGCCTGCAGATGTGGAGCAGACAAGTGAGCTTGGACAATGCTGCTGTGGCAGTGGGAAGGAGAGTCAGAAGATAATGGATTAGCAGTTGAAAGGAGAGGAAACTCCCATTAGCCATGGAGGGCATTTTCCATAGCAGTCATGGACATTAATAACACTGTCAATTACATCAATTAACAGCCTTCCATGGTAATGTGAATTATAATTAGTAGGAACATTTTGCTAATTAAAACTTGAATTAACCCCAGTATCAGCTAATTAAATTAGAACCCCAATCAGTTTACTTTAGAAAAAAACATGTAAAGCTCTTTTCTCCCATCTCCCCCTGCATCCCCTCTTCCCTTCCCTCCCCCAAATCTGTCACTAATCACCACTCTCCATGGTGCCATTTCATACGAGCTATGTACAAGCCTTGCCTGTTCTGTAGGGTTGTTCTCCTATGAGTAGCCTGCTTAGCTGTACTATTAGCCCCCTGATAGGAATACATGGCATGGCATCAGGAGATTTTTCTGCTAACGAGGCATAGCTTTCAGACAAAGTGAGATGAGCTGACAAAAAATGCCTTCTGCTAGCATAGCTACATTAATAATGCTGCTTTTTCTGTTGGGTTTGTTGTTGTGGTTGTTGTTGTTGTAAACTGGAAGAGCAGTGTTAGCTAAAGGTGGATATTTCCAGCCCAGATCCAACATCATGCTGTTGGTGAACTTTGTAGCATTGTCTGGGACCAAGACTTTCTTCTGAAGGTTGAAGTGATGGGCACATGTTTTTTTGTCTCAACCCTTTTCCACCTTTGTGTGTTTTCTTCTTGCATCACTGTCCTCTAGGAGCAGCATTCAGGGGACGTCACAGGAACAGCATGCACCCTGTATTCACATTCTGTTCCTGCTACTACATCATTATGGCTAATTCATTCTCCCTCCCTACCAATTTCACCATATTTGAATCAAGACAGTGATAAAAAGAACATTTATAAAATGCATGAAGACAGAGAGGAAAAAAGTGCTGTGCACTTCAGACATAACCATGGAATGATAAAATCTCCTCTTGTTGAATTAGATTTTTTAACATACAAAATAGCAGAATGTTATAAATTTGCATGTGCTTATTACCCAGAAGCAACAGGTACAATAAGCAAGATTTAAGATTTGCATAGTTAACATTAATGTCCATAAATATAATCAGTCAGCTTGTACAGGTGTTGGCTCAGAGAATTAACAGGCATCACTAGTAAAACATTCAAATGGTCCCTTTTTGTTTAATTCACATCAGTAAAAGACTACAATTGCAGTCCCTAAAAGATTACAGCTGTAATGTATTTCAGAAGAATATTGGGAGTGGGGAAGTCTAATGTTTTTCAAAGATAGATTCTTCATTTGCCCATCAAAAGATAAGTTATTTCTCCCATTTTAAAAAGAAAATGCAACTGATGTTCTATATGTTTATGACCTGTTCCACTTAGCTATACTGCCTGAAATAAAGCACACAGTGAGAGAAAGTATGAGGAAGGAGAACATGCTGTTCCAGGAGCTCTGAAGTGAGGAAGATTTTAATCTTAGAAGCCATTTAGATACTATGGAGATGGTTACAATAACATTGAGCCAGTGTCAGATGGAACACGTGTTTCTCCTAGATGCTCAGGAGAAACCCATATTGCTTTCCCTTCATGCCAAGAAAACACAGCAATTAAATTGCAGACGTGTTTGGGCAGATCCCTCTGTGCAGTCACAGGTCCAGAATCACAAACAGCTGTCGGAGTGCGACATCTTCCCTTGAAACCGAGGGTTGAAGAGGAGCAAGGACACAGAGATGTTGTAATACGTTAGTGGAGGAACTCCTTGCTGTTGAGGGCATGCTGTCCCTGAGGGCCAAGAAAACTTTTGTATTCAAGTGTTATTTCTCTGTGAAATTAACCCAAGCTTTAATCATACTAATGTCACTGGCAGTTTGTCCAAGGAGATCTTTCACAGGATGTATTGAAGTAAAGGTCTCATCTCACACTGGATGTACACGAGGAAGAGGGAACTGGCCTGATGGTGTGGTGCTCTGGACTGTGTCTGCTCCCACTGACTTTGGGAAGAAATATTTAGAGATCATTGTCAACATTTGTCAGGAAAATTGCTCCAATTTAATGTTACACCACTACATCACGTTTTGAAGTAAAACAGCCTTGAAAGGATTTGTGTGTGTGGCTTGCTTTGCTTTCTGAGTTGAATAAACAGTTCATAAGTTTTCATGGGAAAATTAGTCTCTTCCTTGTCTTCCTTTGCCCTTTTACACTAAAAGCAGTGGAATTTAAAGCTCTCTCACAAAATGGAAGCTGTCTCTGGGGTAGGAACTGGCAGATCTGAGCATGGCTTCCTTATCAGTCTGAGCATACACCTCATACTGTTCGTCTTGACGATGGGCACTGGCTTTTCAAGCAATTACGCTTGCTTTCACACATTGCCTAATCTAACATCCATTAAACTCAAGAAGAAAGACTCCTACTGATTTCATCAGTCACAGCATCCCAGCCTTTCTCTTGTAAATGCCTAGTCCCTTAACTGGTTTTAATTCTGAGCTAAGATTCCTTACACAGTGTTAAATCCAAAGATTTAGACAACCTTGTCTTTGTGGAGCATAATGCTTGAGTCATGATGAATGAAAATGTATATGTAAGTGAGGAAATCAGGTATATTCATCCATTACAATTATTGTCTTCAACAGCTCTGTGGAGTTGGCAGAACTTTCCTTTAAATGATGAAAGGGAATTAGAAGAAGGTCTGACTCAAAACAGTGAACTGTTTCAAAGCAAAGCTGAATTCCTCGAGGTTAAGCAGCAGTAAAATTGGCAATAGGTACACAGTTGAGAGGTTTAGATATGGTTGTTGTTTTGGCTGATGTCCAATTATAAAAACATTGTCCTTGAAGCTTAGCAATTAGTGATGGTAAAAGTAATTCCACAAAGAGATGATGGCCTTTACACAAATGGGGGGAAGCGGGGAGGGGTGGGGGAAGGTTGCTTGCTGAAAAACCTGCAGGCAGGGTGAGTTCCTTCAGTATACAGTATTTATTTTTCTGCTAGGATGAAGTAGAAAGGAAAGGACTCTTTCACTTTGATTCACTGCTGAGAGCACATACAGAAGCTGTAAAGCTGTTTTAGGTGACTATGCCGGTAAACTGCCCCAGTGCTTCTGTTCAAGCCATAAATGCCCCTCAGAGAAAAAAGTCCTTTCACAAGCTCTTGTGTCGTGACCAGACTGAAAGCTTATAGCACAAGTCACATCAATGTTTTTAGTTGCAGCAGAGGGTTTGAGAGCTGTTCTTAGTCACACTGTGCAGGAGGCCTGTCTCCAGGTGGGCAGGGAGGGCTGGGGAAGGGTATGCTGGTGGTCAGCAGAGGAACAAATACACTGCACGGAAGGGATTTCAGGGTGCTCACAGTTTTCCACTCAGAGGAAGCTGTCAGAATAGTGCTGTGACATGGAACCACTTTGTCAGCCCTCCCAACAGCACCACTCCTGAATACCAAATTATAAAATAAGATATTCCCTTGAAAGGAAAAAGGAGAGCCTGCTTCTCTCATAGGGAATAGTTTGGCTGGTCAGACAAATCTAAGTTGGCCTCTTTAGAGTAAAGAAAGTATTACTGCAAAGACAGATGTCTGCAGACATTGGTGTAATGGTAAGTTCAATCACCAGTGTCAGTGATCTCTGTTCTTCTCTTTGTGCATCTCTTTTTCATGTGTCTAGTAGAAGTACAAAATGTGGAATACACCTTGGAAGACTAGATCATCTGTACTTTGTTATGATACAGCCTCAAAGAACTGGCTGAAGTTAGACAGGTTGATTCTGGGCTGTTGGTTGGGTGAGTCTATAATAATGGTTGGATCAAGCTGTCCAAAATATGTCAAGACCCACTTCCTCTGTTGAGGCAATAAAAGGAACCAGGCAGAAATTCAAGACAACTCAGAAGGAAGCAAAGGGAAAATATGGAGCTAGGCTTTGTGTTTTATATATTTCCATATTTCTATACCCATCAGTGGGTATGATCTCCTATGAAAGCTTTGCTTCTCTAGATATTGGTGTTTGACCAGCTTAGAGTTCAGGTGTATTTTATTATATTAACCTATTATTTCTTTCCTCCTGCTCTATGAAACTTGTTGTTATTATCATTACAATACTTATTTTTTCCTGCAAAATACATAAAACACATCAGAGGGAAAGATCTTGAGCTGTGTTGTGCTTTCATGGAAAGCAACACACTGCACTTACCGGTCTGCTGGGCCTCAAGGTGTTCCACAGGACTGGACGGTGTCTTTCTTACCTATGACCACGTACATATCTGGATACCAGTATATAGCTGAAAATATCAAGAGACAGTTAACTTTACTGGTCAAAAGAGAAGCCATGTGGATATTGAAGACAGAATTATATTGGAAGCTGAAATATTTTGGCAAAGAAAATGTGAACACTGTATTTGTTCAGTTTTCAAAGTATGCGTGCCTAGTTTGGATGGGTCCTCTCTTCTTTGATGTGATCTTCCATCTTTCCTACATCTTAGCCAGTCTGATTTTTGATTCCTTGCACAGGAACACAGGAGTGGCTGGAATACATCAGACTGAGGGTCCATCTACTCTGATATCATTCAATGGTGGTGTAAGTAAGAGTGAAAATAAGGGCAGGAGCAAATGGTATTTCAAACAGCAGCCTCTCAGACATCAGCTACTTTCAGCTCAGGCTGTTTCTGGGTCACAAGCAGTCTCTCTGCTTGTGGTAAACCCCCCTCTTCCCTGAACCATGAACAGCTTCCAGTCTGCCCTTGAAACCACACCAAATCTCAAAAGCCATGATTTTCAACTTTCTGTTGACATCTTGCACCTCCTAGTTTTGAGGGAACGTTTTTCACATCCAGATGTTCTGGCGAGACTTCTTCCATAACATGGGTGAGTGCCAGGGCATAACCTGTCTCCTGTGAGCCAGTCTGTTTGGGAAACCTCCATTCATCAGTTACAGGCTGAATGGATGCATCTTCCAAAGATAAAGAAGCATCATTACATTGCCACAAAGCACCAAATGGGAGATACTTGGATATTGCTAGATCTCGTCTGCCTAGGCCAGTGGTCTGTCATGTCTACTCCAGATGCTGCATGCCATGGAGAGAAAAGTTAGGAAAAGCCAATTCCTCAGTCTGTGCGAGAAAGACAGTGTGTTTCTGGCAGTAGCCCATCACATCTCAGATCTTCTCAGGTTCGAATTCCTTTGACAATGTGCTTCTCATGGTCTTAGTCCAAACTATACCAGACCTCCAGGTAAATTTAGGCGATTGGCCTCCATGCTGTCAGTTTAATGGCTTTCACTGGCACTGACTTAACTCTAAAATATCACACTCCTGAGATACATACAATTTATATGTCTGTATATGTTGAAACAGTTCTTACATTAAATAGAATGCTGTATAAAATGTCTACATTTGAATGATTATGAAGCTGAGCCTATTTTATGACTTCAAATATTTTCCACGTTATCACATATTTCAGACTGCATACCCACCTGAAATTAGTCATTATTTTTAAAGGGTGTAGTTTCCCTTCCCCTTTTTTTTTGGGGGGGGGGGGGGGGGGAATAAAATAAAAAGACCAAAATAAGGAGCTAAAATATTTTTTTTTCCCATTGAATTATATCTAGAAAGCTTTTACATTGTCCAGGAATGTACAGTATAAAAAAGTTGAAAAGCATAGTTATAATTGCTACAGAGAATTCAGCACTTAAATGCTGGAATAGCTGGCTATAATATCAACGTCTGCAAAGGAACACAAGTCTCTTTTTTTGTTGTTATTCCCTGTTGTGGTTTAACCCCAGCCAGCGACTAAGCCCCACACACCCTCTTGCTCACTCCCTGCCAGAGGGATGGGGGAGAGAATCGGAAGG
>WEKW01007963.1:0-42911 GCA_013389905.1 Sula dactylatra
AACCTACAACACCTAGAAAAGCTTGTGTTTCCTTTCTGTTAGTTGGTGGAGACATGGCTGTTATTTTGTTTATCACATCCATTGGGATCTGATGACGTCCATCTCACCAATTTATTCCTAAAAACTGAATCTCCTGTGCAGGTCCCTTCACTTTACTTTGTTTTATGGCAAAACCAGCCTTCAGAAGGGTTTGGATTACTTTCTTCCCTTTCTCAAAAACATATTCTGCTGTGTTGCCCAACACAATGATGTCATCAATGTACTGAAGGTGTTCTGGAGCTCCACCCTGTTCCAGTGCAGTATGGATCAGTCCATGGCAAATGGTAGGGCTGTGTTTCCACCCCTGGGGCAGTCAATTCCAGGTGTACTGGAAACCGTGGCCTGCACTCTGCTGCCAAAGGGACTGAGAAGAATGCATTAGCAATATCAGTTGTGGCATACCACTTGGCTGCCTTTGACTCCAGTTCATATTGAAGTTCTAGCATGTCCGGCACAGCAGCACACAGCGGCAGCATGATCTCATTCAGGCCACAATAGTCTACTGTTAGTCTCTACCCTCCATTAGATTTTTACACTGGCCATAGGGGACTGTTAAAGGGTAAGTGAATCTTGTTAATCACTCCTTGGCTCTCCAGTCAACGAATGAGCTCACGGATGGGAATAATCTGAGAGTCTCAGTTGGTGCAATATTGGTAGACAGCTGTTCCTCCGTCTCCAAGGCAGCTATACCAAAAGCCACCAGTAACCTTTTGGGTCCTTGAAATACCCTCTCCTGAGGTAGTCTATGCCAAGGATGCACGGAGCATCTGGACCAGTCACAATGGGGTGCTTTTGCCACTCATTCCCGGTTAGGCTCACTTCGGCCTCCAATACAGTCAGCTCTTGGGATCCCCCTGTCACTCCAGAAATACAGAAGGGTTCTACCCCTGCATGGCTTGATGGCATTAGAGTACACTGTGCACCAGTGTCCACTAGTGCCTTATACTCCTGTCGGTCTGATGAGCCAGGCCATTAGATCCATACAGTCCGGTAAACCCGGTTGTCGCTTTCCTCCAGCTGGCTGGAGGCAGGGCCCCTCTAGTCCTGATCATAATATTCGCTACTCACTTCCTGTAAATACAAATCAGAAGTCCCTTCATTATGATCAGCCCTTCTGCTCTGCCTGGTGAACCACCCACTGGAGACTTAAGCAGCAGTTTTCCTGGAAGAACACCCTTTTGCAATCGTTTTTCCTTGCAACTCACGTACCCGTGCCTCTAGGGTCAAGGTAGATTTTCCATCCCACTTCCTCATGTCCTCTCCGTGGTCACACAGGTAAAACCACAGGGTGCCCTGTGGTATGTAGCCTCTATATCCTCTCTCTTGAGCAGAAGAATGCTTATTCCTAATAGCTGAGATACTGGTCCATACAGATGGGGAGTAGCACCTGTCCTCCTTGAGTTGCTGGACCTGTCAGGTCAGTTTTTCCACAGGAGAAATAAGGGAGGAAGAGCTATTTTCTTTGTATTGCCAGAGTTGGCCAGCCAATTCATCCATCGCTGGTTCCTCTCCATCTTTTCTGGTCATTACTGCCAATGAGTTGGCATACAATGATGGTGCACTCTGTACAAACTTCCGCCACATGGGTCACGTGCTCTTGACTTCATCTGGATCTTTTGAAAACTGCTTGTTGTCCAGGTCATCAAAAATCACCTCCATCACGATTAATTCCCTCAGGTACTGGACACCTCTTTCCATGGTGGTCCATTTGCTTGGGCAATTTATAACATCTTCCTTGAAGGGATACCTTTCCTTCACACCAGACAGGAGTTACCTTCAGAGGGTGAGCGCTTGTGCCCCTTTTCCAATTGCTTTGTCAATGTCCCCATCCCTAGAAAGGGATCCCAGTTGTTTGGCTTCCTTTCCTTCTAATTCCAGGCTACTGGTGCCATTATCCCGGCATCGGAGTAGCCAGGTGACTATGTGCTCACCTGACCACAGCTGAAATGCTTTTGCATATCTCACAGCTCACTCAGGGATAGAAATCGGGTGGTTACCATCTCGTTTATGCGTTCTTCCTCTCCCTCCGAGGAAGAGGAGGTACCTGCATGCTGAGTTCTTCCTCAGGGGAGAAACGGATTCTTCCTCTTCCTCCTCCTGTTCTTATGATGGCCCTATTTAGAGTGGTCTGCTTCCTTGCCAGTATCCTGCTTCCTCTGCTCCCTCTTGGGAGGACCATTTCATCCCTTTCCAAACAAGTTGACTTCCACTTCCAGTATTTCTTCTTGTGTATTGGGGTGACTGATACCAGCACAGGTTGTTTCTCTGGTTTAGCTACAGTGCCTGTCACTGGGGTTGGAGTAGCTGCAGTGTCCGTCGCGGGCAGTGGAGCAACCACAGTGCCTGTTGTGGGGGCTGGAGTAACCGCAGTGCCTCTGGGTTTGTTTTTCCTCTCTTCTCCCTGAGGGTGCTCCATAATACCAAGTAGTGTTTTGTAGATACTAGCCAGGGCCCAGCACGGTGCAATAAGCTGTGCCTCTTTGGACTAACCCCAGTAATTTTTTTCAAGCATTCTATCACTGCATCAGGATCCTGTAGTTGTTTGGGAGTGAAATTCCAGACTGTTGGAGGTGACAAGTTGTCTAAGTACCTGCCCATATTCTCCCACATGCCATGTCACCCATGACCATCCAGGCTTGGAGCAGATCTCCCAGTGATTTTTTTTAAAATAGTTGTTTAACACTAAACAAGAACTGAAACGCATTCAGGAGACATAGCAATAGGAGCATGCTGGCTTGAACATCCCAAGGATATTCAAAATTCTCGTAAGCTGGTGTAACTAGGCTGGAGGAGAAAGGGAAGGTGAAAGAAAGGAAAGCATCCTCCCCTGTCTTCCCCATAAATTGGTTCTCCGAGAAGAAAAGGTGAAGTGTCATTATTAATAATTTCCGAGAGATGGCGCCCGAGGTACGGAGTTGACAATACCAAATACAAATACCAAATTAGTCTTTTGACCAGTAATATTATCGTATCATAAACCGATGTTACACAGGACAGCAAAATTATAATCCTGAGCCATCTCCCAGAAGTGATAAACAGCACCACAGGGAATGCACACAGCAAGTAAGGATTCACATAATACAACTATGCAAACAAATAAAACAACGTTGTGACCAGCAACTATTAAACTAATATAAGGAATGCTTATTACAAACTTATTTTAACATGCTCTGGGCAGATCTGTCATTATCTGAACACTTCGAGCCCCACTCGGGTGCCAAAAAGGACTGTCATGGTTTAGCCCCAGTCAGCAACCAAGCACCACACAGGCGCTCGCTCACACTGCCACACTCCCTGGGTGGGATGGGGAGAGAACTGGAAGGGCAAAAGTAAGAAAACTCATGGGTTGAGATAAGGACAGCTTAATAATTGAAATATAATAATAATGATGATGATAAATGTAATGAAAAGGAAAACAACAAAAAACAGAGAAGGGGAACAAAACACAGGAAAAATAAGTGGTACAACCACTCACCACCTGCTGACTGACACCCAGCCGGTCCCCAAGCAGCAATCACTGCTCCCCAGCCAACTCCCCCCACTTTATATACTGAGCATGACATCATATGATATGGAATATCCTTTTGGCCAGTTTGGGTCAGCTGTCCTGGCTGTGCGCCCTCCCAGCTTCTTGTGCACCTCCTCGCTGGCAGAGCATGGGAAGCTGAAAAGTCCTTGAGTTAGTATAAGCACTGCTTAACAACAACTAAACCATCAGCGTTATCACATTAGTCTCATGCTAAATCCAAAACACAGCACTACAACAGGTACTAGGAGGAAAACTAACTCTATCCCAGCTGGAACTAGGACACTCTCCTAGCTTAAAGGAGAGAAAAGCAAATGAGAAGGAAAAATGTCATTTAGTTTTCTGGTTGAGGAGCTGAGATACTAGTAAAATCATAACAAATACTTCATAGTATGCCAGTACTAGAAAGATGCTGAGAAACCAGAGGAACTCCAGCAGAGGTTTTCATGGGGGTGGAACCCAGGAGGTTTGAGAAGAGGCTGAAGGACTGGTTTTCTTCACCCTGGAGAAGAGAAGGGGAAGGGGAGACCTTATTGCTGCCTACATCTACCCAATGGGAAGGTACAGAGAGGACTGAGGCACACTTTTCTTGAAGATGTATGGTGACAGGATAAGAAGCAACAGACCCAAGATATTAGGAGAGCTTAGGAGGCCATAAGTGAGCAAAAGACTCATTCCTAAACAAATGCAGGCAAACCTTCAGGGAGAGCATAAGCCTCAAACAGCCCCCAGAAGTGAGGAGGACCAGAAAAAAATACATGGATCTGGAGGTGAGCTGGAGAAGGAGGGAATTACATTTTAGCAAAAATGAACAAAAAGAAGACCTTCTGTGACTGTTGGAGGGGAAAATAAATACGCAGAGACATCATTTCCAGAAGCAGCCCAGGTGCAGACAGCTTTTATGCTATATACTAATTTTTGCATGCCACACTACCTGCTTCTCGCAAGAGAAGTTCAGGTTTGTGTTTAACCAGAGAGTATTGCCCCATGGTTTAGGAGCTCTGTTTTGGTGTGGGAGTGCAACTACAAAGCACAGTGACTCACCCACATAGATTTTCTGCTTTTCAGACTAGATCTCATCCAAAAGCTGTGATCCCTGCTGTAATAGCCGAAATGTGGGAAACATGCTGACAAACTGGCCAGAGATCAAAGAGTTGAAGCATCCATGGCCAGTGAAGGGAGGGGAAGATTAGCCTCCCCCGCATGTGGCTTGTCAAAGCAATGACAGCTACACAGACGCACAAGCTAAGGTCATGGAGCATGAGCACTGAGAATTGTATGCAATCAGTTGTGTCTAATGTTTTTTAACTTGTGGGGATCTCAAAAAATCTCCTTGGTTCAAGTGCATTGTAAAAGGGAAGGCTGAAGCACGCAGCTGCATTAAAAATTCTCATCGCTCACCTCTAATGAAATCACAGGACAGCCAGGGTGTTGGGACTTTCTGATTTTCTCCCAGGTGTCACCTTTTGTGCTCAGCCCAATTTGCTACATGCCTGCCTCTGTGGCTTTGGCGTAGCTGGAGAAAACCCCACCAAGGACTGCTGTGCAGTCACAGTTTACTTTCTTTCCCAGTGTATGCTCCTTGTTCTGGCTTGTTGTGATACCAGGCTTGCTACAAACATGAAAAGACACTGAAGATAGGGCCCATCTCACCAAACCTTGGACATTTTCAACGTGGAAGGCTCCACCAGAACTATTCATTGAGCAGCAACCACTAAAAAATGACCATTTCCAGCCTATTCCATCCTAGAATAGATGTTAACAACATGTCAAATTAATTGTGCCCTGGTAAAATTAATTGTGATTCTGTCTTTCCACTGATTCTCAAGGAAGCTACAAGGAACAGCTCAAGGATAGAAGTCTGCACCATAATTCTGCCCTGTTCTCAGTTACACTACTCTCTACAAAAAAAAATTGTATGAAATCCTAACAGTCTAATCAAATAATTATGATTAGTGAAGATCAAACTCTTACAGACATAAAAAAGAGAAAGGAAATAATAATTATTATTATTACAGAAAACATTTCAATAACAATACAGTTAAAATTTTTATACACATACTTAGAATTTTCTACCCATTTTCCTGGTGTTGTGTTCGCTCTTCCACTAATGTTGCTGCCTTCCACCTTACAGGGAGGTACAGTGAGACATGTGCATCCTGAGTCCCCCCTTGTGAGGAGTATGACAGTGGAAATGGATTCTTCTTCCTCAAATGAGAATCCACTGGGATTGTCTCATTTTGATTATGTTTGCTAAAACACTTTTACATTTTGCTCTTTCTTTCTTGGTTAGAAAGTGCAGGTCCAACTCACATCTGATTTTACCACGTGTGGGGCATTGGTTTGATATTTGCTCTTTGTTCATTTTGTTACCCATGAAGCCAATTTTGTCCATCTCTGGGTCTGCATTTCTTTAACTGACTGTTAGTGAGTTGTTTATAGCCAACGGGTCTCTAATGCCAAGCCAGTGCCCAACCTTTTATCACCCCATGACTGCACTCCTCTGTGCCATGTCCTGCAGCTCCACCTCTCCAGGTCTCTGCTGCTGTACCAGGTCTCCATTTCTTTACACCCCATCATTATATTGGAGTTGTAAATAACTCATTCTACATACAACAACTTGTTAGGGCTATCTGTGTAAACTTCCAGTGGCACCATACAAAGATAAGCAAAAGTAAAGGAAATTAGGCACATGCCACGTGGCCAATTATGAAAGCTGCTGTTATACTTGAGCAAAGTAAAAACAAGGCTGAAGGCAGGTCAAGACAAGCAAGCCCAACAAGCCTCAGCCCTGCGACCTTGCAAACTCAATAAAAAGAGTGTGACCTATTACTAGCAATGGCAGTACTGCATTTACTGGGCTACATGGCTATAACATTATTCCTTGCAATTGGGAGGCAATGGTTTTTCTTCTGTGCACCTTTCTGGTGATGGGACTGTAGCTCCACCAGTCAGATATGCCTAGCTCCCCTTCCCAAGCCCAGCAATGGCTTGGTTTCAAGGATTTTCACTGTCTCTGCCCATGACACTTTCACTGTCTCTCCCAGTGTTGATGACTGCAGCGGTATTTTTAGTGTTGTTCTCTAAGATGATGATATAACACAATAATCTGGCTCCTAATGTATTTGTTTTTAAATGTTCTTTGACATAATAATTTTGTGATGCTCTGGGCCATGACTGCACTGCTTATCAACCAATGCAGGGTAAGGACAGGGTATTCTGAGCCCTGTAACACACACCTGAGAAAGAGCAGTGCCGTGCAGTGAAAAATCTGTGAAAGTTGTATTTCCTTCTGCATTTTGATAGTACATAATTCATGTTGGTCTCATGTGCAGAAGTGCTGACTTACATACAATTCTGGACAGTGAATGGGAGATGTCTAACATTTTTTCTATCCCTAAAAAGTGAGTGAGTAGCCAGATATTTTGACCACATCCTAATAAACTCTTCATTTACAACAATGTAAAATAAGTGGAGCTCTCTTTGACTTTGTTTGGAGAAAGAAGATAAAATAGGGTTTGTCACACATGCCTATGGACAGAGATGAGGAAATGCTTATCCACATATCTGGGCTCCAGCTTTGCTTTCAGGGAAACTTCAGCTTCTTCAGATTGTAGAAGAAAGTTATCAGCTATAGTAAAGTGCCCTCGGCTACTGGATGTAACAAACAACATTCAGTGATGCAATGAAAAGCAGAGAGGTGGCCATGACGGAACACAGTGGCCATGAAGTGGCCCGTGACCATTGCATTTTGCTTGCGTTAGGTCTTGGCAATAACACAGCAAGAACGTGAAGTGCCCACTTCACATCTTGCACTCGTGCATGTCCTGGGACTGGTGAGAATATTTGAAAGCCTTCTTTCCCCATGGGGTTCATTCAGAATTTTTAATGGTCCTCTCTGTATTGTACTTGGTACCTGTGGAAGTCAGGTAGGTGTCTGCATCATCATGCCAGAGACAGAACCATCTGCAAGAGATGAGTTCATGTGTTCATGGGTTCATGGGTGATACCTGGATTTAGACAAGGGATCTTTGGCTTGGAAAAGAGCTACCAGGGTGGACATAGGGACAGGACTGGGACCAGTACTGTTCCATATCTTCAACAGTACTATATCTATAACATAGAGTGGGATCGAATGCATCCTTGGTAAGTTTGCAGGTGACACCGAGCTGAGCGGTGCAGTTGACACACCAGAAGGACGTGATGTCATCCAAAGAGACCTGGACAAGCTGGAGAGGTGGGCCTGGGAGAACCTCATAAGGCTCAACAAGGCCAAGTGCAAGGTCCTGCACCTGCGTCAGGGTAACCCCTGATATCAATACAGGCTGAAGGACAAAGGGATTGAGATCAATCCTGCGGAGAAGGACTTTGGGGTACTGGTGGATGAAAAGCTGGACATGAGTCAACAATGTGCACTTGCAGCCAGGCGGCCAACCGCATCCTGGGCTGCATCAAAAGAAGCACGGCCAGCAGGTCGAGGGAGGTGATTGTGCCCCTCTACTCTGCTCTGGTGAGACCCCACCTGCAGTGCTGCGTCCAGCTCTGGAGCCCTCAGCACAAGAAGGGCATGGAACTGTTGGAGCGGGTCCAGAGGAGGGACACAGAAATGATCTGAGGGCTGGAGCACCTCTCCTGTGAGGACAGGCTGGGAGAGGTAGGGTTGTTCAGCCTGGAGAAGAGAAGGCTGTGGGGAGACCTTATTGCAGCCTTTCAGTACTTAAAGGGGGACTGTAGGAAGGATGGGGACAATCTCTTTAGCAAGGCCTGTTGTGATAGGACAAAAGGTAAAGGTTTTATGCTAAAGGAGGGTAGATTTAGACTGGATATAAGGAAAAAACTTTTTACAATGAGGGTGGTGAACAGTGGTCCAGGTTGCCCAGAGAAGTTGTGGAGGCCCCATCCCTGGAAACATTCCAGGTCAGGTTGGATGGGGCTCTGAGTGACCTGATCTAGTTGAAGGTGTCCCTGCCCATGGCAGGGGGTTGGACTAGATGACCTCTAAAGGTCCCTTCCAACACAAACCATTCTGTGATTCTATGATACTATGATTCTATAACATAAATGAAAAGGCAGACAGGGAGCAGTCTCGCTACTGCTCATCTATGAGGACAAGGGGTCTGAATGAAACTGAGGCAGAGGGTTTGAAAGAGAAACAAACTACTCTTAATGAAATGGTGGCATTAAGCCTAAATGGGTGCTGTGAAGATTGGGAATGTGAATAAAATCAACATTCAATAAGACATTTTGGTGGTGTTTCACTGTTGATTACCATACACAATGGTCCTGATGCAGCTCCTGGGCCAGCAAAACCTGAGACTGCTGACTGCCAGAACTGGCAGATAAAAAGAGAGAATCTCCATGTACCACTCTTGTGCAGCAGAAAGCCAAAAACATATCATGCACCTCTGGGGACTGAGCTCTGGGCATGGCGAACAAGAAAAGGACACTGCAAAGCACACATTGCCAGCTAGCGCAAGCCTACAGCTCATTTCCAAAGTCCCTCCATAGCCAGGGATGTGGTTCATCCAGCCACCTCCATGACAGTGCAGCACCATGACCACTTACACAATGTTTTTCCAGCAAAGGAATTACGTTTGAGCAGCTTGGGAGCTGTGTGTGAATCCAGAATTGCAGTTCATTCCAAATTTGATCTCATTTCGGCAATGGGAAGCAATGCAGGACAGGTGAAAATCACTGCAGAAACATCTGCTAGACTTTACAGCATGCCTGAAAATAATGTTTTGTGCTCTGGTGATCTCAGTCGATACATCATAAGATCACAGGAAACTAAGACTGGAATCGAGAACTCGGGTAGTGTCTAATCCAAGCTCCTGATCAAAGCTCTCAGCTGTGAGGTCAGCCCAGGTTTCTCCAGACTTCATCCAGCTGAGTCATGAAAATTTCCAAGGGTGGTAACAGTACCACCTCTCTTGGAAACCTGCTTTTATGCATATGCTATATAGAAGGCTTTAAAACACATCTTTATTGATGATTTCAGTTATCACAAGCAGAGTGATAATTGGAAAAGGACATTCTTGCTGGGAGATCTTAAAAAGGGGATTATAGAAAAATGCAGAATCAGACCAGGATCATAGAACCATAGAACCATTAAGGTTGGAAAAGACCTCTAAGATCATCAAGTCCAACTGCCAACCAACACCCCCAGGCCTCCTAAAACATCCCCTAAAGTGCCATGTCTACATGTTTTTTGAACACCCCCAGGGACGGTGACTCAACCACCTCTCTGGGCAGCCTGTTCCAATGCCTGACCACTCTGTCAGTAAAGATATTTTTCCTAACACCCAATCTAAACCTCCCCTGGCGCAACCTGAAGCCATTTCCTCTCATCCTCTTGCTTATTACTTGGGAGAAGAGACCAACACCCACCTCACCACAACCTCCTTTCAGGTAGTTGCAGAGAGTGATAACATCTCCCTTCAGCCTCCTCTTCTCCAGGCTAAACCCCCCCAGCTCCCTCAGCCGCTCCCCATCACACTTGCTCTCCAGACCCTTCCCCAGCTCCGTTGCCCTTCTCTGGACATGCTCCAGCACCTCAATGTCCTTCTTGTCCCGAGGGACCCAAAACTGAACACAGCATTCGAGGGGCGGCCTCACCAGTGCCGAGCACAGGGGCACCATCCCTGCCCTGCTCCTCCTGGCCACGCTATTCCTGATACAAGCCAGGAGGCTGTTGGCCTTCTTGCCCACCTGGGCACACGCTGGCTCATGTTCAGCCGGCTGTCAGCCAGCACCCCCAGGGCCTTTTCCATTGGGCAGCTTTCCAGCCGCTCTTCCCCAAGCCTGTAGTGTTGCACGGGGTTGTTGTGACCAAAGTGCAAGACCCGGCACAACATAACATAACGGGATGGACAACATAAAAATGTAGGAGCCCTTACCAACATACAAGGAATGGCAGGTGTTGCTCTAGAGTATTGAAGCAACGGGGAAAGTCATTCCACTGAACTCCAATACAGGCTAGAACCCAGTCTTCCAATAAAGATAGTTTTGTACCAGTGGAGATGGTAGAACAAATGTGGATGGAAGGCCACTGCCAGTGGGGCATAATGGGAAATGTCTTACATATTTGCTGTAAGTCTGACCGCAATACCTAACTTGTCTCACTATATAAATAATAGTGATGTGGAACTGGAGTTTGGAAAGAAGAGAGGAAGAGAAGAGAAGAGAAGAGAAGAGAAGAGAAGAGAAGAGAAGAGAAGAGAAGAGAAGAGAAGAGAAGAGAAGAGAAGAAGAAGACAGGTGCACTATAAATAACTTTAGTCATCACTACAGTTTGAACACAACATTCTTTTTATTCTGCTCAAAAGGGTACAGAAAACAAGAGATTTTAGCCTCTTTGGATCAGATCACCGGCATGGGAAGTTTAGTCTCCTGCCTTATACTTTGACATAGAAGTGCCTCCTTAATTTCTTGTGTACAAAGAAGATCTAGGCAGCACAAAAAGCTAGCACAGAACTGTGGGTGGAGAGGAGCTGCCACACACTTGAATTTCATCTGAGAAGACTGGGTAATGCAGCTGTTCTGCTGGCTAACACCTGGGGAAAAAGAAGCTCTAAGGAGGTATGGAAGGCTTAGTGCAAGGTTTTTTGCTTTCAATATACTTCATACAGCAGAATTTTTTCATTCAAAACCAACCAGTCAAGCACAGCAAAGAAACACCAGAGTTAATTTTGTGGGAGTCAGTTCAAAACTTTGTGTCAGGACTTCCTGAGTTTTGCTTCTCTCTTGGTCATGGGAAAAGGGCAATTTCTGGGAGCTGTTGAGGGTTGTCCGTGAGGCATCCAAACAGAAAGGTGGCTGCAGGGATTTACTCTCTTCTTCATTAGGTTCTTCAGCATGAAAGACCTCCCCATCAGCTCCTCACAGTGTAGTCCAAAAGAGGGCACAAAGGGAACTTGCTAGCATCCCAACTGGCACAAAACTGACCCTCGGACTAGCTGCACTGTCAGCATTGCATAAATCAGTGTAACAGCAGGAGACGGGGTGTGTCATGCCAATCCCATCCACATCGGATGGGATGCAGACGGAAGAGCACATCTTGGTGACGGTCGAGATTCCTATGAAGGGATAAACTACAACAAAGCAAGATGGAAGGAACAGTTAAGAATGGGAGGAATGGAGAAGAACTCTCCTTGTCCCTAGTGAAATATTAGCTGACTTCACCACTGAAGTCTTAGCTCCAGTTCAAACACAATTGGTCTACTTCCTACCAGGAATATCAGAAAGAGTTCCCACTGAGTGGCTGCAAGCTGAACAGCACCTTGCATCCTCTGTGTCCTGCCTTGATCAGCTTTACCCTACAAAAGGTCAGTTAGGCACTTTTTCTGCCTCTGCTTTGACTCTACTCTCTGTCTCCTGCCTCTCCTATGTACAGCCAGAACCTTATCAGCAGGACCTTGCAAAAGAGAGAGCCTCCATCTTCACAGTGCATTTCTTTGGACAGGTTATGACCTGTAGAGTCACCAGTCAGACTGACAATGCCTTTCTGAGAGCTCCAGAGAACTCAAGGACATTTTTGTTTTGCCTCCAAATGACCAGAAGTTGGTGTCCCCACCTTAGTGAGCTTGGCTCATCTCTACTGGCTTCTCTATTCCACCCAGCTTTCATAAACAGTTCTCAGGTTGGGAAAGCACTGTTTAACCCACACCCATTGTGTGAATCATGCAAACAGTCTGAAGAGCCAGAACTTTTTAGCTTCATGCCTCAAGCTCAAGTCAACATGTTTTTTCTAACCATGCCCAACACTGAGCGTTAACTATGAGCTTGCGTTCACTAAGTATTCGCTCACATGAAGACTACTTTCTGCAACAGCAGGAGCCTGCTCTCTGCCCCACAAGAGCTCTCTTCCAGGCTTATATATTTAAGTGAGAAAAGGTACTGCTCCCAGCGCCAGCAGTCTTCACTGTAGGAACACTGACTCATGTTAAAAATATGGATAAAGAAGTAATTGACCTTACCGTCCTCCAGGGAATACATAGTAGTCTTGCACATGGTTTCATTCTCCATGCAGTTCTGGATCGTCAGGCACTTATTAACAGCAATAGGTTCATGGCAAGAGTAACATTTTAAGGTCTGGGCTGCAAGGAGGAAAAACATGAGGCTGGGCTTAGTGTGGACCACCAGATTCTGTCCATGTCCCACCAGGCACCCCTGGGGAGGGTACCTCTCCAAAATACTCATACTGAGAACAGGAATGGAATAGTAAAAGGTATTTGTACCAATGGGAATGAGAAATACAGTAGTCTGGTGGTCAACCACAGCCTCAGATGTAGGTTCATACCCCCTGTAACAAGCCAAGCAAGACAGAGCCACACACACAAAACCCCACGATACAGGAAAGTCCTATCAACACCAGGTTGCTGAAAGTTTGGGGCACAAAGTTGGTCCTTCTGCTCTTGTTTTGTTATTGGTGGTGTGATAAGTTGGCTTTTTTTGCAGATAGGTCTTAAGTGGTGCGCTTGCCAGCCAGCTACATCCCCAAGTTCCTTTAATCTGTGTTATTCCCACAGGAGAGTAAACACGCATGTAGCTGGTTTACCTCAACTCTGTTCTTACTTTGCATCTGCTTTTCTCCTTGCCTTTGCATTAGTAAAGCTTCAGAAAGAGATCATAGACTCACAAACTCACAGAATCACAGAATGGTGGAGCATGGAGGGGACCTCTGGAGGTCACCTGGTCCAATCCCCCTGCTCAAGCAGGTCCACCTAAAGCGAGTTGCCCAGGACTGTGTCCAGCTGGGTTTTTACTATCTCCAAGAATGGAGACTCCATAACCTCCCTGTGCCTCCTTGAGACTCCTGTTGCCTCCCTGGCAACCTGTGCCAGTACTCACTCACCCTCACAGTAACAAAGTGTTTTCTGATGTCCCAGTTCTCTCAGCTTTGCCTTAGAGGAGAGGTGCTCATCTTTTGGTCCCTTCTTTGAACTCTGTCTATGTCCAGGTCTCTCTTTTACTGGGGAGCCCAGAACTGAACACAGCACTCCAGGTGTGACCTCACCAGTGTTGAGTAGAGGAGAAGGATCACCTCCCTTGACCTGCAGGCAATACTTCATCTAATGCAGCCCAGGATACCATTAACCTTCTTTGATTCAAGGGCACATTGCTGGCTCATGTTCAACCTGGTGTCCATCAGGACTCCCAGGTGTTTTTTGGCCAAGCTGCTTTCCAGCTGGATGGCCCCCAGTATATATTGGTTCATGGGGTTGTTCCTCATGGTGTATGACTTTGCACTTCCCCTTGTTGAATTGCATGAGGTTCCCATCAGCCCATTTTTCCAGCCTGGCAAGGTTCCTCTGGATGACAGCATGACCTTCTGGCATATCAGACACTCCTCCCAGTTTTGTGTCATCCACGAACTTGCTGAGGGTATGCTCTGCCCCATCGTCCAGGTCACTAATGATAAACAGGACTGGACGCAGTATTGACCTCTGGGGTACACCTCAAGTTGCTAGCCTTCAAGTAGACTTTGTGCCAGTGATCAGCATCCCCTGGGTTTGGCCATTCAGCCAGTTTTCAACCCACCTCAATGGCTGCTTATCCAGCCCATACCTCAACAGCTTGTCTATGGGGATCTTATGGGAGACAGTGTTAAAGACCTTCCTGAAATCCAGTTAGAAAATATCCACTGTTCTCCGCTCATCTACCAGGCCAGTCATTTCATCATGCCCTGC
Organism: Sula dactylatra; assembly: GCA_013389905.1. NCBI lineage: Eukaryota > Metazoa > Chordata > Aves > Suliformes > Sulidae > Sula > Sula dactylatra. The sequence continues at coordinate 14,254 of WEKW01007963.1, forward strand.
ACCTGGAGAAGAATGTGAACCAGTCACTGTTAGAACTGCACAAGCTGGCAACTGAAAAGAATGACCCACACTTGTGTGACTTCATTGAGAAGTTTACCAGGTTGGTCAAGCATCACTACTTCCCCTTGGTGAAGGATCTGGATACAAAGAGAAGTCGGACTTGAATGTGAGTTGCAGCAGGGAGAATTTAATCTATTGCTGTCCACTCTGTCAGCTCTTTCCAAAGACTGGGAGCTCTTGGGTAGGAGAGTGTCCCAGAGAGAAGGAGCTGTTGCCATCAAATCTACTGAGCCATGAGAACAAATTAAGCATAACCCTTCCCCTGTGCTGAGGTTCTGGTTTCGTGAGAAGAATATGTAAAAAGTTATTTTAAAAAGATGACAGTGGCCATAATAAGAGACTCCTTGGGACATGTAGCACTCTAGACACACACCATAAAAACAGACTTCGGTACCCAAGTCCCTAAATCCAGTCCAAGGTAGCTCACCCTGCCTCATCACTTACCGATTCCTAGATGCTCTTCATCACCTCCCTGTTGAGCTGCAAAGGCCCTTGCAAGCCTGCAGGTGCCAATTAGCTCCTAGACATGCAGAGTAACCACAGCCCAAGTCCTTCAGTGCCTAAAGACTTTTGAGATGAAGAGGTTTTAGAGAGAAGCACTGAAGAACCCAGGTTGCTGTAATGCAGTATTTCCAGAGCACTCCAGACTAAAGATATCAAACCAAAAAAGCATCTGGTATTTCCTATCACCAAGCAAGCCATTTTTGGACAAGATTTTCAGGGCACTTTGCTCTCTGCAGATCTTTCCAAGGAACCCAAGACCTGATCTATGCCCTCTTTTCCACCCCCCAGCCAGACACATGAATATGCCTTAGAAGCATAGCAATGCATTTTGGTACCATCACAGACCTCCTTGGTCTATCTGGAAAGCAGTTCTCACCCTACCTGTGTGACAGCCCTGCTGAAATCCCTTTAAACCCCAATGAAAAAGAAAAACAATTTAGCTCATCTCAGCATGCCTAAAATGGGGTGTTATAACAGCAGGCTCAGGCAAGGGAGCCACCTTATGAAAACAGATAATGCAGCTTCACTCTAAATAGTAAGCCAGAAAGAACCCTTTTATAAACAGACCCAGTGATTATCTTGCTTTTATTCAAAGCTCACTTTATTATTCTGTTTTGCTCATTGTGGACGAATGTTTTGTTTGTATCAATTCTATGTCTGACAGCTGTCAAACACATCTTTAGGGAGGAAGCTTTGTCGTTAGTCTCAGATTTCATGACACTTGTCACTGGACAAGTCAAAGCCACAGCATTTGTGTTCCTCTTTGGGGAAAAAAAAACCTACACAAAAAAAAATAATCAAAAGATAAGCATAAATGAACACCAAATTAAGAGAACATTGTTCCCAACATGTGCAAACCCAGTATTTTCATTAACCTTACTGAGACTAACAGGTAAAACACAGCTAAATATGTTAAATAGCAGCTATAGTTATATTTCATTTTGAGTTGGAAAAGATAGCAGAATAGGAAGTGTTTAACACAGTAAAATAACCAAAAGCTGGAATGAAACAACTTTGCTTTTGCAAATGAGGCTGCTTTTCAGCAGCAACAGTCAGCTGGCACCTCACAGAGCAGGGAAGAAACACCATGACTTCGAGACTTAAAGACCTATGGTGTAAAAGCCCTGTTTTAAGCAAGCTTTGGAATATCTATCTGGCCTATTTGTGGAAGGTAGATATTTGTGAAGATAACAAAACTATAGTGGTCCCTTTTTGTTTTAAGAGCTTATGAACTTACACATAGATAAGCAGACATACAGTAGCTTAAAAATTAAATTACACTATAAAAGGGAATAGAGACATATTAAAAGCCTTCTTTAAAAGAAGGGGTAAACATAAAACGCTAAAATATTTCAATTTAGTTATAGTACATTATTTTTAGAGTGCTGAAAACAAAAGAGGAGATAAAAAAGCAGAAAGTCTTGGAATTTCTTAGAAGAGATTTTACTAGCTTCACTTGGATATTGGCAGATCTTCCATCCTTCAGCTATGAATGTCTTTCCAGGAAATGCCAAAATTACACAGATTCCACTCATGCTCAGAAGAAAGCTTGGAGGAACTGCAGTTTTGTCATGGTTTTATCCCAGCTTTGCAGAGGAGAGAGTGTGCAGAAGAAAATTCTGCTTGCCAAATCCGCTATGACGTCTCCAAAATCTGCCAATGTTTGCCTGCCACATCAAAGCATCCATCCTGACTATACCTACCTGAATTGGACAGGGAAGTGGGGAAGGACCAGAAGGGAGAAATGTGGCAGCAGTGGGTCACAGCAGGAGCTTCTGCTACCCAGCTGCCCAACTCTTGATGAAGTCTTAAGTAGGATGGCAAAATTAGGTTGGTGAGTCAATCCTAGACCAAATTTGTATTCCATCCCATTGCTTTCCTGCTCCATTCTGCCTTTCAGATTCCTCCCCATCCCTTAAGAAGATCTGACTATAGACTCTCCTTCTCTCCAAGCCATCCTCTATTAATTAATGATGTTCCTCTCTGAACTGCTGTCTCTCCATTGACAAGCAGACACAAATCCCCAGAATGAACAGGGTATAATGAAGAAAGGAAATATGTCCTGCTCTGGAGACCAATGATGATTGATCTCCTCTGTAGCAGCTGTGGTGAGCTCATGAAGATCCCACTGATCTTGACACAGCACAAGCACCCAAAGGCTTTGAACTACTAGTGGCCAGAGCCAGGACACATATCTTAGAGATAACAGGACAGTCAGTGCATTACACAAAAGAGAGGTCTGCTGTTCCAGTGCTGGGTCTGCATCTCCAAACAGCAGCTGTGTTCTCCCCAAAAATCCTCCTAAACCCCCTTCTTTCTCCATCCACTTGTCCCTCTCTTGCTGAATCTGCTGAGCAGACCCAAAGATGGAGGAAGGAAAACATCCTTACAAAAGAAGGAAGCAAATACAAAGGAAAAAATCCTAACATAGTTCCACATCCCAGTTAGGCGCAGATAAAATCAGACCTACACTGCCTGGATCTGGAGGAGTACTACAGAGCATGCGAGTATCCCAATTAACAATCACAGCTCCTGCACTTACCCTTCATCGGACTTACCTTGGCCACCCAGGCTAACACAGACTCTGAGCTTGGGATCATCGGTATGAAATAAGTTTTTGTGCAAGAAGTTGTTCTGGTGGTAGCATCGAGGGATGGGGAGTCTGTGCCAGGGTGTCCTTTCCACTGTGCAGTTACCTTCCACCGTCAGAGGTTATGGCATCACCACTCATGTAGGACTGCCTGCAATGAGGGGATTCCCTACTTCCTAGGGAACGAAAACACTCATATCCCAAACACCCCTCTGTGTTTGGCTTTGTGCAGTTGGTAATGGAGGAGAAGAAACTGAATCCCACCAATGGAAACGGAGGGGTAAGGTTTGCAGGGCAGCCCTGCACAGACTGAACTCATGGGGCTTGTTCCCTACCTCCACATCCCAGATGCGTCACCCCCAACATCAGGCTGCTGTTGGCTGCCCACCTTGACTATGTGCTTTAAGCCTACCCCCTCCAGCGAGGTGGCAGGTAGCCTAACAGGGACAGAAAGGAGGGAGGGAGGATGGTGGGGGGACACTCCCTTTGGTGACAAACTCACAAATCCTTCTGAAAATGGGGAAAACCACCAGAACACTTCACACTTTTGTTTTCCAGGATGACCTGCTGAAACTGTCTTTGACTTCATGCAGACCACAGTGGGTTACTAAAACAGAGCTGGAAACATCAACTCAGCAGTACCTGGCCCACGAGCTTAGTGACCCAGCCCAGCTTTCCAACTTCTAGTGGCTAAAGTTTAATAAAACATACATGCAACATATAATTAGAGAGAGCCGCTACACACACTGCATTAAACTGGCTAGCTGGCTTCAGGGTGAAATATGAAAGGAGGAACAGAAATATTAAAAAAATGCAACCACAAAAACCCCAGAAGATGAGAGTCAGATTGAACAAGAACAGTAAAAAGTGAGAGCTGGAAATTGCATTAAAGAAATGACAAAATATAATCACACCTTGTCTTCTAACACTTCCTAAAGAGCCTGAACTAACAATCCCAATGAGACAATGATGATCCTGAACATCTGACAGGCTGTAAATATTCCAAAGACAGATTTTTTTGCTGAAACTGCTTGAAGTGGGAAGCATGCACTTCAGAGGGAACAGGACACTCCCCATCTCATCACGCTGCATCTCCTGCAGGAGTTTGGATAAGTCAGAGCAGGAACTTACCAAACTCCATGCAAGCGATGGCAACAAACAGAAGAGACAGAAACACCTTCATCTTGCATGGACCCTCGTCACCTGGTCACTGGGCTGCCACTGCTTTTCACCACTGGCTTTAATGGGACGCCTCCTGGTGGCTTGCCATGTACTGATTCCAACCCGAGATCTAATTCTACTGGAAAAATGAATCTGATTGAGCTATAAATGTATTGAATGAGCTACAAAGCAGGCCCCACCTCCTGCCATACCGTCATCTCTTTTCATGTTCCTTGGAGAAGAAAATTAGGGTTTGCGTGATGGACAATAGCTGAGGTTGTTTAAGCTGGGTGCATGCGTCTGAGCATGATGTGTAAACCCAGGGGCATTAAATTATTCCAGTGTCTATGCCTTGCTTTGCAGCTTGTTGATATTGCTTCATTTTTGTAGTGGTTAGAGAGATGTGGATGGCTTCCATGAATCCTGGGGAAAAAGCATCTGTAGCTGTGAACAGCAAGGCATTAAACCCCATTCTTCTCTGTGTTTTTACCCTCAGTAGGGACCAGAGTTTATCACCAGGAGAAGTGGAAATCTGACTTGGAGTCTCTTACTCACTGGAAACAGCATGGTTGGGGTTTTTGTTCTGTAGTACCTTTCCCCAAGATGTGAGCAGGGTTTCAGGGAGCTGTGGGTGGGAGCATGCCATCTCCCTCTCTCCTATTCCTGTCTTCTGCAAGACACAGGCAAAGGGAACACTGGGAAGACAACAGGACCAGGCCATGAAAGTCTGGGCCAAGGGAATGTCTCAGGCTCACTATCCTGAGCTGTTCAGGGAGGATGGTGTATGGAGAAGCCACTCTGGTCTGAGCCAACCCTCTCCAAGTGTGGCAGCAAGGCCACAACTTCTTTGCTTGCCAAAAACCTTGGCTTTCCCATCTCCAAGCCCTGCTAGCCCAGGCATCTGCCTGCTTCTCCTGTGTCTCAGGCCAGCCCCAGGCTAGTAAATCTTTCTACAACGTGTGATGGACAAGTTTGTGGAATTACAAAACCTGGTAAAGAAGAACCTTTCTGTGGTTATGCAAGGTGTCCCCCAACACGTATTTTTAATAAGAAAAGAAAGGAGGGAAAGTTGAAACAAAAAGGTTCTTAGAGATATTCCCACCACCTTTGTAATCTATTGCACCATTGGACAAACTTTATTCAGGGTTCCTATCACTCCAATTCTTGAAACATTAAAAGTAAACAGCCTTCTATTATTCCCAGACAAACAACCCAGTCCTTATCTCTGCCAACCAAAAACTCCAGTGATGGTCTCACCATTTTAGCAAGCCCTGCCACACTTACAAACAACTCCCTCCGCCCTCGGGAATTCTGACCCGTTGTCTATAGAGTCCTTATGTTGATGATGAAAGTTTAGCAGTTATTTCCAGCCCAAAATTATCTAGGGAAAGGCATTTTGGTACATTCTTGGTTTGGCACTCCTCATGTTCAGCAGAGAATTTCATAATCCTATTAAGAAACGGGAAATGCGCTTATTGTGTTTGCTTTGTTCTTAGGAAAGAAACCCTACTAAACATGGAAAGGGGTGTGGTTTCTGGTTTCTGGTATTAAGTGGGCTCAAATAATGTGTGCTAGATGGTTTCACATGTGCATCTGAAATGTGATCTTCATTACATTGTAAGTTTGGGGGTGGAAGAATATATGCCAACACCCTGATAAATCCAGTGCCCTCCTTCAGTTTGAAAGGTTGTTTTTGGGGGGGGAGTGAAAACGTACCTTACTCGTTTATAGTTTCAGTTGACCTTATCTGGGTCTTTAAGCATCACCTGAAATGTTTCCTCTTTTATGCATACACTATGCAATTGCCTTGTAGTGTTGGCAAGTCACCAAAAAAATAACAAGAATTAATAGGAACATCCAAACCAAGAATTAATAGGAACATCCAAACAGTGTTTTGTTGAACTCCTTTTAATCTTTCGTGCGTAATCAAAGCCTATTGTGCTTGGGGTTTTCCATTAACCACAGAGAAAAAAAGAATAAAAAGACACAAGCTGTATAAATCTGCCTCAACAACATACAAGATGGATTTGAAAAAAGGCATTTTCTAGTGTATGTGTTCAAAGGCAAACTAGTACAAGAACTCTGCATTTCAGAGGAGTTTGTTATCATAAATAAAAGTTCAGAGCCAGAGGTTTACTTCCAGCCTGAGAAACCTGTGCCAAACCCCTTTTCCGTCCTATCTGGCCAGCTGAGACAGCCTCTGTGTAAAATCCACCCTTCTTCTCAGGTAATCAAGATATGCCTGCCAGATTTCTACATAGTCTGTTGCCTGAATAAAACCGGCATTCAGAGCTTTTTCAAACATTTCAGAAATAGTGCCATGATCAACTCTATGCCTCTCCATCGCCAAAAGGTATGCATCTCCATCTGATAGGAGCAGTCCTGCATCAGTTGCGTCCACGCTGAAAATAGTCTCCAAATCCCATACACTCCCAATAGACTGGCTCACATTGCCTAATTACCAGGCTGAGGAGGTCCTACTGGGAATTCCTAAGATATGCCCATCCACCTCCAGGGCAGAGTTTCAGGGACCGTGGGCTGCATGTTTATACTTAGAGAAGTCCAGGCACTGGCTTTCATTCAGAGCCTTCTTTACTTGATCATTTTAAACTCTCTATTTTCTTGATTCTAATCATCTTGTCATATATCTCCTAGAAATCACACAGCTTTCTAGAGCAGACAAATATATGAGCAAAAGCTATGATTAGATTCAGAGGTAGATGTGGGGAGGTGCTGACATGACAGTGTCATATGCTAGTGCTAAGCTTTTGCTGCACACCTACAGGTAGGTTAAACCCAAAAACATTCCCGTCAGGTGAGTAAATATTATTATCTCAATATCATATATAAGGAAGCTGAGATGCAGAGGTTAATTAGGCTCGTAGAGCAAGGTAGTAACAACTCCAGAAACAGCCAGCATTTCATTCCACATGATGTAACTACTAGTTAATGCTCCTTTTTCATTGGTGCTCTTCTGCTATTTTTGTGCAACCTTGATAGGAGGTGCATGTGTTACTAGAAGCAACAGGAGTGAGTACTGGCCTGAAAGCCATAGCATGAACAGAGGTTTATTCTAAGCTCTGTCAATGATTTGCTAGCTAACCTTGGAAAATTATCCTCAGTTTCCCCATTGTAGATATTAAGTTAGTGCATGTTGTAGGGTTGATCATAATGACAATATAAGCTCTGTATTAGAAAGGCTAAAGAGGAGATTTGTTCAAACAATTCACAGTTTTCTTCTACTAGCTTCAAAATACTGTCAGTGATGAAAGTCACTTAAGGAAGCCAGCGGCAAGGATGGGTTAGTCTAATTAGTAATCCTGCTGGTGTGCAGAGTGCCAGGGATTAATTTACCATGAACTTTACCTCTGACGCATGTCCCCCATCTCTCTCTCATAGAAACCACAATTCTCCAGAGATGAGAGCTACTTCACACCTAAAAGAGGGAAATTAAACAGACACTTTTGCCCTCCTCCATTTTCTCTTTAAAAGCTCTTTAAAGAGAAACCTGGAAAAGTGAAGTAAAAAATAAACAGTGCCAGGCCTGAATCTGGCCTATCCCTATGAATAATGCATCAGGAATCCAACCCTGCAGCTCTCTTAGAGCCATTTTTACTCAGGCATCACTCATTAGCTCATTAGTCACAGCAGCCTTATTCCTACTAATTGATTTTACTACAATTCCCTACAATGTATGGCCAAGATCCAACATGTTTCTGCCTGGCTTTAAAACCATTGTACAGGTACATCTTTACAAGACACTTCAGCCCTCTCTGAAGCCTTCTGAGTATGTAAAGGTTGGGTGATTCCTGGAACAAAGTTGTTGGAAGGTTCCCTTGGGGAAAGGACATATGTCCCCTCAATCTGACAAGCCATAGGCTCAAAGCAGCCTGCCAAGCAGAGTTGTGACTTTCATACCTGGTAGCAGGTCAGTCTGCTATAAATTGGAGCTGCAGATGGGTACAGAAAACTTGGCAGCTCTCTCCACACTGGCTTCCACCTTGGTACTGGGCAGGGATGTGAGGGATGCTGGTTAGTGCAGGATCTGGGACAGACGGATCAGACAAGACCGCAGGTACGAAGGGTTTCATTAACTCTGCTGCTCTTCCCAAATTCCCACCGAACCTCACTACAGCTATCCCCTCTGCCCCAGGCATGTGTTGTATGCTCTGCCTGAGAATTAGTCATGCTTTGTATATTTGCCAGGACAGGAAGGTAGGGAACAAGATCATTTGTTTTTATAAGGAGTCTTGTTCCCTGTATGCAATGATTCACCTGCTTTTTTTTTTTTTAACCTGCTTTTTTTTTTTCACTTTGAACTCAGTGCAGGTACCTCTTATCTCTAGGTTATTTCTGTGTAGCACTTAACTCTTTTGTGGTAGGATTTTCATATTTATCACCTGCCTGGCCAGTGGCCAGCATATAGGTACACCAGTCCTATGGGGGAAACTTAACAGGAGCTAGTAACTATGAAACCATGTTCTCCCTCTCTCATAATGTGCATAGAAAGGATTAATCATACATTTATCACTAGTGGGAATTTGTCTTCCTTCCCTATCAAGTTTTTCTAGTTTCCTTTTTTTCTTTTTGCTTTCAAGACGGTATCTTTCCCTTCCCATCAACCCTGACTGACTGAGGGAACAATCACTTGTTTGCTCCAACCAGCTTTCCAAGGCATTGTTAATGATGCAAAAATATAAATCATAGAATCATAGAATTGATTAGGCTGGAAAAGACCTTTAAGATCATCAAGTCAAACCATTAACCCAGCACTGACAAGACCACCACTAAACCATGTCCCTAAGCAGCACATCTACATGTCTCTTAAATACCTCCCAAGATGGTGACTCAACCACTTCACTGGGCAGCCGGTTCCAGTGCTTGATAAGTCTTTTGGTGAAGAAATTTTTCCTAACAGCCAATCTAAACCTCCCCTGGCACAACTTGAGGCCATTTCCTCTCGTCCTTTTGCTTGTTACTTGGGAGAAGAGGCCAACACCCACCTCACCACAACCTCCTTTCAGGTAGTTGCAGAGAGCAATAAGGTCTCCCTTCAGCCTCCTCTTCTCCAGGCTAAACCCCCCCAGCTCCCTCAGCCGCTCCCCATCACACTTACTCTCCAGACCCTTCCCCAGCTTTGTTGCCCTTCTCTGGACACGCTCCAGCACCTCAATGTCCTTCTTGTCCCGAGGGACCCAAAACTGAACACAGCATTCAAGGGGCGGCCTCATCAGTGCCGAGCACAGGGGCACCATCCCTGCCCTGCTCCTCCTGGCCACGCTATTGCTGATACAAGCCAGGAGGCTGTTGGCCTTCTTGGCCACCTGGGCACACGCTGGTTCATGTCCAGCCAGCTGTCAGCCAGCACCCCCAGGGCCTTCTCCGCGGGGCAGCTTTCCAGCCACTCTTCCCCAAGCCTGTAGCATTGCCTGGGGTTGTTGTGACCCAAGTGCAGGACCCAGCACTGAGCCTTGCTGAACCTCACACAGCTGACCTCGGCCCATCGATCCAGCCTGTCCAGATCCCTCTGCAAAGCCTTCCTACCCTCAAGAAGATCAACACTCCTGCCCAATTTGTTGTCATCTGCAAACACTCTGAGGGTGCATTCAATCCCCTCATCCAGATCATTGATAAAGGTATTAAACAAGACTAGCCCCAAGACTGAGCCCTGGGGAACACCACTTGTGACTGGCGGCCAACTGGATTTGAATCCATTCACCACAACTCTCCGGGCTCGGCCATCCAGCCAGTTTTTTACCCAGCCAAGAGTATGCCTGTCCAAGCCATGAGCAGCCAGTTTCTCCAGGAGAATGCTGTGGGAGACAGTGTGAAAGGCTTTACTAAAGTCTGGGTAGACAACATCCACAGCCCTTCCCTCATCCACTAAGCCAGTCACCTTGTGAGAGAAGGAGATCAGGTTAGTCAAGCAGGACTAACCTTTCATAAACCCATGCTGACTGGGCCTGATCAGCTGGCTGTCCTGTATGTGCTGCATGACGGCACTCAAGATGACGTGCTCCATAACTTTCCCCAACACCAAGGTCAGACTGACAGGTCTGTAGTTCCCGCGATCCTCCTTCTAGCCCTTCCTGTAGGCGGGCATCACGCTTGCTAACTTCCAGCCATCTGGGACCTCCCCAGTTAGCCAGGACTGCTGATAAATGACGGAAAGTGGCTTGGTGAGCACTTCTGCCAGCTCCCTCAGTACCCTTACGTGGATCACATCCCGCCCCATAGACTTGTGTGTGTCTAAGTGGTGTAGCAGGTCACTAACCATTTCCCCTTGGATTATGGGAGCACCATTCTGCTCCCCATCCCTGCCTTCCAGCTCAGGGGTCTGGGTACCTGCAGAACAACTGGTCCTACTATTAAAGACTGTGGCAAAGAAGGCATCAAGTACCTTAGCCTTTTCCTCATCCTTTCTCACTATGTTTCCCCCCCACATCCAATAAATGATGGAGGTTCTCTTTAGCCCTCATTTTGTTGCCAATGTATTTATAGAAACATTTTTTATTGTTTTGTTTTTTTTTTACTGCAGTAGGCAGATTAATTTCTAGTTGGACTCTGGACCTTCTACTTTTCTCCCCACATAACCTCACAACATCCTTATAGTCCTCCTGAGTGGCCTACCCCTTCTTCCAAAGGTCATAAACTCCCTGAAAACTCTATCATTTCATGACTGCTGTGCCCAAGACAGCCTCCAACCATCACATCACCCACCAGTCCTTCTCTGTTCACAAAGAACAGGTCCAGCAGGGCACCTTCCACAGTTGGCTCCCTCACCAGCTGTGTCAGAAAATTATCTTCCACACACTCCAGGAACCACCTAGACTATTTTCTCTGTGCTGTATTGTATTTCCAGCAGACACCTGGTGAGTTGAAGTCCCTCACAAGAACAAGGGCTAGCCATTGTGAGACTTCTCCCTGCTGCTTATAGAATGTGTTGTCTGCCTCTTCATCCTGGTTTGGTGGTCTATAACAGACTCCCACCATGATATCAGCATTGTTGGCATTCCCTCTGATTCTTACCCATAAACACTCAACCCTATCGTCAGCATTGTGAAGTTCTAGAAAATCAAAACACTCCCTAACATACAAGGCTACCCCACCTCCTCTCCTTCCTTGCCTACCCCTTCTGAAGAGTTTATAGCCAGAGTTTATAGGTCTGAGTCATCCCACCATGTTTCCGTGATGGCAACTATATCATAGTTTCCCTGCTGCACGATGGCTTGCAGCTCTTTCTGTCTGTTGCCCATGCTGCATGCATTGGTGTAGATGCATGATTGCCCTGATATTGATCCCACCACCTTTTTGCAGGAAGATGCCCTAATTAGTATGTGACCATTCTCAGGTGCTCCTGTGTTTTCTAACACACCCATAACCCTTGTGTCTTTGCTGCCACATGGATCTCCATCCCCTACCTCTACTGAGACGGCAGACCAAAGGACCTTGCTAGCACACCATCCCTCAAACATTGGCATGCCACCCCCCACTCTTAGCTCTAGGGAGCCTCGTTTTATCCCTTTCCCCCTTCAAGTCTGGTTTAAAGCTCTTTCAATGAGCCCCGCTAACTCCTGCACAAAGATCCTTTTCCCACTTTGAGTCAGGTGTACCCCATCTGTTGTCAGCAGGCCTGCTGTCATGTAAACCAACCCATGATCAAAAAACCCAAAAATCTGCCAGTGACACCAAGCCTGGAGCCAGGTATTGATCTCCTGGCTCTTCCTGTTTCTTCCCTCATCATTCCTGGCCACTGGAAGGATGGAGAAGAACACTACTTGTGCTCCTGATCACTTAATCAGTCGTCCCAAGGCCCTGAAGTCTCTCTTGATTGCCCTCAGACTTCTTGTTGCAACTTCATCACTGCCTACCTGAAAAATGAGTAATGGAGAGTAACTGAGGGCTGTACCAGGATAGGAAGCTTTCTCTTCAAATCTTTAACCCAGACCCCAGGGAGGCCTGGGGGGTATCTCTAGGTGTACCTGCTCAAGAAGGGGGGTTGAGCAAGATGATCTCCAGAGGTCCTTTCCAACCCCAACCATTCTGTGATCCTGTGATTCCACGAGGCAGCAGACTTCCCTAAGAAGTGGGTCCGGTCTGCATATTGGGCCTTCTGTTCCCTTCAGAAGGGAGTCTCCTATGACCATGACCCATCTTTTTTCCTTCTGGTTTTGATGCAGGGTGTAGGCTGACTTAATGTCAGTGATACCTCCAAGCTGGATGAACCACTATCCTCATTACTGTTTTGTTCCACTTGCAGAGCCCTGTTATGCAAGGGCACCTGGGAAGGTGGGGTGGTCATGGGGGGACACGCCTGATGTGCCAGGCAGGAACTCATCACCATTGCCCCTTATCCCTTAAGTCACTGTGTTCTGTTGGGTGGAGGGAGGATAGGGAGTCCTCGTATCACGCGTCCTGTCTGCCTGTGGGACCTGTCCCAGGGAGGGCAGGGTGTGATTGCAACAGTCTCTATCTCTCAGACTCCCTGATACTCCTCAACCCACGCATCTCGTCCCAGAGCTCTGGCACTCAGCGGAGGAGCTCCTCTGCCTGGGCGCAGCTCCCACAGGTGTGCTCACTGCTGCCGCCCGGTACTGGCGTAGGGGCAGGGCACGGCCTGCAGCCCGACACCTGGGCGGCAGCGTGTTCCCACCGGAGCTCCCTCTGGGAAGCTGCGTCAGTCGTGGTGGGGCAGAGCTTGGAGAGGCCATGGCCTTCTGCTGGGTGGATACCGTTGATCCCTGGTTGAGCTGGCAGAGCTTCAGTGCCCTTCCTGCACGCCATTCTGCACTAACTACCACGCCACGCCCTTGTTGATGCACCATGCCCTGTTTTCCCACCCTGTTCATGGTGCTCCTGGTCACTAGAGTTCACTAAGTACTTCTTTTATACATGTATGGGGGCTTGGCCGCCATTGCTTCTGGCCCCGCTCAGGTCTCCTCTTGTCGCTGTCGCTGCAGGCTCCGGGTGAACGTCTCGGCTCCCCATGAGGTTCCCCCGGTTCGGGAAACCCCACTGTGCACCATGCTAGAGTGCTCCACTCCCGATCACACCAGCCCTGGAACTGCTTGCCTTAGAGACTGAGATATTGCTCAGCTTAGCTGTCACCTGCTTTAATTATCCCCTATGTTCCTTCAGGACTTAATCCAATGAACAAGAGGTGCTTTCCTATCTGAGTCACTTCTAACTGACCCAGAGGGAAGAACAAGGACAATAATTGTAAATGACCTGACTGAAAGGAAATAGCTTTGCCTCCAAGCCCTTTTCATCCCTCTCTAATGCTGCAGTGCTTGGCACTGAAGCTGGAAATACCCATGTCTCTGACTGAGGAGTGTGTCTCCAGGTTCAGTCTGCCCAAAACATTAGAAAACCCAAGTGTCTTGAAGATATCCCCACTGCCCAGGTGATAGGCTCAGCCTGTCTCCCACCAGCTGCAAGAAACATCCCAAGTTTGGCCTCCAGATGCTTGAGGATTTCAGGAAAAAATTTCTGACCAAAATATTTCCAGCTCCTGGAGCATTTGTCCCTGGTAAAGGTGAGGGAAGCAGCCCAGTGGTGATGTTTCCCAGCCAGGTGAGCAGTTCAGCCCATCTGACGGTCCTGACAAATGGGTAAAGGAAGGTCTGTTGGAGCCAAGACCAGTTCATGGGCACTTGTGACAAAGCAGGAGCGCAAACACCCCTGGCCACACCAGCAGCAGAATTCACACAAATCACAAAATAGTTAAGCTTGGCAGGGACCTCTGGAGATGGTCTAGTCCAACCTCTCCATTCAAAGTAGTGTCACTAGAGCGGGTTGCCCAGGGCTGTGTCCAGTTGGGTTTGAGTATCATCAGAGATGGAAACTGCATGACCTCTCTATGCAGGCCTTCCCAGTGTTCAACCACACTTACAGTAAAGAAAGATTTTTTTCATGTTTAAATGGAATTTGCTGTGTTCCTGTTTGTGCCCTTTGCCTCTTGTCCTGGCACTGGGCGCCACTAAGAAGAGCCTGGCTCTGTTCTCTTTGCACCCTCCCTTCAGGTATTTATAGACATTGATAAGATCCCCCTTGAGCCTTCTGTTTTCCAGACTGAAAAAATCCCCAATCTCTCAGCCTCCCCTTGTAGCACAGGTGCTCCAGTCCCTTCATTATCTTTTTAGCCCTTCTTAGGACTCTCTCCAGTATGTCCATGTATCTCCTGTACTGGGGAGCCCAGAACTGGACACAGGACTTCAGGTGTGGCCTCACAAGCGCTAAGTAAGGGGGAAAGATCACCGCCCTTGACCTGCTGGCAATGATCTGCCTAACGCAGCCCAGGAGGCTGGTCATCTTCTTTGCCACCAAGGAATGCTGCTGATTCATGTGCAACTTGGTGTCCACCATGGCCCTCAGTTTCTTCTCTGCAAAGCTGCGTTCTATCTTATCAGCCCACAGCCTGTCCTGGTGCCTGGGGTTATTCCTCCCCAGATGCAAGACTTTGCATTTCCATTTGCTGAACTGCCTGAGGTTCCCCCATTTTTCCAACCTGTCTGGGTCCCTCTGAATGGCAGCACAGCCATCTGGTGTATCAGCCACTCCTCCTAGTTTTGTATCATCTGTAAACTTGCTGAAGGCGAGCCCTGCCACATCACCAAGGTCATTAATGAAGATGATGAACAGTATTGAGTCCTGCGGTACCCCACTACTCATTTGCCTCCAACTGGACTTTGTGCCACTGACCACAAGCCTCTGGGCCCAGCTGCTCCACCAGTTTTCAGTCCACCTCACTGTCCACTTCTATAACCCATACTTTGTCAGCTCATCTATGAGGATGTTGTGAGAGACAGGGTTGAAATCCTTAATAAGGTAGAGCGAAAAAACATCCACTTCTCTCACACCATCCACCAAACCAGTCACCTCATCACTGAATTTCCCCTTTGTGAATCCATGCTGACTCCAGGGTTGTGATGCTGCTTTTTGTCTTGTTCCCCTCTCAAGATCTTGATCTCCACCACCTCACAGACACTGCAGCCAAGGCTGCCCCCAGACTTCACATCCCCAACAAGTTCTTCCTTGTTTGCAAGTGTTTTTTGGCCAACAGCTTGGCCATAGGCACTATGAGGAGTTATCAGAGAGCTGGGTTTGTTCAACCTGGAAAACAGGCTGAGAAAAAAGGGGTTCAGTGGGTCTAACAACATCTGACATAAAAGAGGGTCAAAGAGAAGGTTGAGCTGGGCTCTCCTTGAGGACACCCATTGACCACAAGTTGCAGGAAGTGAAATTCTGTCAGATATAAGGGAAAATATTTCTCCATACCAGTGTTAAAAAACAGGAACAGGAGACCAGAAAGGCTGCGGTGTCTCCATGCTTGGGATACAATGAAGAGCATGCTGAGCTAATGCACTACTTCCTCATCTCCAGGCTCCAGATTAACTTATTTCTGCGTCATGTCTCTCAGCAAAAGCGGTTTATGGTCCTGATAACACATCCATGCCAGGACGTCTTACTGAGACTGCACTGGCAGATCTGGGACCTGCCACTGCCACCTTCCGACAAGAGAAGAAAATGCAAAAGCCTGGTCCCAGCCTATTTCCCAAGGGAAGAAGGGAGGCATTTTTAGGATTACTTTGGTAGGTTTTAATTGTCACTGTTTCCAAAATTCAGGTTTCATAATCACTTGGCTCCACTCAGCTTTAGGGTGAGATACATCCATGTGAAAATAAAAAAGAGAGAAAAATTCAGTCTATCTAAGCTCCTTTGAACAATCCATGAATTGAACTCCGACATGCAATGAGTAGCTGCACCTTGCCCTTATGAAAAATCTGAGCACGGCAAAGTGGTCACCTACAAGACGCCAACGCCCCACATCTATTGAATTGTCATATTTGGGTTTTGTCATCTTTCCTTTAGTAGTTTGGACAGTGATACTAAATGGGTGCCGTTCTGGAGCCAGCAGGTTTAACCGGTCTGAGCTCAGGAGGGGGTCCTCGTGTGAAACTGAGACTCTCGTGTGAGAATGGATGACTGCATCCCCACAATTTTGAAAAGACAGAATCACAGCCAGTAGCACCTGGTGCTCAGGGACTACAACCCGTGACATTGTTCTCAGTGATGCGGGCATGACAGGAATCTGTGTGAAATACAATACACCCAGTTGTTGTTTGTGTTAATTGGCATGGAGAAGGAGAGCAAGGCATGCTACTCACACCTCTTCCCCCATGGGTTGGGTTTGATGCTGTACATGTCACATTTTAGACATGCCACCTTAACTCTTTCTACACAAAGAACAAGAGTTATTAACCTAATGGCAGCTGGGATGGCAAAGTGTCTCTGTGTCACAGGAAGGGCCAGATCACCAAACCCAAGGAGACATGGGTACATTGTGCCTCGCTTTAAATCTCTTTTTCTTGGGGGATGATAAACAGGAAGATTGGAGCATGTTCCCACAGCCATGCAAAGCACCTGCCATCTTTATAGCCTCCTCCCATCTCGGCTGCTGCTCAGGTCAGCGCTGCAGCCTGGTGGTTCCATCTTCCCCCTTGCTCCCCCGCTCCATGGCCTCTCATGTGGATCTGATACCCATGAACTGGGAGGGAAAGGAAACAGAGGGAAAGAAAGTAGAGAGGTTTAGCACTGGCAGGAAGGTGGAGCTCTTGGCTCAGTAATTTTTTTTCTTCCTTTAGCACCACTCAATTTTTCCCTTGCAAACCATCTACCTACACACTTTTCTTGACTCCTCCACGTCAAAACTAGCAAATGAACCCAGTTTTCTGGAGACTCCCCTCTACCTCCAGAGCTATTCCTTCCTCTAAAACCTGTGTTTACCATGGCTAGAATGGAGGCATGTGCAGAGGGACAGAAAAGGGCAGGGATGGGGAGGCAGGAATTCTCCCATTTCAGACCCATTTTCTGGCACATGTTGTCTCCTACCCAGAGACGATCACCGTGACATTGGGATGCCAGTGAGAAACGTCTGCAGAGCCAACTGAAACAGAAACACTGGCAACATGTTTGTTTGATTTCCAGAAATACTCTCAGGTATGTGGTATCTTAACTGCATATCTTAACAAGGCTCACCTGCAAATAATGGACCTTAACAAAGGAAGCAGCTCTATTACCTCTGCGTCAAAACATTAATGGTGTCCCCTCTTAGATGTTGGAAAAATGGCACCATTTTCCTGAACTTTCTGAACACCTGAAAGGTGGGAGAGCCCATCCTGTGCTTGTCTAGAGACAGACAGGTCCCCATGGGGTAGCAGGAGCTGGCACGTGTGAGGCAATGTGAACAGAAAGGACGGGAATGCTGGGCAGGACAGAGTTGTAGCCTCTTGGGGTAGGTTTCTTCTGTCCCCACCTGCTGTGCAGTGCCCTCCTGTGCTGAAAATACTCCCTGTCAACACTGATGCTCTCCTGTCCCAAGAACACTTGTAGGCAAGACTGCAAAATATGGATTGCAAGGAGGGAGAGCAGTGGAGAAGAGCCTTTTCCAGGAAGAAGATAGTCCAGGTTGGGGTTACCCAGAGAAAAGGAAAGATATTTCTAAGTCTTTGTTTCAAACAGCCTGTGGCTGTTCCTAAGAAACTCCTGAGAGACCGTCGCTGTTATTCTGCATTTGTCTTACATTCCCCAGGGAACATAATCTCCTTTTCCCACGGGATCCAACTGGGCTCCCCAAAATAATAAAGCTTTAAACAAAAATTAGAATGACACATCTTTGCAAAGCAGCATGAATGCTCCCTGGTTCAGAAGAGCAGGGGGGAAGACTCCAGAGCAACGAGGCCCCACATCTGTGTGTCCATGTGTACATCTGTCTGTGGGCAGGAAGGCGGCCAGAGCAGCCCCTGCGGCACTGCAGCCCCAGGGAGCTCAGAAAGAGGAGCAGCTGCCCACAGACACCCACACAGGGGCCGTTATGTGCCCAAAATAGCTGCCCTCTCCAACAAGAAAGAGCACAGGCTCAAAGGACAAATCCCATGTCCATTCCCAGTAGGGTCACGGGCAAGTCAATGATATTTATGAGCACAACTATTGAAGGCAAAGACAATCCCTGTTCTTTATCCATCACGAGGAAGAGACTCCAATGGCCTTGAGATGGCATGTATAGATTTATCCCTCCCTATAGTCTGTAGGCTCAGCCTTATGTCTGTCCTCCTTTTGACCGGCCTGCAACCCCCAGCCCTGGACTTTTAATCCAACCCAATCACCTTCTTTTCACACAAAGCAAGAGGTAATATCTGTAATAGCTGCAAAACCATCCAAAAATTTTGTTCCAAGTGTACCTTTTTTATTAATTCCATATATTTCATTGGAGTATAAGAAACAATATGTAACATACTCTACACTTATGTTAATATATTGAAAGAAATCCATGTTTCTTTATTCTGCTTATACTGTTACAATAAAGGTAGTACACAATTACAGGTCTCACATATATGTATTAGTAAAAGCAACATTTCAGTGTAACCACCTCAGTGAAATGAGATAATCCAAGAAAGCTGAAATAAAATGTGTCAATATTTTTTCTGCAACACTTTATGGGCCTTATTATATTTTCATGAAGTGTTTCAGTTTTGATGAAATGGTAGGGTTTGGGCTGGAAAAATTGTTCCCTCGGAAAACATTGGTCCTGGGAAGCCTGTTAAGCCTTTCATTTCTCAATTTACACTATCAGAGCAAAGCTGGACAAGTTAAAACATTCAATCTGTCCCTGATGCTTCTGATTCTCTGCTTTGCATGCAATTATCTGGTTAAAGGCAGCTCCCCCTTGGCTCCCTACTCAGGATTTCATGTGTTAATGGTTCCTCCTTGACTTGTGAGATCTGGGTCCAAAGCATCTCTACCAGGTCTGGAAAAAGCCAGCAGATGGCAGGACCGACCCAGGGCTTTGTGTCCCTGTGCACAATGGACACTCCCAAAATGGAAAACGGGGTGTGTCTATCCCCATTCCAGTTTGATGGCCTCAGACAGCAGCTTTCCAGGGGTGAGATAACTCCTCCAGGATCAAGGAAGGATCCAGAGCCATCTTCATCCCAAACAGCTGAGACCCACAGCACCTCACCGCTAAGGATGACAGTGAAAGCACAGCCCAGCTTCAGGGTGCAAAAGCACTGGGACCACAGGAGCAAGGGGCTTGCGGTTGGGCCCTAAGCCTCCAAGCATCCAGATGTGCGCCACATCTGCCTTTCCCACAGACAGGAGAGCATGGATGCCTATACTTCATTCCAGCATGGAGGCTCAGCCACCCAGATTTTCCCACATGGGTGGTGGGACCACAGCCTCCTTCTTGGCAAATAGGGTCTCTGGGAGGCAAGTCATTTCAAATAACACATAACTTGAGTAAATTAACACCAAGCAAGGACATTCTTTGAGTCATAATTAAGCAACTGTCCTTATTTGTTCTGGCTGTTTGTGCAAGGAAGTCACATCAGGTTTCTGTTTTCCACATGAAGAAATTTCGCCCTTTTGGAAAAAAAAAATAAAATCTCAAAAACAGTTGGAAGAATTTAGTTCATTTTTAAGTCCTCCTTTTCAGCAAACAGCAAACCCAGTGAACCTGGTGGAAAGGGCTGGTGCTGCAGTAAGCTTTGAGCATGTACAATACCCAAAAATGAGAGCCCTTGCGACGTTGGCGTAGTCGTAGATGGCAGCAGCTGACGTTGAAGTATGGCCATTTCCAGGACGGAAGCACAGAAACCATTTTCTCATTAGCATGCTCCAAAACAGGCAGGTATTTGACTTAAGCTCTTCTTATTTTCCAGTGAAAACTGTTCCAGGATATTTTATGCTTGTGTGGAGCAAAGCTGCCTCCCTTCGTAACCTCTCGTCTTGTCAGAAAAGGTGAAGATCTAGTTTTCTGCTGAATTTTGCTTGCACAGTCCAAGTAAACACATTCAAAGCATTTTAGGGCTGTCCCACCATGGCCCTAAAGTTCCAAATCAGGCATTTGGTTTAACAAGCCACCAGTTTTAATGCTCTATAGATGCTGGGTTCTTGCTACTTATTTTCTTCTTATTATTAATGTTTTTAATTACTACAGCTGCACATTTTCAGGCCTTTCACTCCTGGGCTTTATGAGAGCTGGGGTTCTCACATGATTTCTGGTGCTGGGGACTTGGAGGCAAAGAAAAAAAATCTATAGTAAGACCAGAAATTGTGAGAGTTGGCAGAACTGATCATAGGATGCTTGGGATTAAACTGCTGAATAACATCTCTTGCATTTGACAAGCTGTCATACCCTCCCTCTCTCTCAAATATACGTATAACTATCAAAGAGATCTTTGCCACATGCATTTGAAAGGAAAAACTGCAAATATCTCTTCTTCCATAGACTAACCATATAGGAATATAGCACGAGGAGGACAGAAAGACAAAAAGAGAGTGAAGAAAACACATATCTCCATACGCAATTTATTAATCATCTATAGGCTCAAGAACACATGTGAACTGACCTTCAGATCTGTCCCCTGGCAATACCATTAATATAACTTGTTATTTGTATAGGGTAAGTAGCCTGCTGAATGTTCTTCCCACCAGCCCTTGCTCCCTTGCATAACTGAGTCCTTGGCACAAGCAAACTCTGAAACGCAGGGATAGGAAGGAGATGGCCATTGGAGGAGGCAACCAGGTCTCATAACCCTGCTCATAGCTTTAGTCCATGGGGTCATCCAGGGCAGCATCCTCAAGAGCCTTGTAAAGGCATGAACAGGCATTAGGACACAGCTATTCTGATGGCTTTTAAGTTTGGCTTTTTGCTCACAGCAGAGGTATTGTGAGGGTAATTGAGTCCAAAACCAAGATACCTTTTACCACGTGGCTATAAAAGAGTTATAGCCCCATTACTTGCAAGGTAGAGTATGCTGGGTGCTGCCTTGGTCTCACTACAACATCTACTCATAGCAAGTGGCGAGGAAAAAATGAACCCTGCAAACAAGGTTTCTAACCCTCTTGGGAGGCAGGCTCAGGCACAGGGAAGCTAGGGAATATTTACCCCACTTCCAGTAATTTTTTCCCTGTGCTATATGTGCATAGCAGAGTTTTGTGGCGCATCTCGAGCCCTGCGGGCCCAGCAGGTCCCAGCAGGTGAAGGAGGATGCATTAGCCAGAGGAAGGCACATCTGAGGACCAACGAGACAAGGGTTGCATTCTTACCAAACTCATCACCTAATTGCGGGTCATGTCCCAATGACCAGTTCCTCCTGTTGTAAAGGTTGTCATTAGCATCTGTGTCATTTTAATTAAAAGATGGGGAGAAGGAGGAGGAAAAAAACATGTAACCACTTTTGTTGCAAATATTTCTATGCATCTGCACACCATCTTTCAAAAGAAGCGGTTTATCACTCATTTACATGGGGATAGAGGTATAACTGAATAGCATGTGCAGCTTGAGAGGCTTTGTTTGTTGACACAAAATAGAACCACATCCAGGGAGGGCATGGCTAAAGACTGCCAATGCTACACCTGATTTTTGCTGCTAGAAGAGAAAAAAAAGCCCCGTGCACCTCTGATCCATTAATGAAAGTAACAGCAAGCTTTCGCCTGACAGTTTAAGGCTCAATTTTGACTTGTTTTGTGTCTAGCCGGTCCACAGGTAGGCAAAGCAGGTAGGAAACCAGCACGATGCAGAGATGGCAGGAGGACACGTCTCCCATGGGATGGCCGAGAACTTCCAGGAGCAATGCTGCCAAAAGACCTGGGAAGATCCTGGGATCTGAGAGACAGCAGGAGTGGCAGGTTTGGTGGTGGAGTCACCTTCTGCAGTCCATGTGCACCATCAGCCAGGGACTGCACGTTGAACCTAAAGATCTGAGTATTGATATCCTTGCCTCTGACTTCAGTAAATTTTGCAAAGAGACCTGTCGCCCTGGAACATTTAGGTATCGATGTTATTGTCTATCACCATCACAAGTCCAAAGTGGGGAAATCGAGGCATGAAGTCTTTGTAACATGCAGACTAACTTTTAGCGGTCCTGTTCCCAGTGCGCTTGCTCCGTTAGGAGTAACGGGGTTGACTCAGACCCCAATAACTGGCATTTTTCATTAAAATGCACCTGGAAAACGCAATTCCCAAAAGACGTGAAACAAGTTGGCCCAAGGGTGTTTATCAGAAAGGACAGGGACAGGGAGAAGATGGACTTGCTGCTCAGAGGTGAACTGGAAGGAACGCTGAGATGAAGCACTCAAAAGCCGCTTGAGAGGGTAAGAGGCCCTCGTGCCAAGCATAATATTTGGGTTTCTTCTAAAAGCGTTTCTAATCTCTCTGGAGCAAGGAAACACACACACGTCCCGTCTCAGGTAACAACAGGAGCATGTTTATTCAGGTCTGGCACTTACAGAGCTCGGAGGGACAAGGTACACATTTGTTTTCCAGAAAAGTCAGCCCAGGATCAGAAGAAACGACATGATTTTATAAAAAGAGACTGCAGCTGCAGGGGCCGGGAATGTGTCTCCCTTCGGGTCATGCATTCCCAATGCCCGGACCACCCATGTGCTGGGGGCACGCCGGTGCCAGGCACCTCCATGGAGGTGAGAGGCAGGAATGTCCAAACACTTGACCAGGTAGGGTGGTAGCTGGGGTTAATCGGTTCTCGGCGAGTCCCAACCTTGTTTTAACCAACTTTAGAAATGAGGAGGGGGTATTAGGTATAAAAGCAGAAACCCTTCCAAAACGATCCACCTTTGCCAAGGAGGTGTGAGAATGCAGTGGGGTATGTCCACAGGAGAACAGCTTGGCCAAACTGCCCAGGTCTCCAATGCTGGAAGAGCATAAAGTCTGGGAAACAACCACCTTGGAAGCCTGCTGAGAAGTAGAGGATCTCCTTGCAGACAGCGACAGAGAAGATATTGGCTAATTAGACCTGCAACAGCCCATGGAAGACGGCTCTCCCTTGGCCAGCCCCATCATTCGCGAGCCCTGAGGACGTAGATGAAGCTAACGAGGACCCCCAAGGCCAGGACGGCGTAGCTGGCTTTCACGTTGCTGGAACCGCTGATGTTGCAGAGGAAGGAGTCGCAGCAGTAAACGGAGGCAGATGCTATGCCGAGGTTAATCCCGGCACTGGGGCAAATGGGAGAGCATCCTTTGGAGATGGACTGGCCAGACTTGCTGCCTGAATTTAGGTTGGGGCAGGAGGAAAGGAAGAAAAGCAAAAAAAAGACAGGTTTATAATATTTCTCGGCTTTCTGATCACCTGTTCCGCAAAGGAAATAACAGCACTGAAATCGCCAAAGCACCACAGGTGGCACAAAGAGGATGAAGTGCTTCTCGGCATCAGGCTACGACAGTAATCTCAGCCAGCCCACACATCTCAAGGAACACCCACGACAACGTCCCACACAGACTCTAGAGACCTTGCAACACCCCAGGGACACCCCTTCTAAGCTTCTGGCCAAAGTTTGGCTGCTACGGCTCCAGTGGAGAATCCTAAAAATCCTACTCAAGCTTGACCCTGGGACTCCTTGAGCAAGATAGGGAGCACGGGGCATACAGAGCACCAGGGAGGCACTCGTGAGTGAAGGCTGCATGTCGAGCATTGGCTGCGAGAGAGGCACCGTACACATTTATCAGCAGGAAATAGGAAAACACTAGCACTGTGCTAAGACAACAGGATTATAAAAGCTCCAGGCCTCCATTTGTGCATGCACAAGCTGCCCACATTGCAGATTGTGCAACTCAAGCAGGCAACACTCCTCCCTCCTGCAAGGGAGGGCAAGGCAAGGCAGGCTGGGCTCTAGTGTCTGCAATGGTGCCAGGAGACCTGCCAGAGCAGCCTGTTTCCCCTAGGAGCAGCAGCCAGGAAGACATACCCCCCCAGATTTTTCCCGGCACTTAGGGAGGAAACCTGCAAACCTCACGTCCCAGGAACCCCACCTTGTCCACAGAGAGCAAAGAAGCAAAGGTGGGACTCAGGGATGGACAACCTGAACACAGGACAAAAGCACGAAAGGCAACCCTGGAGCTTTCCTACAAAGGAAGCCTGCAGCATCCTCCACACTTTCACTTATTCATCAGCAACCTCCCCACCCCCACCCCAAAACTCCCCTCGGACTCCCAGCATCAGTGCAGGCACGTGGGCTTTAATGTGACTCCATTTGGCAGCAGATCCCTCTTAAAATTCCCGAGGGATGGTCTGACACTCAGCTGCTATGCAGAACTTTCCCCTTTTTCCAGCCAAAGGAAGAAAAGCCTTCCTGCAGCTCAGCAGGTGACCCAGGAGAGCAGCCAAGAGGGGCAGAAGAAGGTCCTGTCACCACTCACCGATTCCCACTCCGACATATGTCGTCACACAGTGCTTTTCATTCTCCCCACACTTGACAGGCTTCAGGCAGGCCCAGTTGGAGGATGCATCTGAGCACGAAAAGCAGATGAGCGTGTGGGCTGCAAGGGAAAGACATGTCTCGGTTAGGAGCTGGTGGGGAGACCTCCCCACTTGGTGGTCCCCACCTCTGACACATGGCATGCACCACATCTGGCTGCAGATGTGCTTGCTATTCCATCTGTATCAATCTGCAATAGGTTTTTCCCCAAAAAAATTGGCCAAGTGAAGGGTTCAAGCATCAGGGTTACATTTTGAGCTCTTGGCAGGATCAACTGTCAGCTAAAGCCTCAATACAACCACAGGCCAGCCTGGTACTTTATGGCATGCTCCTGTTTGCACCAAGAGCGGGTTCAAGCTACAGCTGCCAACCAGAAACTAAACAGCAGAGGCAAGTTCAGGCCTCCGGTCTGAAGCTTGAGATTTGGGCTTATTTAGCTCAGCTACCGTGGACGCTGATGGGAAATGCTCCAGGCCTGACCACGGGTTCAAGCTTTCCGTGACCTGCCTTTGGCAGGAGGGCACAAAGCTCGGGCTACACTTGAGCTAGTACATATGGTGGAAACACGTTCTCAGCTAGAGCAAGCCCAGCACAGCAGAAAGACCTGCAAGGACTTGCACTGTCCCACTATCCAGGGAGTCATAGTGCTATGAAAGCAGCATATGAAACCACCGTTTTTAATTTGGAGCAGGGAGATAGCAAAAAAANCAGGTCCCTTAAAATGGTCTACCCTATACCATTTAGCACCAGTTAGCTCCCACCCCTCATCCTTCAGATCTGCCCAAGAACAAGGAAAGATTGGAAAAATAGCATTCAGTGGTGGGAAATGGTTGCACAAAGAGCCTGGACCGTTGACTCAGCAGGGACACATGCACTTTGCAGTGGACAAATGATCTCCTCTGTATTTCACATACAAGAACATCACATCCACACTGCAGTTGTTGACCTACATATGCAGGCAGATCAGATCTGCTACTAATGTTTCAGAGGCTCTGATTTTTGAGCACTCAGACGGCAAGCCCTTCCATCAGGCACTGCCTTTCTCTTCTATGTTTACAGGATGCAAAATGGAGCCAGGGCTGATTCAGGATGGGAAGTGCAAGGCAGCATTATTCCTGCTCCTAACTCTTTCAACCCCACCACAAACAGATTATCCTAGGGAGGTGAAGTCGGTGAAGCCCTGGGAGAGCTTGCTGAGGCTCAGCAGTCCCTGTCATGGAATATTTGGAAGAACAAGTTGGATAAATATTGGTCAGCAGCTGTCCTACTTTGCCATGGGACTGCATGACCTCTTGAGGTTCTTCCCAGTCCTGTTTCTCTCAGGAAAAGAAAAGCTTTTTACAGGGAAGTTGAGATAAAATAACAATTTTGTTCGGAGGAATGACTTTTGAGCAGCCATGGCCAAGGCAGGGGAAGAAAACAAAACCATAATCTCAGGGAAACGGATTAAAGCAGGTTAGTGGGAAATCCTGAATGTCACATCAGGGCAGCGAGGTGACTCTGCTTTGGAGACGAAGCCAACACCACAACCCCCTAAGCAAGAATTTCCTGGACTGTCTCATACACCGTGCAATGATCATCAGTCTGCCAACGATCCTTGCAACAAAACAGAGTTATCCGAGCATGCCGACGCAGCAGCCACAACCTACACAGAGCACCCAGGATTACAGGGCCACCGGTTGAGTCAAAAGCCCCAGGAGAGACTCGTCAGTGGACCTTGCTTCTGGATCTAGGAGAGGGGGAGGAGGACGGAGCCAGCCGTTGACCCTACAGACTGTCATCATCCCTTGCTGAGCCCTCAGAGAATTTCCATGGGTGGCATTTTTGACCTCATTGGCCAAAACTCAGCCTGGGACCTCAGAGTGAAGCCCAGCTCTCTCCAGCTCCCTTGACCCCAGCAACCTTCTGCTCTCAAGTCTCAGGTGACCTGTCCCAAACCCTCCTCCTTGCAACCACCCTAAGGGCAAAGTGAGGAGGCAAATTGACTCATCCCATTTCACAGGAACCATGTGCAACCAGGAATGAAGTGGATTATAGGCTTCCCGTGGGCATTATGGTAGAACATATGTCTCCATATGTACCTGCTCTCTATGCTGAACTCATGAGTCGAGTGGTGCAGTGCTATTCATGAAGGCTTTGAGCTCCCAGATACAAACACATCAGAAATATTTGTACGCGCACATAAAAGTGCCTTTAGGCGTTAAATTCTCTGCCACGTGACTAAATCTATGCTCTTATCACAGCTCCTCCCTATCTGTCCCCATGTTTCTCTTTTTCACACCTACATATCACCCCTTGTCTGAATATAGACAAATTTTTTTCCTGGAGAGGCGTGTCTTTCAGCATAGTTTGAGAGAGGAAATACACAGTTATAACTAGTGCTACCTTCTGCCCCAGCAAACACTTAACTAAATAACCCACTGCAGAGTGAAGAGAGCAAGCAGGCTGAGTGTTTTAGACAAAAGGCACAAGACGGGTGCAGAATTATTTTACGCAGCTGGAGACAGAGCAAAGAGTTGGAGCTCAAGGCTACCAAAAGAAAAAAAAAAAAAAAGAAAAGCCCAAGACTGAACAATGCAAAAGAGAAGCCTCGTTTTCACCAACTAGGAAATGCAGAGTTCAAAATGCAGAGTTCTTCCACGGAAAGAATTTATGTGTTTGTTTGCTGCTCAGCTCCTCCTAGGAACAAAGAGCTCCCAAACCAGAGTGGATCATTTTGGGGAATTCCTCAGATAAGAGGCTGAATTCATCCTTCCAAAGAGCAATGCAGGGGAAAAAAAAAAAAAAACAAACAAAAACCCACAGCCTTTAAAAGCCCGCTCTGAAGCTCAGCGGCACCAGTGAAAAATGCTGTTGCTTCGGCAGCTCTTCCATTCGGTCGCTATGCCAAACACTCTTTCCTTTTCCATTGCTTTTCAACAATACCCTTATACACCATACGCCAGATCTTCAGGGCACTTTGAGCAGGGGGTAAAGCTTTTCTGCAAAAGACTCCCTGGATGTGCTGGAAGCGTTTAGGGATAAAGCTATCTGCAACAAACCCTTCTGTCTGGCTAAGAACTTTAAAGCTGAAAGGGTTGGGTTTTTTTGGTGGGGGGGGGGGGGGGAGAAGTGAAACTCCTTCCTGGCCTTGGCCTAAACAGCCCATCCTCCCAGCTGGCACTGAACACGTGCCAGCTGGGGTCTGTCGGAGACCCACGCTTGAATTGCCAGTAGCTTCCCGGACCCCACTGGGAAGGGGGCACAGGAAGGGCAGTGAACAACTAGTTTTTCTCACCTGTGTCCTCAGGAGACAAGGAGGGCCCATGTTTCCTAAGCAGGGGCTCAGAGGGCCCAGAACTCTCCTGTTTGCTCTTTGTTTGCCTTCTCCAAGCATCAACATATGGAAACAATATGGGGTTTTGCACGGCCCCGTGGAGTTTGGATAGTCAGAAATGGAGTCGTCGGGAAGGCGGGGATTGCAGACCCTGCGACTTGGACAACTTGCAGTTTAATGCCCAGCAACAGGAAGCATATTCTTCCCAGCTTCAGTGGCAGCACCAAGATGCGCTCCACGGGGCATGGTCCCTTGGGGGTCACCTCCCCACACATTGGCCACTGCAGCCTGCCCAGAAGGATGCTGGGGGGGGGCAGCAGGAGCCAGGATCACGAGTGGCTCTGCCCAGACTTTGCTCTATCAGCCATTGCCAGGGCTGGGCTCCATCTCCCCTCCACCCTCCTTCCCCTCAGCTGCATCTCAGCCCATTTCGGCGCCGTTATCCCGGCTCGCTGTGCCGTATGGGGGAGCGGAGCCGGCCCTGGTCTTTGTTCGAGCTGCAAATGGGAAAAGCTCCAAAATATCTAGACGGACAGCCGAAGATGCACACCTCTACGTACAAGGACAGAAGCCCTGAAGTTCCTGCTTCAAGAGGGACACTGCTGCGAGGCAGGTCTTGGAAAGCCACCCCTCCACCTCCCCGCCAAACCCCGGCACGGCTCAGCTCTGTTCCCCCAGCCCCTTTGCAACCCTCACCCCCCGCCCCCACCGCAAACCTCCAACTTCCAGAGCCCACCCTGAAAGACGCAGCAC
>WEKW01007963.1:43253-136269 GCA_013389905.1 Sula dactylatra
CACCTCCCCCCTCCGCCTCCCCGGCACCGCCTGGTTTCGTTTACCCGCTCCGGAGAGCGGGGGCCGGGGAAAGGGAGAGGTGCCGTTGCGCCTCGGCGAGCCAGCGCCTGGCCCGCTGAAGGGCGAGGGACCCTGCGGGAGCAGAGCCAGCTTTCCCCTGGTTCTGCCCCAAAGGCTTTTTCCATCCCCATTTCGGGTCCCTTCTATTTCCCTCAGGGAAGAGACCGGAGTAGGAGGGTTCCCTGCAGGCCGGTCCGCACTCATGCACAGCCCTCTTCAAGTGCAGCATCCATGACTCCCTTCACCCACGAGGACCTGCTGCGTTCATGCCTCCCAGCCCTCCTCCGTGCATCTTAATTCACAGATTCCCTGAGTACACCCCCCCCATATATTCACAACCACCCTGTGAATGCACACATGCCCTGCATGTGCAAGTCCCGGTGTGCAGGACTCCCTTCATGCATGGATCTGCTGCATGCAAGACCCCCTGCATGCACAAGCCCCCTGCATGCAAGACCCAAGCATGCAGGGAACCAATTTCCTAAGCTGTTTACCTAAAAGGGATTAGACAAAAAGGGCTGGGAAGCTTGAAGGTACAAGGGAACAGCAGCTAGGGTGCCAGACGACACCCTGGGCTGCTTGGCAGGAAGGGTCTTCAGAGCTTAGGGCAGTCCACCAGAAAGCTTTGCTGGACTGTCCCTGGTTCAGTAAGTCCCACAGAAACAGCTAAGTTGTCTAGGAAATGAGTGGCAGGGAAGGCACTGGGGGAGGGACCATGTGAAGTTGTCTATCAAAGAAGCCTGGGAATGGAGGAGATGGCTGGTGAGCCAGCAAGAAACAAGCAGGTTTGACAAACTCTGTATGCCACAGATGGGTTTAATTCTGCAGCATCAGCATTTCCTGGCAAATACATCTGTCAGAAGAAATTCTAGCTTCTGCCTTGTCAGAGTGTATTCAGAGTTACAGAATCACAGAATCACAGAATGGCAGGGGTTGGAAGGGACCTCTGGAGATCCTCTCGTCCAACCCCCCTGCTTGAGCAGCTACACCTAAAACAGGGGGCACAGGATGGTGTCCAGGCAGGTTTTGAATGTTTCTGGGGAAGGAGACTCCACAACCTCTCTGGGCAGCCTCTTCCACTGCTCTGGCACTTCTGGAAAGAAGTTTTTTCTCAAGCTGACATGCAACTTCCTGTGTTCCAACTCGTGACCATTGCTCCTTGCCCTGTCATTGGGCACCACTGAAAAGAGTCTGGCCCCATCCAATTGACACCCGCCCTTTAGATATTTATAAGCAATGATAAGATCCCCCCTCAGTCTTCTTTTCTCCAGGCTGAAGAAACCCAGCTCTCGCAGCCTTCCCTCAGAAGAGACGTGCTCCAGGCCCCTGATCATCTTGGCAGCTCTCCGCTGGACTTACTCAAGCAGTTCCCGGTCCTTCTTGAACTGGGGGGCCCAGAACTGGTCGCAGTACTCCAGATGGGCTCTCACTGGCGCAGAGTAGAGGGGGGGGATAACCTCCCTCCACCTGCTGGCCACACTCCTTTTTATGCACCCCAGGACACCCTTGGCCTTCTTGGCCACAAGGGAACAGTGCTGGCTACTGATCAACCTGCTCTCCACCAGCACTCCCAGGGCCTTCTCAGCACAGCTGCTTTCCAGCAGGTCAACCCCCAAGCTCTACTGCTGCATGGAGTTGGTCCTCCACAGCTGCAGGACCCTACACTTGCTCTTGTTCGATTTCATCACGTTCCCCTCGGCCCAGCTCTCCAGCCTGGCCAGGTCTCGTTGGATGGCAGCACGGCCTTCTGGCGTATCAGCCACTCCTCCCAGCTTGCTATCGTCAGCACACTTGCTGAGGGTACACCCTATCCCTTCGCCCAGGTCACTGATGAATATGTTAGAGGAGAACTCGATGCAGCACAGACACCTGGGCAACACCGCTAGTTACGGGCCTCCAACCAGACTCTCCCCCATTGATCACAACCCTCTGAGCTCTCTCGTTCAGACAGCCCTCGAGCCACCTCAATGTCCTCTCATCTAGCGCACACTTCCTTAGCTTGTCCGTGAGGATGTCATGGGAGACAGTGTCGAACGCCTTGCTGGAGTCAAGGTAAACAACATCCACTGCTCATCCTTCCTCTACCCGGCCAGTCACGCCATCATAGAAGGCTATCAGCTTGGTCAAGCATCATCTTCCCTTGGTGAATCCATGGTGACTACTTCTGATAACCTTCTTTTCCTCTGCATTTCTGGACGTGACCTCCAGGATGAACTGCTCCATCACCTTTCCGGGGACAGAGGTCAGGCTGAAAGGCCTCGACTTGCCTGGGTCCTCCTTCTTGCCCTTTTTGAAGACTGGAGTGTCATTCGCTTTCCTCCACTCCTCGGGCACCTCTCCCGTTCTCCAAGACCTTTCAAAGACGATGGACAGTGGCTTGGCAAGAACATCCGCCAGCTCCCTCAGCACTCCTGGGTGCACCCAATCAGGGCCCGTGGATTTGTCAGGATCCAGTTTGCCTAGGTGATCTCTAACCCAATCCTCCTCAAACAAGGGAAAGTCTTCCTTTCTCCACAGTTTCTCTCTCACCTCTGAGGGCTGGGGTGCCTGAGGGCCGGCCGTAGCAGGGAAGACTGAAGCAAAGGCGGCATTCACTAACTCTGCCTTCTCTGCATCCTGCGTCACCAGGGCACCCACCTCGGTCAGCAGTGGGCCCGCAGTTTCCACAGTCTTCCTTTTCCTGCTCATGTATTTCAAAAAGCCCTTCTTGTTGCCCTTGACACCCCTTGCCAGATTTAATGAGGGGAGTGTACAAGACACAGAAGGAACAGGAGAGCTGAAGGAACATGCTATGCCTTCCTGATACTCAGAAATTAAATTTCACGTGTTGAACTCCAAAGCGGAGATAAATGCTGTGAGATTGCTCACATGTAGGCTACAAAAAGCCAGAATGACTCTTACGGGCACAACCTGAACTTGGTCTGTATAAGACAGGAGTCTCGTGAGTGTATCTGAATTACAGTTGCTCAGGCTACCTCAAGGCTGAAACTTCCCAGTTCTTTTAGTATTTGATTTGTAAAACAGAGAATGAAACAGTCCCAGCAACCCACTCCAGTGGAAGATATTAGACCACAGAAGCACACTGCTTGCAGTCACTTCCTGCTGGAATAACTGGCAACGATAAATAAAAATGACCCATAAGAGAGAAAAAGGAAGTGGGGGTTTGCAGGCACAGATTTATTTTCCAAGTAGAGAACTGGAAAGCAGCTGTGCTGAGAAGGCCCTGGGAGTGCTGGTGGAGAGCAGGTTGATCAGTAGCCAGCACTGTTCCCTTGTGGCCAAGAAGGCCAAGGGTGTCCTGGGGTGCATAAAAAGGAGTGTGGCCAGCAGGTGGAGGGAGGTTATCCTCCCCCTCTACTCTGTGCCAGTGAGAGCCCATCTGGAGTACTGCGACCAGTTCTGGGCCCCCCAGTTCAAGAAGGACCGGGAACTGCTTGAGCAAGTGCAGCGGAGAGCTGCCAAGATGATCAGGGGCCTGGAGCACGTCTCTTCTGAGGAAAGGCTGTGAGAGCTGGGTTTCTTCAGCCTGGAGAAGAGATGACTGAGGGGGGATCTTATCATTGCTTATAAATATCTAAAGGGCGGGTGTCAATTGGATGGGGCCAGACTCTTTTCAGTGGTGCCCAACGACAGGGCAAGGAGCAATGGTCACGAGTTGGAACACAGGAAGTTGCATGTCAGCTTGAGAAAAAACTTCTTTCCAGAAGTGCCAGAGCAGTGGAAGAGGCTGCCCAGAGAGGTTGTGGAGTCTCCTTCCCCGGAAACATGCAAAACCCGCCTGGACACCGTCCTGTGCACCCTGCTGTAGGTGTAGCTTCTCAAGCAGGGGGGTTGGACGAGGTGAAGTCCAGAGGTCCCTTCCAACCCCTGCCATTCTGTGATTGTGTGATCCCCAAGAGAAGCATACAAGGGCCTGCAGCTTTCTGGCTTTCTCCCACACACAAATTTAACCTTATCGGTTCCACTGTTTCCTTGAGAGGCCCCATCTGCTGCTGAGAAGGAAGAGAGAGGACCTAAGAGTGACACAGGACACAACTCACCACGGGATATGGAGTCAGACTCATGCCAATACTACTGAAATGGCTGGGCAGGGACAGCATTAATTACAGGATGCTGCAAAGGGAAGAGGTGGGCAGAGCAACGGGGGAACAATTCGCTATGGTGGAATATGTGCCAGGTAAGTCCTTCTGAAAGCTTGCTAGTCTAAGTCCATGTCTCCCACCTCCTTACCAAGGCTATGGTGTGGGAGTGCAGACTATAGAGCTCAGCACAGCAACTGTCTCATGGCAGGGCTTTCAGTACCAGAGCAACGCGCAGCAAAACACTGCACCAAATGATACAGCCTATTGCAAGTTTGGGGGTTGTTGGAGAGCTTCGTTGAACCATTGACTTCATCCTGTGACTGCAAGGCAGGAAAGTATCTCTTCAGAAGAAGAGAGAAGCAGTAAGAAAGGCAGCAGGGGTAGAGTCCAGCAGCAGGAATGTGGTCTGTTCTGTGGAAAGGTGGACACAGGTACAAAAACATGCTTAAGAGAAAAGGAGATAAGGAAGCAGCTGAATCTTAAAGCAAGCCGGTGCTAAAGTCAGTATTTCAAGGTTTCTTTGCATGCTGGGGAGGAATGGCTAGTCTTAAAGTCAGGAAATTAAGACTATGGCAACTCCTTTCACGGGTCAAGGGTTAGCAGAGATGGGTGGAATTACTAGGCCTGCAAGGCTTCAGTGCTGAGCTGGCACTTTAGGAGTTTGAACTTGAACTGTGGGCCCACTAAAAGCTTGCTCATCTTCTTTGGAGCCAGGTGGCATCTGGAAAGTTTCATTCACCATGACATTTCCATTTCAGGGCTTGGGTGAGACTTCCTGAGCCTGACCAGGGCTGTGCACATGGGTGTCTGTGAGGCACCTACACCACAGTCAAGTTTGCAAATTAGGTGTTTCCCCAGTTAGTGGAGCAGAATTTATTTGCGGCACAAACCTGCTGAAAATGCTTTGCGTAGATGCCACAGGAAGCGGACAAAATGCTTTCTTTTCAATAGTTACATCATTCTCTGGAGATGAGAAGTGTTCAGACTTCTCTTCTGCCAGAGACAATAGGGACTGTTCTGTGGAAGAGTCCTGTCTGACCTGCCAGAGCTATCTCACTGTAAAACATGGGGTATCAGTTTGGCAGAGCAGAGGACTGGGAGGACATGATCTCTTGTCGAGCCTGAAAGAGCAGGAGTCCACGATCTCCATCCCTGCTGCAAGGTGTGTTTCCTTTCAGACAGACAAGTCTCTTTGCCCGGAGCAGTCTGCTGCAACTTAGCCATGGCATAAAGGCCCTCACTGCCCCAGGTGCTGGCATAGCCTTCTACACCGTGAAGCGTGCTGGAGCCATGATGCACCATCCTGGAGCCATGACACACCATCCCCAGGACTCCTGCTCACACTGTCCTGCTCCACTTGGCTGAATGTGAGGGCTGACTTCATATGCCAACCCTTCCCCATCATCCTACCCCTGCATGTTTCTCCTCCTGAAGCCCCTTTTGGTTTCTGTGGATCGGAGTCGCCCAGAAGACCTTCAGGAACATTCTTGGATCATCCAAGGATGCCCCAGACACAGGTTTTTCATGGGTGAACCAACCCATAAGTGCGTCTTTGAGCCTTCTTGCTGTCTACAGTGCCAAACAGCTCACTGTTCTCCATCACCCTGACAGGCCACTCTCTGCTGTAGCCCGTGTGGACGCACCTGAGATAGTTCCCAGTTAGCTACTGAGGCTTCTCAAAATGTGGGTCCATAACTAGGTACATCTTTGGGCTGCAGTATCTACTGGGATAGGAGCTTCATCCACTCACTTGAACTACAACCTGCAGTCACAATCAGGCTGTTATTCATTAACTTTCTTTTCTGATTGATGTCAACGTTTCCATTTTCCTTCTCTCCCAGAGCTGCTAAAGTGAAGGTGGTTCACTGGCTGATGCATGCTCAGTTGGTATTAGAGAAATTGGTATTCTCACACTTCCTTCTTCCAGAGCCTGCATGACTCACCCTCTGTCCTGCTTGTTTATTCTAGGCTTTGACAGGAAAATAATTGTGAAGCTTTAAGCAGGGGTCATTACTCAGGCAAAAAGTTAAGCTCTGATTGCCGCTGTGATCTCTCCAGGCTGCTTGAAATGTGCTGGAAGATACGTCCATGTCTGGAGCAACCAGGCTACCTCTGAAGAAAGACTTGCTCTAGAATGCTCCGGCATTATAAACTGACTCCCCTACAAATGGGCTCATGCTATCATGCCCAAGAGCACGTTCAAGCCCAAGCCTGAGCCAAGACTATGCTGTAAGTATGCCTATCTCCAGCCTCCTCCTGGATGGACCTTGGACCCATGTTGTAGGTAGTTTGTGTCCAGCTCTGTTTCTGGCCTCATGTCCTAGAAGGCCACTGGACTCACGTTGTGACCTTGTCTCCAACCCCATCTGCTGGATGGCCCTTGACCTATGTAGTAGGTATACCTGTCTCCAGTCCGATCTCCATCTCCTAGGTGAGCTTTAGACCTATGGTGTAGCCTTGTTCCTGGTCCTGGCCTCTTTTGAACCGTCAGTGAGGTTCTGCAGTGACTTGCAAAGGTTCCTGTGCCTGGGGGTATCTCCTCTCCCACAGCAGGGACCTCATCACGTGATTTTTTGGGGGAGAGAAGAGGCATTTCAGGTCCTTCCCCATCCCTTCCACCAAAAATGTACCTCTCTAAATAAGGAATTCGCCAGGCTCCAGGGAGGCTGCACAAACAGTGCTGAAGCTGTACGCAGGGTGCTGGGCTTGTGGAGATTTGTAGTAGAAATGTTGAGTGTGATATGAAAGACTGTGCTGGTTTTTGCTGGGATAGAGTTACTTTCCTTCACAGTAGCTAGTGGGGTTGTTTTGGATTTGTGCTGGAAAGTGTTGAGAATACAGGGATGTTTTCGTTCCTGCTAAGCAGGGCTTACACAGAGTCAAGGCCTTTTCTGCTCCGCACCCCACCCCACCAGCGAGTGGGCTGGGGGTGCACAAGGAGCTGGGAGGGGACACAGCCGGGACAGCTGACCCCAACTGACCCAAGGCATATCCCACACCATATGGCATCATGCTCAGCATATAAAGCTGGGGGAAGAAGAAGGAAGGGGGGGGCATTCGCAGTGATGGTGTTTGTCTTCCCAAGTCACCATTACACACGATGGAGCCCTGCTTTCCTGGAGATGGCTGAACACCTGCCTGCCGATGGGGAGGAGTGAATGAATTCTTTGTTTTGCTTTGCTTGCGTGCGCGGCTTTTGCTTTACCTATTGAACTGTTTTTATCTCAGCCCACGAGTTTTCTCACTTTTACTCTTCTGATTCTCTCCCCCATCCCACCTGGGAAGGGGGCGGGGCGGGGGGGGTGAGCGAGCAGATGCGTGGTGCTTAGTTGCCGTCTGCGGTGGGAATGTGCAAGTGTGTGATAGCACCTAGAAGAAACAGCAGAGCGAGGGTTAAAAGGAAAGGCATGTGTTGACTGCTCTAGAGCACCCTGTGTCTGACTTCATTCAAATGAAGAGGAAGAACAAACTGACCTTAGATAAGAGTCTCCAGAGGATGAAGAACAGGGTGGGAGCCAAAAAAAAAAAAAATAAAAAACCCAAAACCAAATAAAGAAATTGAAAGAACTGGGAGATTCAGGAATTTCACTTAAAAGGAACAAAATAAAAGGGAAAGGGAGCCAAAACAGCATCCTCTTTCTAAAGGCTGAAAAAGGCAAGCCCAAAATCAGTTTGTTGTGCTCTGCCAAGAACTTCAGAGGCATCATGAGAACTGCATAGCTGTCATCTCTTGGCTACCTGTGGCACAGAATTGACACTGGCCAGATCTCAGCACACACATGTTGGTGCTTGTGAGACAGTGATCAAATTAAATCTGTAAGGATGAGTGTGAGAGGGCAAATTCAACTAGCTTAGAGATTTTATATGATAAAATTGCTTTCTTCTCCCAGAAGATCTTGCAGTGACTTTTATTATACTAATTTCCTGTAGACTGCAGAAAGGAGTTTCTTGTTCCCAGGAGCAATGTCTGTGTGTTATCTAGTTGCTGATCAACATGTAATGCTGGAGCAGGCCCTGGAGCTGGCGGCAGGTCCCCGATGAGCTATTGTGAGCTTTGGGCATGGAGCCAGTGCCTCTTTCCTGGCCCTCCTGGACCAAGGAAGACTGAACCCCTGTCACTCCCATGCATGATGACAGTGCTTTGGGATTTGCCTAGGTGCGAAATCCGCTGAAAGAGGAGAAAACCATGTCATTCATAATATGCAGAGCTGTCTCTCCACTCACTGGCTCAGCACATCTATTGCTTTCACTGTTGACTGAGATCCTGGGAATGCTGCGGGTGTTCTGGGAGTTGAGCATGCTTTGGAGTAAAATTCCTACATGATGTCGGTGGAGGAGCATCTTTGGGTCAACTTTGCTGCTAGACATTGCTGTATATTTCTCTTTGAGCAACCTGATCTAGTGGCAGGTATCCCTGCCCATGGCAGGGGTGTTGGAACGAGATGATCTTTAAGGTCCCTTCCAACCCAAACTATTCTATGATTCTGTGAAAAAGCAAAGTCAAGCCTGAACGCAACAATACTGCTCTAGTGAGGGGAACTAGCACCCACAACAGGTACATGAGAATGACAGAAAGAACACAGAGAGGATCAGGAAAGGCAACTGAGTTCATTCTCCATCCCCAGTGGAGACACCAACGAGATGCTGAGGACAGTATTTTTCTGTCATGCTTTGATGCACCTTGATAATGATGCTCAAGCTGCTGATGCTGGAGGCAGTTTTCCCAGCAAGAAGCTCCAACCTTTCACTACCTGTTAGATGCTAGGAAGCCTTGTTGGTACTATCTAAAAGCTCCTTTGCTGCTATGTGAAACCTAAAGCAAAAATTGGGGAGAATGGAGCAGCCC
Organism: Sula dactylatra; assembly: GCA_013389905.1. NCBI lineage: Eukaryota > Metazoa > Chordata > Aves > Suliformes > Sulidae > Sula > Sula dactylatra. The sequence continues at coordinate 52,242 of WEKW01007963.1, forward strand.
AGGCCTTTCCTTTGAAGAAACTGGAAGGATCTCTTCCCATCACACTCCAGTTTACACTTCTCAGTGCAACATGTAAGGCATTTCAACGGACTGCAGAGTTCCAACAAAGTCACCTTCTTTTTCAAAATTTTTTCTGTAAGTTCGGCACATGTTCAACTTGTGATCTGTTATAACACCCACAACTTCTTTCCCTGCCAGGTTGCTGCAAGGGAGATTTCCTCATCCTGTATTTGTGTAGATGACGGGTCCACACTACCTGTAGAGGTTTGTGCTTGTCCCTCCTAAATTGCATCCTCTTTCTTAGACTATTGCTTAGAATTATTGGAGTCACACAGAATTCTCCTATTTGCAGATTCTCCCAGTCCGTCAGCTGCAAACTCAATGAATTTATTCTCTAATCTGTCATTCAAACCAGTAATTAAAATATTGCATCATACCAGAGCCAAGGCAAGCCACAGAGGATCCTGTTTAACAGATGATTCAAGTTTGACAGCAAACTGTTGACAGTTATTTGCTCATCATTTTAGCTAGACTGTATTTTCTTAGTTTGCTTATGAGACTGTCATGTGATACAGTGCCAAAAGCTTTATTAACACTAAGCTATGTGACAGGTACCACTTTTACCCTAACTATAGATTTTGCCATCTTGTCACAGGTGGGAATAACACCCATCTGTCACAAGGCTCTTGCTGTTCATCCCTATCACTTTGATAGCCCCTACACCATTGCAAATTGTTTGAAGATTTATTTCAGTGTTTTTTCCAAGACTAGGGTCTGGGTTGACTGCTCTGTGTGGCCCCAAATCTCCCCCCCAACCCCTTTATAATGATGGATGCTCAGTTTGGTGGTATGCAGTCTTCTGAAATGCCCAGAGTTCCCTACTGTGAAGAAAAAGGAGCAGGTGAAACAGGCTGGGTTTGGTAGCTGCGATGGATGCCAAAGATTTCTTTTCCCAATGCCTCTGTGCCTGAACACCACTTAGTTTGGCTTATATCCCTTACTGATGTGCATATTCATATTGAAAACACCGCCTTGTATTTGCTTAGACCTGTGCCCTTCTTCATTTTAATATTCTTGCTTTTGATGTGTTAGTTGGCTAATCCGTGTTAATCTCATGAACATCTGCAGCAGCAACATGGCTCTGGTTCTCCTGTGTTAGATGTGGTTAGTGTCTCCACACCTGTCTTCCCTTTTACTCTGCACGTACTGCAGGCTGGAAGCAAATCACATCTCCTGACTCTGGGTGTGCAACTCAAAGCTGCTGTGAGATTGCAAAACAAATTCTACACTGAAGTGGCACCTCCAAGCATCACCTGGATGTCTTTGCCCAGCAAGCACAGCTAAGCCTGCAGAACACCAGCAACCAAACATCACACTGCAGTTTTGTTTGAGGAGGGAAATGTGACTGTGACTGTGGTATGGTCAGGTGCCCTGGCATCCAGAAATTTCAAGAAAAGAAAGGGTTCCTCTAAATTTGTGGACAAGGGGACCTAGGGACCCCTCTGTCCATTTTATCTTGTTGGAGGCAATATCCGTTTGGGTGCTATCAGCAGGCAGCACTTAAACTGGCATGGTGAAGAGGAGGGGAAGAGCTAGGAAGGCAATAAGGGCCTGCAAGGAGGCATGAGGCATGCAGAAATCTGGCAGCAAGAGAAAGTCCCTGTAAGTAGAACCAAGCAGTTTTTTTAAAGAGTGTCCAGTTGCTGGGGATCCCAGTGCAGAAGTGGAAGGCCACAAAAGGGAGTCCTCAGTAGTGGTAGCTGGGCTCACCTGGGCTCTGAGCAGACTTGGAGCACCTCTGCCTCCAGACCCTGCAACAAGTCCCGCTCTGCTGCTCTAAAAAAAGATCTGGATGAGGTTTGCTCTCCCTCCTTCTCTCTGCCCATCCTGGTCCTCCGCATGCCACCAGCCCCAGTGGACCTCTCTCAACCCTTGACTCGTTTCGTCCCTGCCAGCTGGTCTTACCCACCAGGTCTTTGCCTTCTCACTTCCAGTGAAACTGGTTGAGATATAAATTGCTCCTTCTGCTTCCCCTTTCCTGTGCCAGTAAAGACAGTAGTAGCTTTGGCCCAGAGCCCAACTTTCCTGGAGTTTTTTTAAAAGCACCTGACGTATTGCAGGGAAGAAGCATCTTCCCTCTGTGTGGAGTATTCGTGGAGCACATGCTCATGGCATTGGGATGCAACACGGCCACCATAGCCCCTCTCAGTGCTGCCAGACCCTGCTCTTAGCACCTGGACATCTCTTCCTTCCTTTTGGTTTAAAAAGTCTTTCCCTTCCCCTTTTCCATCATAGCTTTCCTTCCCTTTTTTTGGTAGTCTTTGGTGAGAGAAAATTAACACCGTGTTCTGCTGGCAAGTTCACATTTGGCCCTCTTGACATCTGTCATCCCCGGTCATGGCTCACCAGTAGGCTCAGATCAATGGGCCTTAGCATCTTCTTGTCCTTGCCCAGCACTGTAGTGTCACCTCCTTCATTTTCTTTGTTTCCTTCCTGTCCATTAATCAAAATGTTCAAAACCAGGCACAGGGCTTCAGAGTTCACAGTACAAACCATGAGGTTGATGAGGCATCTTTGGCTGATTGTTCTCTTGGGAAACCAGTTGTTTTGAAATCCAGGCAGTGTGAGACATCTCAAAAACGTGCATCCCTCCACATGTGAAACCAAAACACAGCAGACTTCCAAGGCAATGCTTCAGACAAACTGAAGATGTCATTTAGCCATCAAATACAACATCCCATAAAAAAAAAAAAAAAAAAAAAAAAAAAAAAAACCAACTTGAATTGTTTGGATGAGCTCTGGTTTCCCCCAGAACACAGCTGAGCTAGTGATGATGCCAACTCTTCCTTTTTTTTTGGGTTTTTTTTTGGTTTGTTTGTTTTTTGTTTTCCTGAGAAGTGAGCTTGCAGCAGGAGCTATGACCAAGAAGCTCGGGGCTGTTTGTATTAGCCTTTGGCTGCCTGCCCTTCTTCTTCTTTGTAGACACCCCCAGGCCTCCTACAGAGCTTTTCTGTCTCCCTTCAGCTGCAGCTCTTGCAGGGAGAGGAGGGAACAGTGAGCCTGGAGTGCAAAACCAAACAAAGCCCAGCACGATCAATCATTTCTATGCCAGGAATATGGTTTTGTAGAAACCATCTCACAATCTCTAAATGACTGGAGCTGGCAACAGCTGTCAGGTTGGTTTGGCCCTGCAGAAAAAGAGGGAGATAGATATGGGGACATCTTCTTTCCCAGCTGGAACAGGTCCATGAGGAGGCAGTGTGCAGGCAATTCCCAATGCAGTGCTTACTATGCTGCCCCCGACCTTCCCTCCTCCCTCCCGTCTCCCTGCTGGTACCCTGCTGCTGCCTTTCCTCTCTGTCACATTTGCTCCTCTCCTTTTCCCCAAGCTCAGCCAACACATTGGAGCTGGGCGATAAAGGATGCTCATTTCAAAATGTGATACACCTTCAGAGCAAGGAGCCAGAAATTGTTCTCCACTGAGGGTGGAGGAATGTCCAAAATCTGTCAGAAATAAGCTTTACCTCTACTTACTTGTTTATGACCTGCTTGACTGATGTGATGTGTGATAACCAGCTTACTGTGAACAGAAGATACCGAACATCCCCTCTGTGCTGACATACCTCTTGAGCTATTACCTGTGTTTCAAGCAGGGTGGGTTGTTATTCTTCGCAGTGCTTTGAAACTCAAAGACACAAAAATATATATTCAAGGATCTCTTCAGAGTTGTAACGATTTAAGCCCGAACATGTCAAAAGGGCTGTCTTTTATGTGTTTTCTTAGGTGACTTGAATGTCTGGGGACACTTAGGATTCAAGTAGGCTTAGGAAATCAATAGGAATTCAGCACCTAACTTATTTAGACTCTCTTGAAAATCCCAGGGGAAGCTCAGCCACAAAGCACAACTCTTGGAGAGCAATAATTATCCCAGAGCAACATACTTTTATTTCAACAATGCCATCACGGGGAGTTTTTCCTAACCCATCACAGTCCACATGCATAGATGTAAATGATACTGGCTAGGACAGCCAGGGACATCACTCCATAGCTGCTTTGCTTGCTGCTGACTCCATTCACATTGCATAATGGTTTCTCACAGCAAGAAACCCTCTGAGAGGTTTGGTTTTGTTGCTGACTTGTTGCTGGACACGTTGGAGAACACATCTTAGAGATGACATATTTGGGCTTGTTGGGCTCTAATGCAGGACCGGGGGGGGAAAAAGAGAAAGAGTAGAATGTAAGAATCATTGTTAAGATGTTTCCCTGACTATATCTGCATTGATGAATAAAAGGTGGCCAGGGACTAGTCCCCAACGTAAATATGTCCTCTGCTCAGGACTAGCAACAGTCTGGCCATGTCCACACTGCTGCAACATGACGGTGAAGTTCTCTGGGCTCCATGTTTTGTCTGTCCCTAAAGTGGAATAAGCATGTGTGGGTGTGGGTGGCTTTCGGTTCAAGCTGCCTGGAGCAATGCTTAGGCTAGGTTGCTGTCCACCAGGACAGTTTTCCTATGGCGTAAAACCAGAGGGAATGTACTGTATGACCTGAGATTTGGTCTGAGAGCACATGGAGGTGTTTGAGGGTGCAGAGCCCCAAGGACAGACCTGAAGGATTCTGCTAGCAGAGGGAGTCAGCCGTGGTGCAGTTTTGCCCAAACATTTTTTGAAAACAGCCTTGAGACTGAGTATTACCATAGCAAGAACTAGCTGGACCAGTCAGTGGAAAGCTGAGAGGAGCTAACCATGAAGCCGTGCACTCAGCCCCAAGCTTGAGTTCAGTCTGGTGCTGTTATATACACATCTTCAAAATCTCCCCAGCCTCTGGTAACAATATCAAGTATGTATCGACACTGCAGTGACCACAATAGCGAGCAACAAGGTTGGTGTTTCCTAACAGTTGGTGATCAGGACTATTGTTTCCATACATGGCTGTGACTGGGATGAAAGCCCATTCTTGGGACTGCTCTTCTACAGAACAAACAAGGTGGTTTTCAGAAACATACTTGTTCCAACATTGTTACGGACAGTCACGCAATATTTGTCTTCCTTTGTGCACATGGAAATGGTCAAACAGTTCTTGTTGGACTCCTGTTCTTGGCACACATAGCACATAAACGGGTAAGCTGGGAGGAAAAAAGAAAAAAAAAAGCACATTACATGGTTTAGGAACCACAATACCTACAATCCATATATCTCCATTTTCTTAGTTATAGCCTGATGAATGCTTCTGTGTGAATGACCAGTGACTTTCTTTATCCCTTGACCCTTGGCAGCAATGTTAAATCCTTCTCTGTCTCATACGTCTCAGACTGCGAAGTGTTATCGATCTGTTTGCAATCTCTGGCAGCAGTAGGTGTGAGTGGAATTCAAGGATTTGGGGTCTTTTATGATGGAGATTATTGCTGACCAATAGCTCCTCTGTCCTGAGAGCTCTGCCACGTGAATTGCCAATTACTGCTCAGTCACCTCTCCTGGGCAAGCCTAGGCAGTACTTGCAAGGGAGAATTTGAGGATGCCTGGAGCATTTCAAGGAGGTGGACAATGCCCAGTGTCCTACTTCTCTTTCATCTGGCTCAGAGACTAGTGCCACATATCCTTTCTTGCGGTCAAATGCCACTAACTGAACTGGCCTAACCTCAGTCCTAGGAAGTCTGATGAGGGTAGTCAGAATCTCTGTTGAACTTCTGCATGCTACTGTCAGAGACAGAATAAATGGGAAGTCTTAACCAAAAGTATGGTTTAACTGGTAAACACAGATTTGGTGGGATAATTCATACATTTACAATACGGATAGAGAAGATGACAGGCAGGAAGGGCAGGCAGCGATGATCTGTCTTGTCTGTCTAGAATGTACCACTTGCCTTCAAAATCAGAAGGTGGTAGGTAGACCTTTGGAAAGCGTCTGTAAAGTAATGATAAAAAAGGAAGAAGAGCAAAACCACAGTCTGGAAGAGAAACCACACCAAAGTCTCTGCAGAACACTCCCCAGCTAGGAAGATTAATTGATTTATAGGTTTTCTGGTAGTGGATGGGTTCTGAGCTTGCAAAGTCACCCAGAGCGAAGTATGTGTTTTTGTGTGTAGGCAAGGGGATGGGTTACTCTAAAAACACAGACATTTTTGGAAAAGGAAGCAAACACAGCACAGAATGCTTGCTCAGTTCCTGATAAGTCTGGGGACAGTCTGTCAGTATGGAAAGGGCAGAAAGCAACTAGAGGGCACGTTCCTGTGAATGCAGTTTTGCCCGATAAGAAGTTGGCAGTAAGAAAGTGGAAGGGCAGTGTAGGTCAGGGAGACCATTAAATGAGAAGTTCCTGATGGAAGGGAAGGAAGGGGAAGGGAAGGGAAGCAAAAAGTTACCAACTGTTGATTCTGAGAGGGCCGTAACACTGTGTAGCTCTTTTGCTTTGCTCATCACTAAAACAGTTGAATCTTCGCATACAAGTTAGAGGACATGCAATAAGGTTTTACCAAAATTTTTGCCACAATCTCGAATGACATTGTTATGAGCAAGCCCAGGAAACACAAGCTAGTGAAAATGCAACAGAATGGGTGCAAAGCCACACATGAAAACACCCTCACAGGGCAGTTCACAATGGTTAATGGTCAAACCAATCAGAGCAATGCAACTCATAAGGTTCTCCAGAGCTCTGCTGTGGGCTCAGGTCTATACAGTACCATCACTAGTGACAGTAGGGATGGGATGGAGGATGCACATCACATTTTCAGATGATGCCAAGGACAAAATAGGTGAAAACACACTCTAAGTAGAGTTCTAAGTGATTTTGACAGATGGATGTAATGAAAGAATGAAAAACAGAATGGATGCAGTTCAGTAAAGAGAAATATATTACACTAAGATAAAAAGTAGCCACTAAAATGTAGGATGAGGAACAACTGGTTGAGTTACAATTAAGGACTGCAGTGTAAACATCAGGAGCCAACTGTGTCACACTACAGCGATGAAAACAAACGTCACCCAAAGGAACACAGGCAGCAATGTCATGTGCAAGATATACAAAGTGGCCTTTCCACTCTGGCAAGGCCTCAGCTGGAACACCAATGACCAAATCTGCATGTGGCACTTCAAAAAATATGCAAAGCATTTGGAGAGAGACCAGAGGAGAGGGAGAAGAAATGGTGAGAGATCTTGAAAATATGACCTTGTAGAAAAGGTTGGAAGCATTTCGTTTGTTAATTAGAAATGAGAAAATGCTGAGGAAAGACACAGTAACCTTCTTCATGCAAGCAAAAAGAATCGGCAAAGAAGAAAGTAATAAACTGTTCTACACATCCTATGGTGAAAACACAGAACTGTACAAAAAGAGTTGTTAAGAGATGTTAAGACTAGCTTTCAAAGAAGATGAGAATCTGAGCAAGTGGAATCTTCTTTGTTCCAAATGTTCAAGGACACATTAGACAAACATTTGCCTGGTTTGGTCCAGCATTGGAGCAGGGAAAAGGATCATGACTTTTTAAGATTTCTTCTGGACATAATGTATCTATAACAGTGATGCAAATGGTGACAGACCCTCTTTGGTGGGCTAAGAGACCAATAGTTTTGATCAAAAGTTGCTTATTAGGGTATTGAATGGGACCCCAGATACATGAGAAGGATCGGATAAGAGTTATCTCCAAGTTTTCCTTTATCCCTGTATTAGGCCAGAAAGCTGTGATCTCTTACTCTTCAATGTGAAAGCCTTGATATTAGAATCACTAGCCTTCTCCGATCTAGACTGGACTACAGAAAGGTGCTGTATAAAAGACTGTCCTTAAGTCCATTTGGAAGCTGATGCCAATATAAAATATCATGAGCCTACTACAGCATGAATGTGTGCTACCAGAGTCTTGGATCTCTATTAGCTTTCCACTTCACCCTGGGTAACACTGAGGACATTGCCTTTGATAATTACTCTCCTCTGTCCATGTTGTGTCACTGGATTCAGGAATTATGGTCACAAAATTCTTTCTGATTTTTTTTAGAACTGAACACTCCTTTTCCCACCCCAAAGCTGGCCGAAGCTTCTGATCTTCCAGGCATGCTGCAGAACCATCTGTCCAAAAAATGTAGGAGTAGGGGGTTGATACATCAGAGAGCAAGAATTAATTAGATGCCTCTTTCTCAACCCCTGCTAGATATGTATCATGGTTTCTGGGAAACCATCAGGCGTGGAAGAAATATTGGCAATCTGATCATTATTCCCATGTGCAAGTAGCTATGTAGCAACACATGCATATCAGTCCCAGAAGGAGGACACACATTCAGAGTACCTCAGACTTCTTTATGGGTGACGGATGCCTCTAACATGACATGTTCACAGAAAAGCTCTTTCACCCCTGCCTCTGATTTAATCTATAAAAATTCTCACTGGTGTATTTCCTAGGAAGCAAGACACATGGCAAACCACATGGCTCCCTACAATGGAGGAAGCAGCAGTACAGAAAAGTCTGTAAAATACTCTAAAGCTGATACGGATAAAAAAAATGTTTTGTTATGCTTTCTGGCACTTCCAGCTTGCATCATTTGGGAAGATCCTGTAGACCACTGCACCGATATAACCTGGCATCCAGCGCTGTACAGTTAGAGCTCTATCACTGAGTACTGCACACTGGACAGAAGAATTAGTTTATCAGGATCTTATTTCTGCAGGAAAACATTAATCAAGGTGCAGAAGGAAGTTGGTGGCAGCGTGGCTGCAACATTGCAATACTGCAAAGTTGGTGACAGCCCTCTAAATTTTGCCACATGAAGTTTTCACCATCTTCTCTATAAGCCTTATCTTAACTAGTAGCAGCATTAGAGGCTCACCTCGCTCCACACACAGGACAGCAGCCAGCAAGGTGACAAAAGTAGTCTTCATCTCCACCAGATTCTCTCAGCCAGACTAGGAAGATATTTGGAGAGCAGGTTATATACCTTTTGAATGGCAGCAGTTTTACAGGTTCCAGATGGCTCGCGGGTGGACATGAAATCAACCCAAGGGTGTGTAATGTGCATGTGGGAGTTCTTCATGCTGGTGCCCATGGAACAGCCTGGCACCTTGGGGAAAAGTCCTTTTAGCAACACATTTCTTGCTCTTCTGGTTGTATGAGTGACGGGAAATGAGGATCTGCTCTCTTCTCCTCTGAGTTTATTCCTTTCCATCCTCCCAGCAGAAGCAGCAGCTGCACTGATGAAATAGCAGAGCCTGGAGGCACAGGAAGACAGTCCTAGCAGTGCATTTTTCTAATCCCTTTGGATAGTCAGCATGTGATGTACCAGGGTTCATACAGTTCATTTTCTTTAATTATTCCACACTACCAGAAACTCAGACTCTCAACTGGCCTACACTGGTTTACCTCCAATAAAATCAATGCATTTTACACTACATGAAATTAGCTAATGGTTAGTTAAGCAGAAGATTTTCCTCAATTTTTCATGTAAGTCTTCATTTCTTTACCAGCTTTCCGTTACCTGTAGTTAATCCCTCTGCTTGCTCCTTTCTTGGTTGTAACTCTCAAATACCTTGCACACTTTTTATTTAATGAAGTTTTGCTTCTATTTCAGGGACGCTTTAGAGGGTCTGCTTTTCTCCACACCCAATGGTTTCTGGACATCAGACCTGCATTTACGATACCACAAATTGGCATCCTGGAATTGCTGCTCTACTTTGAAAAAAAGCCATCTCTCAAACTGTCTCTTTTTCAATCTCTCCACTTAAATCAATCTCTTTTCTTTTATTGCTCTGTGTTGCTCTCCTCTGAATTTCTTAAAATCTGTTTCTGACATTCTGCAAAACAGACCTTAATACAAGATGCATCTTGCATGATCTTGAGCTACCATCTCAACGGAGCTTCTTCCAAAGGGAGATTAGTCCAGGACAGCAGGTAGCAGCATGTGCAAAGGAAAAAATTGCCAAAGCCCCCTTTTGCTGGCAGTTATGGAGCAAGTTAAAAGGCAGTTCCCTAAAAGTAGCCATCAGTAGGGTATTTTTGTCTGTTTCTAATATGAATCATTCCAACACTGGATGATTTCCTTATCCATGTGAGTTTCTGATACTTTTCAGGCTTTCTTAAACTGCTCCTAGAATGACATCATCAGGTGGTGAATTCCAGAGTCACTCAAGCCCGATGACAAAACAGACATCCCTGCTCTTGTTTTTGGAGGTTTGTGAGGTCAGTAGGGGACATGCTGGTGATGATCAAATCAAGACTTCTGCTTTGCAGAGGACAATTGAGTTTACTGTCCAAGTGTGTTATAAACAGGCTGTTCTTCATAATTAGTGGGTGTGTCTTCTTGCTGGTATTTTGTAATGAGAGTAAAAGGAAGCAACCATTTTTTTTTCCTTTTTTTGGTCCTATTAATTATCCCATAGACTTCTCTTATGCATATTCCTTTTCCCTTCCTCCAGGGATGAGAGAGTGCTATAATCATCATATCCCCTGCATGTTGACTTTGCCAACATTCATTTGTTTCTACATGAACTTTCATGAAATAGGATGTTGGCTCAGTCCTTTCATCAGGCCTCCTCAAGTCAGCTTTGAAAGAGAGTCATGAGGCTGAGACATCCCTAGCACTGCCAACAAACGTGTACTAAGGAGAGATATTTGAGTAGGAAACGAGTTCTTCTATGTCAAACAGTTATCTGGGAACTGTCCCCAGGACATTAACGTCCTCGTTAGTACCTAGGTGTACTGCAATGCTGGAGCATGCCATCTTCCCAGCATCTGGAGAGCGGTAATTTTGCAGCACAGTGACTGGGTTGCAGCGATTCCTTCTTTCTCAAGAGGACAGATTATGAAACTTAATGCAGTCAGAGGCAACGCTTAAGCAGCCAACGTGGGGAGGGTGTCTCCTGCTGCCCGGCATCACAGCCTTCAGCCTGGAGGAGGGCCTGGAGCAGGTCAGCCAGCGACACCAGGTGAGAAGATTGAGGAAGACTGCAAAAAATGCAAGGAAGCTGAGTCACTTCTGTAGAATGTCATCGCTACCCATTCAGTAAAACTAAAATGGACCTCAAAATGGAGCCATGACTTGGCTATATGACAAGAGAACAGCAGTTAATTTTGAAAAAGGGATGATTTTGTCACTTTCCGTGGCTTCCAGAAGCTTTTTAGACCCAGTAAAGACCTGGCTTTGATCTCTTGCATCCATCTTGTCTCTTGCTTTGTCATTGATTCACTGGGTGTTAATCGGATCTGGGCGAATAAGCAGACAGAAAGGAAAGAAGTTTCATGTTGTGAGGGGAAAGACAGCCAAATTATTTGAGAGCAGAAGGCAGCATAGGTCCTTCAGAATCAGTGGTGATAAAGCCCTGAGTGAAGGAAAAGAAAGGCCAGAGTTAAACGACCTCTTCCAGGTGCCTAATTTAGGCAGGGCAACGGCCCCTTGGCTGATTCAGGTCCTGGCACAGTGACTCAGAGCACCAAAAACTGAGCTCTTAGATAATCCAGGTAGAGAGAGCCAGCTGCCTCCCAGGAGCAATCCCAATTATTTGAGTGAGATGCTCATCCTCTCCCTGAGAGCCCTCCAGGCATCCCAGATGTCTCTGCAGGGCAGCTCGCTACTCTCATCCAAGAAGTATGCAACCATGGGAGCCAACAAATAAGAAACCCTGGGCAGAGGGATGTGAAATTAGGCAGCAGCATCTGCATGGGAGATGTCATATCAGGATTTCTCAGGAAGGCTGGCAGAGAGGAATCTCCTCTTACACAACATCTGTTGCCAAGGGAGGGTTCACTAAAGGAGCTTTCATGGTTTCAGGACCTCCTGTGCCTCAGGGAAATTGCTGTTCCCACTTCCAGATAAGGTCCCTTTTATGTAACTTGACACGTGCGTCAATCTTTGGCTCACATGCATGGGTTGTGTTGCTGGGCAGTAGGGAATGCAAAACCTATGGGATCAGGGAGAAACCAGGCAAGAGGGAAGGAGGCTGGGGCCCACGGATGGAGCTGCTCCCTTAGGGATGGGAATTCTGGCTTCCCAGTGCTGTTCATAACTTCTCCATGCAACAGCCATAAGCTGAACATGAAACCCTCCATGGCAGAAGCAGGCTCTACCACATGCCTTCGCCCCCTTTGCCCACACATTTTTATACCTTCCTTCACATGCCAGGTTCCCTCCCAACCCAAAATGGAGGCACCTGCCAAGTTCAGGTAGCACGAGACATGACCTTATTTTAAACCTGGATGCCAAGATCAGATCTGTATTCACAAGCTCAGCAGGACAAGACCTGGGGCAGTACTAGCCCCAGCTTGGCCTTTGCCTGTGCCAACCAGCATTGTCCCTAAGAAATCCTAACCCTGTGGATAGCAAAGGCTGAAGACTACTTCAAATCATTCAGTTGTTACTGCCTTACCATCTGGGTTTGAGGCAGAGTCTGGCCATCCAAGGCCACAGAACAGTTCTTGGCTCATTCGAGGTGTTCAGATATGTGTGTCCCTTGAATATCTCTAAATCTGGCAGGAAGGGAAGAAAAGTGAAGAGAGTAGATTGGACAGATGAATGGAGCCAGCTCAGCTGTGGGATGGCAGTGCAATAGAAACCGTGAGGACGACGGAGAGTCTCATGGCTAAAGACAGAGTATCATTGGCCAACCTTGTATTTGTACCAAGGAGAAAAAAAATGAGCTGAGGCTCTAGCAAGAAAATAGAGGTTGAAGGTAAAGCTCAGACTGAGGCTGAATGAAGAAGCCAACAAAGAAGGCTGGGAGAGAAAACAGCCAGGGAGTGCAGAGCTGGAGGTCAGATGTGGGTTGGAGGAAGGGCGGACAAGAAGGGATGGGAGCAGGTGGGGGTGAGCTGGAGCCATGAGACCACATTTCCTTTGCAAACCTGTTATAAAGGTCCAGCTGTTTCTGCGTGGTGGTGTTCCTCTGCTCTCGGCAGATACCCAGCACAGTGAGCAAAGTGTGTAGCTGCTCTCCTTGTGCAATGAGTCTACAGAGAGAAAACCAGCTGGGCGAGCTGCACCCAACTAATTACCCTGGGAGATCTCGTTGGGGTGATCCTAGTGGAGAGCTTCTTCAGCTCAGGAGAAAGCATTTCAGCTTCCTGTGGCTTTCAGAGGGGTTTGAGTGAGCAAATCCCTCATTCCTAGCCAAGATTATCCACAAGGATACTGTGATAGTACACACAATGAGTTCCATCAGTTTTAACCCCGATAGGAAACTTGACTAGCAAACGTAAAAGATTTATTTTCAAAGTTAATATTTCGTTATAGATGAAGCTGAAATTTCCAGACTCCAGCAGACACAGAGTAGAAACTGTCTGTCTTTTCTGATGATTTTCCTTTAAGCACCATGCAAGATACTTTTCTCCCCTTTCAAAATAATCCGTAATTCTTATAAAGCAATTTCCACTGGAAGATCTTAAATCAGTTTAAAGAAAACTTAATGCTCAAGATCCCTTCGTGTTGAGTCCCGCCTTGTTCCCTCTGTTTGCCTGCTGGAGAGCTCAACAGCCATTTCCTTTCAGCCTGCTGACCCAGAAGAGAAATTGAAAGCAAGTTAAATAGAATACACTTTACTCTGAAATGGAGTCACAAAATGACACTTCTGCCAATGCAGAAAAAAAAAAAAAAAGAAAATCTGGGGAGAGGCTTTCTGAAGTGAATGCAAAGCAAGTGCAATATATTTCAGCGTTATTTCAATTTGACTTGCAGACTAACGCCTCCGCTTTTGTTGCTGCTAACATGGATGCATCCAGCCGCTACGCCTGACGTACCATACCACACGGTCACACAATAGAATAAAATAACACTTTATTTTGCCCAGGTTCTGTTTAACAACTCTAATATTAAAGGCTTCCTCAGAGCAAACTGATACAGGGCAGAAAATGGTATAAAGGGAAAAATGGCACAAGAGAATGGCAGGGACAAAATGAAGGGGAAAAAATGCATGGAGTTATAAAGGCCAATAGCAGGAGAGATGGTGACTATATGGTGCCCTCCTGCATGTGCAGGGCTCCACATCATGCCTCTCTCTTCCAAACGCCATTTCGAGGTAGGGCTGTGCTCTTATGTGTTGTCATCAGAGCACGGAAAGAGCAAAAATATGCGCTGATGGGATGTGATCTTCCAGGTAGGAGAAACAGGGCACCATTCACATTGTACAGATGAGAATTTGATCCCTTGCAATGCAAGGCCAAGCAACTCCTTTCCCCCTCCCAGCCCCTTTAAAAACCCAGCCGGAGAACGCAAGCGAGACTGGCCAAGACACCCAGAGCTATCATAGTGTAGCTGGTTTTCACACTGCTGGCCCCACTGATGTTGCACAAGGAAGTCTCACAGCAGCTGGTAGCAACACCGGCTATGCCGATATTCAGGTCAATTGTTGGGCAAAATGCAGAACACTTCTTGGTAATACGCTGGTTACGGTCATTGCCTGAAGTGTGAGGGAGAGAAAACGGGAAGAAAAGTCAGGTTTTTCTATATCTAATTTTTACAGACTTCAATGACAGACTAGCTGTGCAATATCCAGTGGGGAATATGTTGTTCGGTACTTAATGCTGTTGGTTTTCCCTTGGGCTTCATCACACTGCTTCATTTTTTGTGTATATGTGATCTGTGGAAACCACCTCCAGACCTTACAACTCCTCTGCTGTTTTCAGGGCCAGCTGAGTGCAACCTAGGGCAAGAATTTGGGGTTCTAATGCATTTGTACAGTCCCAGATTGCAAGAAATCATCATCACCATGCCTTGGGATTGCTCCTTCCACAGTACCTGGCCCTTTCCTATTCCACCATCTCATGAACATATATTTGAGCTTGGAGATGAGACAATGGGTTTGTGCAGAGAAATCCTCTCTCTTCCAATGTCTCCCATTCCTGAGTGTGTTTAATCAGCACACAGTATTATTACAATATATTGCAACAGAGGTGGGCTATGCTGAGTTCCCACCTGCTGCAGGATTGGCTCTCTGTGTGCTATGATCCTCATTAATTCTTCCACCACACCTCATGGTGGGAGGAGGTTCTGCAGTCAGCCTAACCTGGACCCCATCTTGTCATCAGAGCCTTAGAAAAGCTTCACACTTACCGAGTCCCGTGGTAGAATAGGTTGTGAGACAGTACTTCTCATGGTCGGAGCATGTAGTTGTACTGAGACAATGTAGATTGGAAGATGCATCTTTGCATGTGAAACATGTCAAGGAGAAAGCTGCGACGGAAGCACACAACATCCATCAGTCACCTCTAGAAATATGCGTAGGAGCACAAAACTGGTGGTGCTGGTCCAGATGGAGGATCTGTCAAGCCCAGCGGCCATAGCCAACCTCCTGGGTGTGTGAAACTTGACCCCAGCGACTTTCCTGGACCGAAATTACTTTAAGCTCAGATTCCTGGCACTGATGTGGTTTGCTCGTTTAGTAACCCTCAAGGAATCTTCCTTCTGGATACGTGAGTCTCCCTTGAATCCATTTAAACTTCTTGCACCCCCAGTGTGCTTTTGGTAAGAGTGTCCCCGTCTACTACCACTTGCAGCATGGAGCTGGTGGTTTCTTTCCAACCTGGCTCCTCCAAGCCCCATTTGCTGGCCACTAGTTCTTGTATGAAAAGAGACCAGTGGATCCCTGTGCACACTCTTTCACATCCTCTTCAAGTCACCTGAGGAGTCCTGGCCTACACATCCTTTCTCAGAGCACTCAGACCAACAGTGAGTTATTTAAAAAATCTTTTTTAATACAACAAGGGAACCACACACCTAAGAGTAACACCCCCCCACCCCCGGCCATACTAGGCATGAATATTTTGCTGCGTGCCCCCACAACATATCTTAAATGAGGGACAAGTGACCTAGATCTGCTTCTCAGTGTTTGCTGGGAAGATGTACGCTTGCATTTGGCTGGTTCATTTTCAGAGCTCTCCTGAGTCGGGAGGCAATCTTGGAGCTGTAGAAGACAGGGCTCAGCAAACCACCCCCTTGGCTGCAGCAGACTCCTTTTTACAGCCATCCGTGGGTGATGACTGCCTAACACTACAAAATGTGTACATCTGTAACACTGTGCATCTGCAAACACTGTGCTAATAGGAATGAATGAAAACAGCTTGCACTCGAGTAAGCTAAAGCAATCATTCATAGCAAAGAGATCCTCAGGGAAGGTGTCTTTGCATGATAAGGGGAATTTCCTACTTATCTGTTTATCTGGAGCAAACACTCCTGCAGTAATGTCACCCACCAGGGATTAGGCTCACTCTTCTCATTTCCAGGCTATCCCTATCTATGACCAGTTAATACCAGCACTGTCCTTTGCCTTCCTTGCTCTTCGTCACTACTCTTCTGCCTTGCTCAAGCTTCTTTGCCCTTGTTGATGCCTTTGCCAGCAATGTCCCAACGTCATCGCTGCTCTTGTTTGACCTTAGACAAGCTCATCTGGCCCAAACCGGCTCTCTTCTCTGTATCATCCTACTAGCCCAGACCTGGCCCCAGCTCCGACTGTGACCCAGGTGACCAGGGTGTACACTGTATTTCACAGGAAGCCACAAAAATGCCTTTTAGGGCACTATTCTTCCTTCTTTATCTCTGCGGAAGCTATCTTTTCTCTCCACTCCAGCTTACAGCCCCTTTGCCCTTTCCACGGCCACCCGGCACTGACCATCAATTTCCTCTTGGGGTCTGTAGTCCTTGCAGATCCCACTCTCCCTCTGTGGTCTCTCACTGAAGAGCAGCTAGCAGGGGACACAGAGGCCAGGCAACCAGGCTTGCAGTGACTCAGATCCCATCTCCCTCTGTTCCCATGCGCAACACCCTTACGATTTCAAAAGCCTCCAATGTGGCACCCAGCTCACAGTGACTTGATACCAAGACTGTTGCAATTCACTTCCTACCTTGGTCATGGTTATTTCCATCTCCAGACTCTCTTGGCTGTCCTGCCTGACTCTTGCATTCAGTATTCTCCTGACATTGCAGGCTACATTTTCTTTTTCAAGTCTGGGACCCTCCTTTAGACTACCTGCACTCACAGCAGTGTGGCTTCATTCTCTTTTCTTGTGCAGATTCCACACAGGCACATTTCTGTACCACCCCCCTGGGAACCACCCTTTCCTCCCAGAATAACCATACACTAGAGCAGAGTCCCCAAACTGGGTTTTCCAGACATGTAACCCATTTTATTCCTTAATTAACACAACTGGGTTTTCCAGACGTGTCACTCTTTTTATTCCTTAATTAATGCAGCTTCTTTAATCAAGCCCATTCCAAGAAAAACTTCCTGAATCTATGCAGGAAACAGTGGAGCTTGTTACATGCCCAAGTCCTGTTTCATCCCAACCTCCCAAAGCTGCTGATTTAAGAGTACAGTCATCCTGGGACCCTTCTAGCCAGAAGAGGGGACAAGCACCTGCAGGGGTAAGTTTGCCAATCTCTAAGATCTCTCTGCTCAGGAGGTTTCTCTCTCACTCACATTTACTATAGAGGGCTCTGGAGGCTTGTGGGCTCCTAACCTGGTAGCTCAGTTAAGACCCTGAAGTCAGGTAGGACAATTTTCATCCTCTGTCCTGATAAGAACAATTGATCATGCTACTGTAAAACACTTCTGATTTTATTGCATCTGTTGAGATATCTGTTGTAACGAGGGCCAAGTGGGGAAGGGAGCAATATTTCTTTAGAAATGTGCTCTGCTCAGCATGAAAACCTCAGGTTAAAGCAGGCTACCTTTGGAGGTCTCCTGTCTGTGCCTGGCAAGACCTCTGCTCTAACGGAAAAAGACTATTTCTCAAGGATTTTCACGTGAATAATTCCAGCCACCCAGATAAACAACTCACACATGTAAATCATTAGCAAGTGTAAGTGCAGGCAGATGCAGGGTTTACACCGTTAAAATCAGTCAGGTTCAGGAATAATTGGAACAGCAACAGCCTTCTGGCTAGATTGCACAGGGAAGTGGTCCTGCTTATGTGTTAATTTTTACCAACTCCTTTGGTAAATTTGCTGTCTCATTGAGTGATCTTTCTGAAAAATGTGATTACAGTTGATAAGCTGCAGGAAAGAATCCTTTTATTGTTCTTAACTTTCCCAACCCTGTTGAGCACAATGATTTAGCACATGCCAAATTTAAAGCCTGTGAAGCCCCACAGTAAGAACATTTACAGCCTCAGATTAAGTGTGAGCCTAAGTGCTCTGCTAGACTGAGACCAGAATGGCCAGTAATTTGCCAGGAAAGCCCTGCAGCAGAGCCTGAGAAAAATTCAGTGTGCAGTAAGGCAAAAGCCCCCCACCACAAGCTGAGGAAAGCAACTCTGCCCCTGGAATAGTCAGAAGGATATTGAGGGCTGCACCCTCTGTTCCTTGCCTGACCCACAGCCCTCCCCTGTGCAAGTGGGGCACCTTCCAGGGGCACAGGCAGCAGTCAGTCCTTGGCAGAGCCCAGCCAGGCAGAATTAAAGTGCATGTTGCCACTGCGTCTTTCCCAAAAGAAACAGCCACCAGTTATCAGGATGAGAAGGGGACTCTGTGTCTCCATCCCAGACCTGGGATCAACATGGGCAAATTTGCACTTCAAAGCAGCAAGATGCAAGGAAGAGACATCAGAATTGCATCTTCTTGTGGCATGCCCATCACTAGCAATTTAGGTAATGATGGTTTGTAATTGCAACCAATAAACACTCTAGTGAAAAAAAATAATCGGGATGTAGTTAGTTATATGTCAAATTTGCAGCTTTATTGTACGTATTGCCCTTTGCCTGGCCAGCTCTGTATATCCCTCAATTAATCCCCCTTCTTAGCTGCACCAAGGGCTATCAGCTGCCTACACTGAGCCACCCCAAGGGCTGGGCTGGGACTGCGCGAGTCAGGTGAGGTGGGTATCTCATTCCCCCCTTCAGCTCCTCAGCATCCTCCCAACTTCTGCTGGGGATACATCCCCTTGCTTCTTATCCTGAGGACTGGAATATTCTGTAGAGCCTAATGACCCTTCAGCTTTACCATTCGTGCTGCAAAATCCCCTTGTCATCCTGCAATATCAAAGTCATGCCCCAACTCTAGGGGTCTTGCTAGTGCAAAGCAATCCTTGGAGACTCACCACTCTCCGTGAACAGGGCTATGATGAGCACGACAAGAAGAGAAGTCTTCATCCTTTATAGATCTCGCAGCCTCCAAAACAAGCAGGACTCACCCAAGGCAGGTTTTATACCTCTGCAGTGTTTGCTTTGATGCTAGGATAATAAGTATAGGGTTGCTGTGTCAGATGGTGGGTAATTGAGAGTAACGTGTCAGTGCTTGTGTGTGGAAGTATGCTTTGTTGGAAAGCTAAACAGGCATATATTCTCCCCCCACTTCTTCTTTTCCTAGTTGTTTCACAATGCAGTTTGTTCATCAGTTGTTCATCGGTATGCAACAGTTTCTAATTTTGGATTAAGTGGAGGAAAGGCAAAACACAAAAACAAACAGCGTCCATGTGAGAAGAGGAATGTTTTCCTTTCCAGGTCAGCTTTGGTCTCAGAGCAGGCTGCATCCTTGAAGATTCTGTTCTCGCACACTGTTTTAGTACATATGGAAATTGATTGAATTTGAAATTGAAATTGGGATTGAAACTTCTACAAAATGCCTCCCAGGATTGTCAATACAGCTACATCAGAAGAGCAGTATCCTTCCACTGCATTTCATAGGGGACCAGATATCATTTTCTGTGGGCCTTTTTAAGACAGCAGTTCAAAATCGTGAATGTTTCTGTTCTAAAATTGGATATTTTGCATGAGGGAAAATGTTCTGTTATTAGAAAACAAATTCCACTGGGCAATGAAAATGACCACTTAAATTAAAAAATAGAAATAACACCCACCCCCATCACATTGACCAAGCTGTGATTTTTTTTTTTCACAAATTGCAAAAAATAAATGTTGGGGAGAAAAAAACCAAACCAGTTAAAGCATGGAGAATGAGGGATTGCCTGATCAAGGATCTCAACAAATTAAGTCTTCAGGAAAAAAAAAATTGTAGCCAGCCAAAATTATGTGAAATGCCAAATAGGAGTACTCCACTGGATTTCCATATGGTGCTCTTTATCCCTCCTTTTTTATCATGTTTCATTCTATCTCCCTGTATAAAATCAGAATCTTTCCCATCTCCTTCTGACTGCTGTTGCTTTTTCCTCCCACCATCGTCTTTCTGCCATCTAGTCGTGGGGACGGAGGCGCAGTCCCAGAAACGGTCCAGCTGGATCCCTTTCACATGACAGAGCTGCAGGAGCAGCCTGCGCGGCCCAAGCCTCTGCCAGCGGCTCTGCCCCTTGCTGCTCTCCATCTGTTTTGTTTCCCTTTTTTCTTAGTCTCCAAGTTGCTCAGATTTCCATCTCCCATTGAATATTTGGGTTTCCAATATGACCCGCCTACAGTTGTTATCTCATCAAAAAGGCATGCCCAGTTTTTCAGGTGATGTAACTCCTTCCAGCACCTCTAAATTGGATGTATAAATATTGCTCCTATGGAGACCTGTGTGACTAAGGTGAGGAAACTTCTGCTTTCTCAATAGGTAGAACATGAAACTCAGTTGGAACAGAGGTGGCAATTAACCAAGAAAGCTCAAAGAAGGGGCGTTGTTTGGCTTCATAAGGCCAATGCCTTTGTAAGGCACCAGGCAAGAGGAAAACAGAAGCTGGCACCCTCCATGCCCAGCACGGCAACCCTCTCTTCCTTGTGAAATATTTTCTTCTCCCCAGAAGAGATTTCATCAGTCTTTATTGGTAAATCAACTTTTATTGCTGACTATTTGAGGTAATAGCAGAAAAGGGGGCTCTAGTCACAAGGCGATGCCATTCTGCAGCCTGTACGTTGCACCGCAGAGGCAGCCCACATTCAGATTTATTTCAGCCAACAGCATCCATTAACAGGTACAGAAATAGCAGCTCAGCCAGGCACTTATTTTTTTTTTCCCCCTTCCTTGTAGTCTCATCCAAGCAAAAACTAAAATATCTCTTGTCTCCTGCAAGCTGCTGAGATTTTGTGATGGCAAGGCTGTATTTTTTAAAGGAGTTATTGCAGGATTTCTGACAGCTGAGATTTTCCATTAGATGGTCCTGCACTCTTCCAGCTGGTCCCATATGTCCCCCTGATATTGTTGTCTTCATTCCTCACCAGTGCCAGGTGAGATAGATTGAAAAGAACCCATGGGGGTAGAAAGGACACAGATGATTAGAGCACTAGAGGGATCAAGGCAAAAAATAGAAGATAATATCACAGTTTACAAGTATTTGGAAGCTATGAACTTCAAGGAGATTTTGGAAAGAGTTACAGGGGATTTAATTAGGGATGGAAAGACTTATTTCCATTGACACAGTTGGTGAGTGGAGAAGGAAGGACAGCGTTTTGCTCATCTTGTTCTAAATCTGGTTGAAATTGTCATGTGAGAAGGGCAAACAATTTATTTTGGTGAAAATATGTCATTTTCACGTAACAAAAGCTGAAATATAAAAGTAACTGTGAAATTCAGATGTTTTAACTAAATGTGGATTTTCAAGTTGGCCAAAAGCTTTAAGAATCATTTCAGAAATCACTGAAAATCACAGGAAAAGTGATGGGAAAAGTGGTTAAAAAAAAGTGCAAACCCCCGAGTTTCCGTTGGTCCCTCAGCACAGAAATGCTACAACACTACCATTCTTCAGTTAGCCCATCTCTTATTTAAATAAATGCCAGAACACCCTCCTTGCCCAGAAATTAAATCTTTATAGGATGACTAAACCTAATCCCACCTTCAGAGCCTTCGGCCAGCGCTGCGGTTTCTCCCCGTTGCACAGCAACATGTGCACTTTGCAGCCTGTCTTGAGCATTAGTGGAGTAAAACTCCCCTCAAATCCAGCTGGGCTGCAAACGTGAGTGCTTTTTTTTCCAGGTGCCACTTCTATACAAGCCCTCCCAAAATGCAGCACTGCACTTATAAACTGCTCAGTTGGGAATTACTCACCCTCCAGCTCCAAGAGTGCATGTATTTTGCCCATCTTAGCTATAGCTCTGCTCCTCCAAGAGCTGCAGGGGATCTCCACCCCATCTCCTCCATCCCCAAGCCTGAAAATGCAGCAGCAACAGAGGAAAGGGAAAGAGCAGAGACCTCCCCAGCAAATCAGACACCCGTCACCTCTGCCGGGCTCTTTCTGTCTGTTTTCCCTGTCCGTGCAGGGAAGCCATGAGCCATCACTCAGACATCAACATCTCCTCCAAGCAGTCACAGAGGTCCCCTTTGCATGAGGATGGATCCCAGCAGCACCGTCCTCATCTTGGATATCTCCAACACCTTGGGGTGGGCCCTTTACCTATTTTAAAAGCTGAAACCACCCACCCTGCAGAGATCACATGAGAACTTTGCAGCACAGCCAGGAGCACAGCCAAATCCTGGCAAACCCCCGGTCCTGCGTGTTACAAAACAGTTCTTGCTGTTGCTCACAATGGGAATAACGCAAACATCTTTGACCTTTCCAGATTGACACCTTAATTCATTAGCGCTGAGTGATCAGGCAGAATATATGGCTTTGTGGAGTGTCTGTCTTGAGCTGCTGGATGCAACTGAGTCAACTGAGAAAGGTAGCCAGGAGTAGACTCCCAGGAGTCTAAAAAGAGGAATTCAATGTGAAGTAGTGATTCAGACTACAGCCCTTTCTGGCAGAACTGCTTTCTCAGGCTGATCTTAGTGTGGATATAACAAACAAACTCTAGAATAACATAAACCTTTATTTTGTCTGACGATTGTCACACACATACTATCAAAAGAGCTTTCCCAGGGAAAAATTAGTACAAAACAACAAATGATACAGGGGAAAAAATAGGAGCTACACTGCCATGCCATTTTGTTGATGGGACCTGAAGCAATGTCTTGGAAAAAACAGGGTAGCATAGACCCTGTTGAAGACACTTGACAGAGGATGTTAGTTTCTCAATTGGGGAATACCTTGTAGGTTCTTGGGTTGTCACATCTTCTCCCACCCCTCTTCACAATCCTGCCCTGATGACACAGATCAAACTGGCCACAATTCCCAGGAACATCACGGCATAGCTGATTTTTACGCTGTTGGCACCACTGAAATTGCACAGGGAGGTACTACAGCATTTGGTGGAATAAGCTGCCACACCGAAGTTCACGTTCGCCTCAGGACAGTCTGCAGAACATTTCTTGGTGATGCGGTGTCCCATGTCCTTGCCTGGATGGAGAATAGATAAGAAAGGAGAGCTGTGATTTGAGATTCTTCTGCAACAGCTGACCAGAAGATGATAGGAGGAGGTATATTGCACTATGCTTAATTTGCAATGCAGCAATAATGGCGATCAGTGGATTTGATGAGCGCTGGGTGGGTGTCCACACAACCTGGATCAAATACACGACACTGGAAGGTCCTTGGTAGAACCCACACCATGCTTCACGTAGGACAGCAAAAAACTGCCAATGCATTTTCACTCTCTAAAACCACATTAGCTACAGCCAACCCCTTTTCATCCTCCATCACAAAGCACGTGTGTGAGCTGTCAGATCAAGCAAGAGGGTCTGCTCATGAAACTCTGTGCTCCAGCCAGCCCTGCCACAAGGTGGTGAGAAAGGTACCCCAGGCGGTGATCACAGGGCACTGCTGAGGGATTCACACGTTATGTGTTGTGATCCTTAAACCTCAGGGACCAACAACTACTGCCCTCAAAAAACTATTGCCCATCAGTTTCTCTGAAGGAAAAAGAAAGAAAAGCTCCTTGATGTCTTGCCGGTACTCACCAAACCCAGCAGAGCTGTACGTGGTTACACAGTATTTCTCATTGTCTTCACACTTGTAGGTTTTAAGACAGTTCCAGTTGGAGTGCTCGTTGTCGCATATGTAGCAAAACAGTGAGGAAGCTGGAAAGAGCATACATGACACATATAAGTTGTTTCCAGCCATGCCCTCCTGGGAAGAAAGTGTCAAAAGCCATGTCCCTTCTTGGAAAATACAAGGTGAAAAGTGTGTTATGAACAAGTTTTCATGACAAGGGAAATAAGAGGTTGGTTTTGATTAATGAAGCTGGAAAAGCAAACAAAGAGAACAAAACAAGTTTTCTTTCTTTACTTGAGATTTTCAGTGATTAAACGTGAAAACACATTTTTTCAGCCTGAGCAGCGCTCTCAGGTGACCGTTCTTTCTCCCCCGGGTCCACAGTGGCCTGGTTGACAGCCAACCTGCAAAAGCAGAACTCGCGACCTGCCCAGCTGGGTCTAGTATAGTTCTGGCAAGGAGAGGATGAACTGACACTGCTCTCAGGTAAGAGCTTAGTTTTTAGTATTTTCAGACTGCATCTGCAAAACAGTGTGCAGACATGAATTAATTAAAGCCCATGACACCCCTGTGAGCTAAATTACTGAGCACAGAGCCACATTAAAGGGAGTTCCCTGGGAAAGGTTGCTCTGGACAATAGAAAGATTATTTCTGCTAGCGCCTGGAACAATATTTTCTCAGTGATATTATTAGCAGGGCTGATCCAGGTCTATTACAAAGCCAGAAGGAGGTAGGTTATGTATTTCTGAACAAAACTGAAGTAAATTGAGTTTCCAGGCTGGCCAGCTGGCCATGTTAGAAACACAGGCACATGCCATATTGTTCCCTGGAGGTAGATTCACAATTGATAGAAACTGTTCAGAGTCCCATGAAATGCTCCTTGTTTCTGAGCAGGGCGGACAGAGGCTGTTGAGCTGCTCTCAGGACAGCCTGCTCCATTGCCACCGGTGGAGAGTTCCCGGTCGAAGGTGACCAAATCGCAAACCAGGGAGGGTCCCCTGTTAAGCTGAAATTTCCCTGGTTCAGTTGCTTCTGGCTTTCTCAGTCCAGGAAGGTTCTTATTTCTGCACAGAATAGCCCATTTCTATTGAATTGGAACCCGGTTTTGACAAGGAAACTTCTCCCAGGGACTCTCCAAAGCCCAGTCGATTCAGATTCATCTCTGAAGTTGAACCAGCCCATGACACTTTGTTAGACAATTCCAGAAGCAGTTTTAAAAGAGAATTAAAAGCCATTTTAGGTCCTAACTACCCCAGGTAGGAGAAGAAAAGGCCACCCCTCTCTGCTGCAGGGACCTCAGGTGCCTTGTGTACGGCTCTGGAGCCAGCTCTGGGTCCTGGTGCGCCAGCATACAACTGACCACCCTGCTCTGAAACCTACCCAGATGCTCTTTTCTAGTGCCAGGTATTGCAGATGCAGGTGGTCTCCATAACAGCAGATCAAACCGCCCTTGCTGAGTCCCGGTTTTAACTTCTCTTTAACTGACTGTTCAGCACTCACTGTTTCTCCAACACTTGGATAAGTTCAGCCTCTCACCTCTCTTCTGGAGGTCCCCCAACCTCAGTTATGGGCTGCTGTCCTTTTGCAGACCATGCCAGAGCAATCCCAGACATGCTGCCTAGCAAGTGTCATTACATTTTACATTCCCTGTAGTGCTCTCTGATCTGCTTTTCTGCCAAATCTCACAAAGTGGTTCAAACCACTTCCTGCTGCAGATGGAGCCGAGACCCCAGCATGTGTGCAAAAGCAACTGAAATGTACTCATGTTCATTGACTGATGCAAGGAAAATCCCTCCCAGTCAAGAAACAATAACAGCTTAAACCATTATAGCTGTTACAAAGCCTTTGCCTCTGGCCTCCGCCCTCCACTAGCTCTAGTTTTGCAAATGCACCCAAGGAGTAGCCTTAACGGTGGAAATGGGCTTGCAGTACTCCTTGGAATTGCAAATACATGCACAGAGCCAATGTTTCTGAACTCACTATTTCTACACAATTATCTAGTCATAGCTGCACCGCCGTTTGAAAGAGGACAAGCGCAGAGCGTTGTAGATCCCATTATAAACACACTCACTCCCAGACACTTAAAAAAGCTCTTCAAACCTATAAGCAAAGAGCTCTTAGGCTTTCAAATATCTGCCAGCAACCTGGTTTCTTACTTGTAATGTCACTGTAGGAAATAAAGTGGAACGCTGGCAGAAGATGTGGTGTCAACACCAGCCCTGTTACCTTTACCAACAACTCCTGAAGTTTCATTCAGGGACAAAAACAAAACCAAAGGCAAAACTGTGAGCCCACCTTAATTCCTATTAGCATTT
The DNA here is from genome assembly GCA_013389905.1 of Sula dactylatra. Taxonomy (NCBI): domain Eukaryota; kingdom Metazoa; phylum Chordata; class Aves; order Suliformes; family Sulidae; genus Sula; species Sula dactylatra. The sequence goes on from WEKW01007963.1 coordinate 78,251, forward strand.
TTCAGTTCACATGTCCGTCTTTAGATGTGAGTGGTCGCAGCTGGATACTTGAGGGTGTGAGAAACCAGAGCAGTGAGCTCATCTTCTTTGGGTTATGGGTACCTCAGCAGAACTCACCCAGAAGCTCAGAATCAACCACACTAAATATTGCTTGGTACAGCTGTCACCAAAGCAAAACTGCACTACCAAGACCTCACCAATTGCAATAAAAGCTGTCAAACCTTCTTGCCCCTGTGATAGCTCTAATTTATCTTCTGGTATTTTCATCCTCTCCCAGCCGCCAAAGCTCCTTACCTTGCTTGGCACACAGGACTGCCGCCAGCAGGGCAATCAGAAAAGCCTTCATGATCGTTGTACCCTCAGAGCCCAAACAATGTGGGATGGTGCACCACGGTAAGGTTTTATACTGGGACTGCGTTTACTTTGACTTCCTTTGATTAGAGTAATTTGAGGTTTGGGGAGTGACAGCACATAAGATGTGATCAGTGATGGGTGTGTTTGTGCGTAGGAACCTATTATGAGGTCCAGGTAGCAATTTTTTTTACATCTCATTCAGATCCAATCTTTTTTTCCAAGGCTGACTCCTGCTGACCATGTCTGCATTGCTAATTTGGGGAACAATTTATCTGATTCAAACATGGGAGTCCCTTCTTACTCCATTGGGCTGAACCGCAAAACCTGGAGCAAAGCAGAGGCAGCTGTGCCAGTCTGGGCGGCTCATCACTTGCAAGATAGTAGGCATCACCCACATCCCCCATCTTTTCTCTTTGCCGTGTTATGAGATCTTCATATACGTGGGAAGTGGGAGTGGAGGCAAAAAAGAAGATTTTCACTGGATTGTCCAAAGTCATTCATAATTATCTCACTTGTACTAAGGAAAGTGCTTTAAGCAGAAAACCAGCTTGTATTATTCCTGCAATGATGCTATTTGTGCATGGAGACTGTCACTCGGAGGCTCCCATGGTCCAGGCAGGGATGGGGTCTGATGCTTTTGTTTCTCTCTGCTTCTCTGTCCTCCAGAAGCATCCAGGGTTTCCAAGTGATGATGTTTGTTGCTACCTGTAGACCAACTCTGGACTCTATCAGGTTTTTCCAGTCCCTCATGACCTTTCCAGTCCTTCTGGGCTCCCTCCTTCTGCTCCCACAACCACTTCATCACCTCTTGCCAAATGACTCAGGATGCAGCAGAGGCACAAAGTGCATGGGAACAGCTGCAGGACTTAAACTGTGAATTGGAGCAAAAATGATTGAGAAATAAAAACGAGTCCTGGTCAAGACTTCTCACCAGACCAGGGCCCTTTGTCTTTAGAGACAGAAATGACCAAGGGGAGCTTGGAGTCTGTAAGGTCACAAATTATGTGGAAACAGAATAAAGAACATCCAGTTGCTCTTTCTTTTACCCAAATTACTCCCCAAGTAGTTGGTTCATAGGCTTTTCCTCTGATCACCTGTCTGCAGAATCCCGGGCAAGTGGCCCTTTGCCCAACCCCTGTGACAGGTCTTTTGCTTCCAGTTGTTCTTCCTTTGCCCAGTTCCTCTTTTCTACAGCAGCTTCTCCCCCCAACAATTTCTGTCTCTGCCTGTGCTCAGAGCACAGAGGGAGGGGATGAACATCCAGTTTTCAAAGTCTTCCGCTTTGTTCTCTGGATTTGCCCTGACCTTGAGCATGAATCTTTAATCATCTCCTCTTTTAGCAAGGATGCGAGACCCACGTGACAGTTAATGTAGCAACTGTACTTAGGAAACAATCTACGAAAAAGCCATATTCTCCAAACAGGACTTTGCGTAAATACATGTATGAATGACATCAGGCAGGAAACATGATCTGATAGAGCATGGGGGGAAATAGTAGGTATTAGTCATAGAATCATAGAATCATAGAATTGTTAAGGTTGGAAAAGACATCTAAGATCATCAAGTCCAACCGTCAACTCAACACACCCAGGCCTCCTAAACCATGTCCTAAAGTGCCACATCTACATGTTTTTTGAACACCCCCAGGGACGGTGACTCCACCACCTCTCTGGGCAGCCTGGTCCAGTGCCTGACCACTCTGTCAGTGAAGACATTTTTCCTAATATCCAATCTAAGCCTCCCCTGGTGCAGCTTGAGGCCATTTCCCCTGACTTGGGAGAAGAGACCAACCCCCACCTCACTGCAACCTCCTTTCAGGTAGCTCTAGAGAATGATAAGGTCTCCCCTCAGCCTCCTCTTCTCCAGGCTAAACCCCCCAGCTCCCTCAGCCGCTCCCCATCAGACTTGTTCTCCAGACCCTTCCCCAGCTTCGTTGCCCTTCTCTGGACACGCTCCAGCACCTCAATGTCCTTCTTGTCCTGAAGGGCCCAAAGTTGAACACAGTCCACATGTTTGTTTTATGCGTAATAGCCAGGCTTCTCTCAGCCAGCTGGAGAAAGGGAAAACAAAACTTTATTCCCTTCCATCCACATCAAAAATCCAAAATGAAACTGAAATATCTCATTGAATTCAGCTTATCTTGGAGCCAACCGAGCAGAAAAATGCTGCTCCTCAGCAGGAAGAAGGGAGCAATGCATGAACACAGCCCACAACAGGGAAGAAGAAAAGCTTTGAGATTAAAACAAATAAGTGAACAGTAAATAAATGACACTGTTAAAGCAAAGTGCAGCTGAATAGGAAATCTGCAAGTGAGAAATGGGCTGTAGAAAGTGGAAATGTGAGAAAGCATTTAAATAGATTACAGAGAGGGAAGGTTAATAATAATAAACAAGATTAATATTTCACCCAGAACTGGAAAGAGGGAAGGAGGGAGTTGAGAAATATTGGTACTAAGCAAAATAAATCAAAGCAAACACACAAAGCTTGGGGGGAAATAATTAAAAACAGGCAAAGTGAGTGTAGGAAATAAGATGGGATGGGAGGGAACTATCGATGCTTCACTGTTTCTCCTATGGTGGTATTGTTTAGCGCTGTGCAAAATGTACATGTTAGTATGTGCGGACACTGTTCAGGTATTAACCATAGCCCTTCAGGCTCTGGGGAGCATTTTCTACAGCTCCACAAATCCCAGTTTAATCAGCCACTGGAGTTAGACTGTAGGATCTCCTGTGGAGCCTGGATGGGGAAGGTATCTGGGACATCACCTGGCCCCTATCCCTGTGTCCCTGAAGGAGAAGACTGCAAAAGCTTTGGGATCCAGACTGGGGTCTGGCCAGGTCCCAAAAACACTCTATTCTTGTGCGCTGTTGATATTGCAGTCACGCCCAGGGCCACTGCAAGGGCTCTGGGCTCCAACCAGCATCGCAGTGGTGGGGCGGGGGACGGGTGTCCTTTCAAGCAGAGAGCAGCCCACTTTTTCAAGCAAGGGGAGAAGAGATCTGGAAGAAAAGCCGGGGAAAAGACAACTGGGGTAGTGAGAAGTGCAGATGGTGCCCAGAGATTTCAGGGAACATGGCGTGGAGGTGTCAAAACTACTTTCCCAGGGACATAAAAAAAAATGTATGGAGCAGAGGGCAGCAGGGTGAATCTTGCTGTAGAAACTGGGCTAGGTGGGTGTTAACCAATGGTGCCATGAAGGATATTAAATAGTTAACAGTGGCTTGGAATTTTAAAGAAGAAACCTTAACACACTTCGAGCTTGGCAGCTGACGGCATGTGTTTGTGCCAGACCTTGGGAGCGCATTGTGCAAGGCCTGTCACTTTTGTGCAACTGGAGCCAGACAAAATGTGTTTTCAGCCCACGATGGAGCAGTAAGGTGAAGCAAACTGCCAGATCCGGGGAAGTTTGAATGTCAACTCTCCCCGCTTTCTCCCTTTTTCTTTCTGAAGGGTGGCTCCAATTGCAGCTCTTCTTCCTGCAGGGAGGAAAATCTGTTTCAGCTTAGGGTTGCAAACTGCAGTCTCAACGGGAAAAGGAGACACCATGGGAGAAGGTGGGAAGAAGGCAGCCGTGGGTAGTGCTCCCAGCGTCCCTGAGTCACGCAGATGGTGCACGCAGGGCAAATGGTGCAGCCCAGCCTTGGACAGCATCAGGCTGATCTGGTTGTGTCCTCTCCTTCCTTGGCAGGTCAGGAAAGGCTGGGTTGCTTCATCTGGCCATGCAATGGCAACAAGGTTAGGTGAAGGACAGGAATGGGGGAGATCTTGGGATCCAGAAACCCCAGGGAAAAAAGAAGACCTGTGTGTGATATTTTGCCTTTTCCCCCTAAGGCCTAACTGTTGCAGGCAGCTTGCTCTATTCTTTCCTTTCCCAAAGCACATCTGGGTCCGTCGCTGACCTGGTAGGTTCCAAACAACAGGACAGAGCTCCTCAGGTCAGCCTCGTGGCAGATGACAGAGGCTACCAAACCTCCAGCTAGGAAGGACAGGGGTAGCCCAAAACCACCGTGTCTGGCTGAAATACAAGGTGATCCAGGTATACATACTTCCATCTCAGTGTGACAGCTGTGACAGTCACAGGGAGCCTTGCTATTGGTCATAACGGGTGAGGAACATGAGTCCTTTGGGGTCACAGCTACCAGGCAACAGGGGAGCAAAGCCATTTTGTCACATTCTCGTAACCTCCAAGGTCCTTAAAAGATAATTCAGCCCCATCAACTTGGAGGCTCATGGGTAGATATCAAACAGCACCATCATGCATGGAGTCAACCGCTGTGATTCACAGCCCCACTAATGCCCTGGCTGAAGGGCCAGATCCAGACTAGCTCACCAAACAGGGCACAAGGCCAGCCCCAACGTGATCCATGCCATTGGACCATCAGCATGGCTTGGGCACACCCCAACCAGCATTGTCTCAGACAGTGCCCTGACATAGGGCTGCTCCTTTTAAGCAATTTGGCTGTAACCACCCTGTTTGTAGAGGAAAGAGGTTAGAGTTATGGATGTGAATCATCCTTCTTGGATCCAGGGCCAAGGTTTATTATTCTGTGGTGGCATCTCTGCAGCCAGGAGGGGGGATATTGGAGACCTGCAGGGTCTGAAGGAAAAAATGCAGTGAAGAAGGGTGGTTAGGAGGAAGAAGAAGTGGTGAGAGGGAAAAACCCATTACCCTCTTGGGATTCCTGCAAAACAGTTAATGCCAGTCCTCGCCAAGGAGGACTCCATTGGCCACAACTGTATCTGGGGAGAAATGATCCTCACAGGTTTATTTAAGTTGGCACTTGTAACACAAGTCAGTTGACAATTCCCAAAACTGTCATTGCTTTTTCACTGAAAGTGGGGATTTCCTGTTGTCTGAGGTCCAGTCCTCCTGACTGTCTTTCATGGCATGAGCAGCCAATGTGCAGGCACTAAAATGGGACTGTCCCCTCTGATGCATGTTCACACTGGCTCTGACAAACAACGCTCTGGTCTTTCTTTGGAAGTCTTGGGCTAAGATAGGTATCTGAACTGTGCCAGTGCAAATGCTTATGAAAGGCCAGTAAAACGTTTCACCACAGAAGATTTTGGGCAGCCTCTCCAGGAAGAAAAGTAGGTGAGAGCTCTCAGGTTTGTCTTCACAACTGTCTTTTTGATCACTGGGGGGTTTTTGTGTTTGTTTTGTGGGGTTTTTTTAAATTAAACTTTAAGAACCTGGAGTTACATGGTGGTGTAGAGAGCCGTCATTTGAACCTGCCAGGACAGTGATATATGAGAGAAACTCATCTAGGACACAGCTGTGCTAGCAGCTGGCCTTGTGAGAGACTCCACAGCCATCTGCAAGGACACCAAGAAAGCCTTAGTTTAGCTGTCCATCTTCTGTAAGAAAAACAATTTTCCATGTCTACCCATTATAAAGGGTAGACACGCACACCCTACCCCAGAAGGCAAGGAAACAGTCACAGTTTTCAAAATTGCTTTTTTTTTTTTATTATTTGCTTTAGGTTCTTGACTTATCTTTTGTGTGATGGGTATTTCAGGCCTGGAAGTGATCCTTTGTGCTGAAACCCAATAGCTGAAATTTCCAAAGTTAGGTGAAAGCTGAGATTAAAATGAGAAAAGCTTGTTTCTCTTTGTCTATGGGAAAGCTATGATGAGCTCCATAGACAACCCCTCTTCTCTTAATTTGTTTTAGGGTCTCTGGGTCTGATTTTTTCCAAGTGGACCCCAACTGGGAGTGGAAAAATTCATTGGGAGTGGAAAAACTCAGCACATGCGTGGGAAGAACAGGATGCTCCGGTTCCCCTCCTGACCCTCTCCTGCTGGCCCAGCCAGGTACAGCACCAAAATCCCAGTTGCATGATGAGAACAAGAGCTTGGGCCATCCCTTGTTACGTCTAGAAACTTGTCACACCTCAGGTAATAGCCATGCTGAAACCTCTGCAACTGCGGCTGAGGAGGGCAAGGAGAGCAGGGCTGTTCCCAGAGGAGAGCCCATGGCAGGCGGAGGAGCTGCAGATCAAGGAAACCTCCTGGCTGAAACCATCCCAGCCTGATGGGTGTGTTCAGCATGGCAGAGAAATAAACAGGATGATATCCGGGAATGCAATCATATTCCTTACAGGGAGAGCAGAAGCGTATTTTCCCAGAAGGGTTAGCAAAAAATTCAAGGCTGTCTGTTTGGGTTTTTTTTAATTATTATTATTTTGGAAAAGCAGGGCATAGTTTTGCTGGGGTGCATTTGCGCTGGGGGTAGGGCAGAAGGAAGGAAAGGTGTCAGTCCACCTCAAGAGCATCCCTGCACGCTGCAGCTGGGCTTTGGCTTCTCTCACCCTGTCCCCATCACTCGTGGGGTATGGTGAGAGCAGCCCGTGTGCCGTAATCGATCCCATCCACTGGCAGAGCAGCCCCTCTGAGCCCAGCTCGCCAGCGCAAACGAGCTTGTAAACCGGACAACAGCCTGGGAGGGGCATGGGAACCAAAACCCATCCACACTGATCCAGGGAGCAGTACCAGCATGGAAAAGCCACCCTGGGTTTGCAGACACCCTCCTGCTTGCCAGGGAAAGGGCACAGTAGGAACAACTCACCCCGTCTTGATTGCACACACTGCATACCAGGCTTTGACCCGCTCCCAGCTTGTTAAAATGTCAGGAAAAAGACAACCATGTCTTCAGGGGACTTTACAATGTTTTGTCGAAGGCTTCCAGAGCCCGAAAATTGAGTCTGAGCGAGGAGAGGCATGCCCAAAATCACAGGCACGGGAGAGCAGTGGCTTTTGCTCCTCAGCCCGCAGCAGCTGCAGTCGCTGCTCCCACCAGCTTTGCTTTGCAACCTGACCACTGCCGCAGGAGCAGCATGGGGGGACGGAAACAGGATCTCTGATGGGGAAAGAGGCCCATGAAGCTTTCCTTCCTCTGAAAGCAAAACCAAGGGACATGCCCTCCCATTTCTGGGCTGTAAACACAGCACTTGGCATCAGGCCCTGATTTTGCTCACAGCCGTTCTCTCCTGTCTTCCCATGTCAGGAAAACCCGCTTTTGTTCAAGCTGAAAGGGAGATGGGGTGAAGGAAGTGCCAACAGAAATAGCTCTGGGGTGGGCTCAGCACCATGAGACCCATTCTGCAGCCAAAACCTCACCCCCTGTCCTCTGGGCATGGCTTTCACAGCAGTCATACGGGGTATCTCATCTCCTCGGACACGTCCACAGCACCAAGCAATGCATCTGGTGTCACTTCCACAGCCAAAACAGGGCCATGACATCTCCAGTGCCCTCACTGCCACCTGGTCCTGATGGCGAGATGGGTCCTGCTCACCTACTCTGATCCCATCTCATTTCCCCAGGGAAGGGTGGCTAGGAAGGGGAGGATGCAACATGCCATCCTGAGCAAGCAATCCTTGCACGTGCTGGAGTCAGACATTGCTTCTTTTGGGTTTCTCATGCCAGTTGTACAGCACAGTGGGGTCCTGGCCAGACACACGAAGTGCTATGATAACAAAAAAGAGCTGTGAACCTACTTTTACACCAGTAAATAAGTGAAGGACAGGGCATGGGCTCACAAAATTGCCCATTATCAATGCTCACCCATGCCAAGAAACACCTCCCAGACTATGCTCAGGAGACAGCCCAGGGCCAACAGGTCATTTGGATGTGGCCACCCTGTTTTGGGGATGGAAAGGGTGCCACAAGCATGTCATAGCGTGTGGCCTCAGGGCTGCAGGACCCTGCATTGTGCAGTTTACCTGTCTGGATGGAGCCTCTCCCTGTAACATTTAGCCTCAGGAGCTTGTCTTCACCCATTCGCTTCTTCACACTCCTGCCAACGCATGCAGGCAGCGTTTAGTGTGGAGGGTCTGGAGTGGGAGGTGAGATTATCTGCGGGGACGCTGCTGTGACAGCCTCCAACCCAGCTCCCTCTTGCTCCAAATAAGAGGAAGAAGCCATGAAGTCAGGACCATTTCAGTAATGCCTGGGAGATGCTGAGCACCAATCCTGCCGGTTTCCTTGGAAGCAGGACAGCATATAGGGGTAGCACCGGGTTTCTGTCACCACGCCTTGGTGGCGGTGGTTATTTTGGGAAACGAAATATGGCCAGACCTAGACATTCATCAAGCTTCCTCCAAATTTGCTTCCTCCAAATTCTTCAGCCCCAGGGCAGACTGCAAACCTTGGGGAGAGCATCTGCCTCCAGATACATCCATCCCAGCAGCAAAGTCCACATGCCCAGGGAAAGCTTTATATCGCTCTGAGCATGGGGAAAGGAGACACAGAGCAGCCTGGGGAGGTTTTTCTGCTGTGGGGAGGAGTAAAGCACCACACTCCCTTCTCAGTACTGCTGACATCCAGCTGGGAGCTGGGTGATGGGCAGACAAGCCAGTCTCCCAGCTTTTTCAGGGTGGGGCACATCCCCAAGCCTCCTCCACGCTCTCCTGCCTGCTGTAGCACGGGCTGTGCTGTGCTCAGCCCTCCTTCTCACCCACGCCAGTGCTGGAGGGAGAGGCAGGTCAGTGGCAGCCCTCCTGCTGCCTTTCGAGGCTTTCTGAGGACATGGGGCTCTGCATCTCATCCCGGCGTTGGGCTCATTCCAGGGACCAAGTCCTGGCCCTGGAGCCCCTCCGTTTGCACTGTCAAGAGCTTCGGCATTGAACAAGGGGTCCTGGACCCCATCAGACCTTTTGAGCAGCCTCAGCCCATGATGAGACCTGTCACCTTGCTGACAACAAGTAAGGCAGTGGCCAAGCAACCGAGGCACTTGAGCAATGCCCACATACTTGCTGTCACCTCTGTGTCTACATCTATCATTGTAAAAGCTCCTGTGTGATGGGGAGGTGGGGGAGAGATGTTTTCTGCGCTGTTTGCATGCCCAGCTCCTAACAGAGATCCTAACAAAAGCTCCTCGGCACCACAGTGAGTCAAAGAACAGCATTTCTGAAGGAGTGAGCAACGTGGGAGCAGCCCCAGCTTTACCATGACAAGTTTCTGCATCGCATTACGGAGAGGATGAGTGTTCACACAGGTTATAGCAGCAGAGCGCTGCAGCGGTCTGGGAGAGGCAGTCTCTGAGTGCACAGACATCTGCAGTGGGTGGGCAGGCTGACCCTTCCTGGTCCCAGTCTAAGGACATCCCTGGACTGGCTGAGTGAAACATCGCCAAGATACTGAGTGCCAAGATGCAAAGGGCCCTCCAGGCCAGGGTGACAAGCCCTGCTTTGTTATCTCCATCTTAAGATCTTGAATCACAAGCGCTGAATGACTTTCCTGAGGTCAGACATGGGGAAGCAGTGGTAGAACTGGATTTGAAGACTCATCTAGACCACCCTCTCCTTAAAGACCTTCGTGGACCTCTTCCCCTTTCTGGTTTCATATGATTGCTGAAGGCATCAGGCAGTGGGTTGAAGCCAAGGTTAAAACCCAGAGGTGAGGAGGAAGAAGGTGGAGTTTCCATTATTTGCATGAATGGTGGGTTGCAGGTGCCAGTCTTGTTTTATGGCTGTGACCATTTATGAGAGGAATGGAGAGAGTTAGCATAGTATTAGAGGGGCAGGAAGATGTTCAAGGAGTCGCTGCAAAGAGGGAATTTGTAGGAAAATCAGAAAGAGGGAACGGAGTCACCCATAATGGGACAGAAGGGTGCAGCACCATCCAATTTGATCCCCTCTTTACTGCCCAGGGCCTCAGAGGTGCCAAGAAAATAAGGTTCTCTGCATGCTGCCCAGGCCCAGCCCTACATCAGCCCTGCAATTCTGGGGGCTTCCAAGAGCACCCCAGCTCTGGGTGTGGGAGGGACAGAGGATTGCAACCCACTTCCAAGCAACCCCTGGCCACAAGCTGTGGTACCAGCTTTGGGGTTTGGATGCAAACACCCCCTGTTCTAACACAGGCACCCCAGGAGCTGATATTAGATGCACCAGAATTATCCTGCTCAGCCAAAGCAAGGCACGTCCCCAGCATGGGAGCAAGCAGATGCTGGATGTTGGCCAGGGCCCACGGTCAGCAAGCAGTGCTAGCTTCGGCAGCATGGTCCTGCAGCCATCCTTCCCTGGCCTGCTTCCAGCAGAGCCATCTCATCCCTTGCACGGCTGCTGGTTTTCCTCCTGGAAATTGCTCCAGGAGCATAGGCTTTCTGCGGGCAGACAGCATTTTGTGGCCAGTCCGGCGCCATGCAAAGGCACCAGCTCCCTCTCGTGGGCTTATTCTGGTTCTCTGCACTGGAAACCATCCAGGATTTCCCAGGAAAGTGAGGTTTTTTCTGTTGTGTCATGTGTGTCCCCCCCACCGAGAATTCAGAATATTCATTAGTGCACCAGACATCGAAGTTTTATGGAATGTGCCAACTTCCATCAAGTTTCCCATCATAGGCAGGGTTTTTTTGATAGTCTTGCAACACCCCCCCCCCTTTTTTTTTTTTTCTTCTTTAATTTTCTCACTGAGGCTGGGATTCAAAGCAACTAATTTAGCCGTGTAAATGGTAGGTCTCTCTGATTCATTGCCCTGGGCCTCTGGAAAGAGTTGGTGGTCCTTCAAGCACCATCTTCGATGCCTGTCCTAGGAGGGGGGAATCACCCCAGAAATGCCCCGCTCTGTGCAACTTGGGGGACAGGAACAGACAGAGGCATCCAGCACTTAGATATGTCAATGAAGGCCACAGCATGAGTCCCCAAAGGCCATTTCTGTTCATGATGGTTGAAACTGAGTATGTTTTTATGCAGTCAAAAGTCAAGAATGAAAAGGAGAATAAAAACTTAAAAAAACCCCAATACCTCTTTTGATCTGTACTACAAACAAAAACATGGGTTGACCCCAAACTTTACCTGGAAAACACTATCATTTCAGCTTCTGGCTTTGGTTTGAAAAACTCATGGTTTCCCCAAAAAGCTGGAATTTCCCCCAGAGCTGAATTTCCCACAACATTTCCACCCAAGCCCCCCAGCAGGGAGGTCTCACGAGTCCAGAGCGGTGTTTGTCCGTCCTGCAGCACAATCTGGTACCTTCTAGGGACAGCTAGGTCACGTCTCCCCTCTCCCTCTTCCCTGAGTTGCGTGACCCAGCAGGTCTCACCAGCATCCCGATGATGCTGGCCACCCCACCGATGAAATACGGACCTCACCCCCAGCCCCGAGCCTCGTGGAGAATTAGGCAACACATCAGGGGCTGCGCTTCAGAAGGGTGGTTTGGTGTTTTCCTGCCTGGTGTGATACTCATCTCGGTGGCATGGGTGGCTGTGGGACAGATGGGGTGGCCACAGGGAGGCTTGGCTGCCTTCATCTGCCATCACTGCCCATGGGGACTCCTGCCCAGGGCACTACTGCTTCCCTTTTTGCAAGGCTTGACGGCTTCATCCCGCTTCCAGCCTCCCTCCCAGCCCTCCTTCAGCCTTGCCCACACGCACAGCTTGGCGCAGGGCTAAATTTATCCCGTGAGTTTGGCTGTTCGAGGCTGTAAGCTTGTAGCTCTGATAGCAGAAGGGAAGGGTGACAACCACACACAGTGAGTCCAACTGTCCTACAGCCTGGACCCAAAGGAACCACGTCACAACTCCCCCTGACGCCCATCCCATGAAGCCCTTAGGTATTTAAACTGCTAGTTATTATCTGCAACCAGGCATTTATTATGCCATTTGTAATTGTTGCTTCATCTCCATGCTGTGTTTGCCTGCCATCTCTGGCCACTGAAAGGACTCTGTGCCTTGTGCTCTCTTCTAAGTGCCGTGCTTGGGCACTTCTTTCTCCAAGGACCTATCTCCACGCCTTGCACCCAGGTCTGTTAGCCCCTTTGGGGAACAACAACCCTCTCTCCCCTCTCTCCCCCGTCTGGCTGGTTGGGTATCCCCTCCCCAAATTCCTGCAATAACACCATGCTGAATCTCTGTAGTATCTTTCTCCCACACCCTGGACCATCTCCAGCTGAGTCGTCTCTTTTGCCCTGTGCAGTGCCCTGAATGGGCTCAGAGAAGCTCAGCGCAGTCTGTAATGATGAGAACTAGTTCCTTTCCACCCAGTGCACCACCTTTTTCTCTTTAGGGGCCACCAAGCACCTTTCAAACCCAAGGGGTGACTGCTGCCTTGGGCAATGACACAGGGGTAATTTTCTGGACAGCGTCATCCACGTGCTAATGACTGCCATCTCTCTGGGGTCCCAGCTGGCCCTAATTCCTGGTCAAAATTAGTGATTGGGAATCACACCTGCCTCTTCTTCCTCCCTGCACAGCTTGGGTATATTGGAGAGGAGTAATTGCCACCAGGGTGGCTTTGCATCACAGGAAGAGGGTAGATTTCAGCATCCCTGAGCTGCAGTGCCTTTTGGGCAAGGGAAATAACCCTCTTTAACTATGCCCAGGATGATTTATTTGCCCTTATATTAGCCATGGGATACAAGAATGCTTTTCTGCAGCAAAGGCAGACCAAACCAAGCAAAAACCAGCCAGTTTTGCTTTAAAGCAGCAAAAAAATACCCAACTATGTTTTTCTGCAGGCTGTGGGGGACTCTGTCTCTGCTACTGCAGGATGTGTAAACCCAACACAATGAAATATTAATTATTAGAGTCTGTCCAACTGGGATTCCTCAGTGCTTTCAGAGAGCTGAATAATTCCGGCACGCAGGAAAAAAAAAGAACCACACAAGTCCCTTTTTTTTATGAGAAAATATTGTGTGAGGCATAAATAAGAGCTTTTGAGCATTTGGGCTGAGGGACAGGAGGGGGCTCAGATTGCTTCAGGGTGGAAAATGCAAATTCCTAAATAGGGTATGAAAGAGATCGTGGTCTAATGAAGAGGTAAAGGGAGGTGCATCACCCAGCGCAGCTCCTTCGGCATGGAGATCTGCCCTCGCAGCATGGTGAAACTGTGAGAAGGAGGGGGTAAAGGAAAGTAGAAGTTGATTAATAAAAGAGAGTACACATCTCTGAAGACTCTCGTTATGCAGCACTTCAGAAGAAGGCATTCATCCAGAGCAGGCACGGGCACTAGCCCAAGGCAGACGTGCTCAGCACAGCTCAAAGCGCCTTTTGTCCCTCTTGTTTACCAGGGCTGGGTTTGAAGCACAGTGCAGAGCGTCATCCATCCCTTGGCTGAGCAATGTTTTGCAGATTTGGGAGCCCAGGCTGACCCAAGTTGAAGCATTTCCATGCTTTTGCCAGAGCAAAACTCCTCCAAAAAGTGCTGCTTGGGAGGAGGGAGAGGCATTCAGCAACACTCCTGGCAATGAAAAATCTCTGAGCTCTCATCATTGTTCATTTTTTTCCGCTCCCTTCTACCCTTATTTCTCTGCAGCCTCTGGAAACATCTACATGAAATATTTGGCCTCTCTGAAGTCTGTATTGTTCTCTTACAAACCCCTCCACTGTTCCTCAGCAGCTCAACCCACACACTGCAAATACTTTTCATTACCCTGCAGTTGCTTTGGGGGATGTCGGAGGGACAGGTAAATGAACGGCTTGCTGGAAGACACAATGCCAAGTGATCGGTCCAGGGCAGTGCTAGCCCTAGGTAAGGTCACTTGGCTCAAACAACAGCCACAAGCAAGCAAGGCAAGGCGAAGAAAGGGATGATCGAGGGCAGGTGCTGGAAGTGGAGGTGGGGACAAACACTGCAGATAAGCAGATGTGCGCAGATGTGCAGGCTGTGCAGATAAGCATTGTTTTGATAAAAATGTGGCACCGCAGGCAGAGCCAACAGGAAGAGGTATGCAGCTGTGGTGTCTGACTGTTATGGGGCACAGGGGGATGTCGTTGTCCCCAGCTGGGGGCTGGGAGTAAAAGGCCGGGTGGAGGGGGTGAGGGGTGCAAGAGAGGAGAGTTGCAGTTAGCACCCATCACAGGGTCAGGCTTTTATACACAGGACTGGCTTTTTCCCTTTCCCAGCAGCAGCCCCATGAGTTTGCAGTTTCCCTTCCGAGTTGCTGCAGAGGGGTTGTTATTTTTGCTCACTCTACTCCCCGAGTATGGAAGCTGACACTGTGTGGCTCCCAGGTGCACCCGAGAGAAGGTAAGACTGCAGGAGAAACCCCTCTAGAGATTTGCAGGACATGCAGAAGCAGCATCTCTCTCCCCCAGGCTGCAGGACACAGCACAGCTCCTTCTCCATCAAGCTGCCAGGGCGACAGAGCTGAAGCATGAGAAGCAAGTGAGAAGCTAAAGGTTGAGAAGCAACACAGGGCAGGAGGTGGTGACCATAATACTTTATCTATTCTGCAGCGTGTTCAATGTCCATACCCTCCTGGGGGAATCTGACTGTGCTCTTCAGGCCTTCAGGAGCCCCTTTCTCCCACCACCGCTGAGCAGGTAAAGAAGGACACTGGCATGGGACTCTGCCATCTCACTGCCGAGCTAGCCTGGGTCCTGGGCACGCACTCAGGTTGCACAAGAAGGTTTGGCAGCAATATGAGGTGTAGGAAGCCAGGCCCAGGCTGAAGTTGTGGTGTGGGCAGGTCTCAGAGCACTTCTTCGTGATCCTCTTCCACAAAGACAAAAAGCCTTGCCCAAAGAAAGGAGAGAGCAGTATTAGCAATGAGAGTTTGTTGAGTGCTCCTCAATCTTGGACAAGAGGGAGATGGGCTAATGAGTGCCACTGTCCCCCACAACCCCAAAGACCAACATGGCCAGTGAGACCCACCCCAATCCCACCACAGCCCAGTAATTGCTGGTGACCAGCTACACAAGGCATTCAATATCCCTGATGGGCATCTGGCACCTCCCAGCATGGACCCTCATGTCAAGGCTTTCTTAGTTGTACAGTGGCATCCATGAGACAATGTTCACACCTGGATTGAAACCACATTTCCAGGCTTCTCTGCTTTATTTCCCTCTCTATCTCTCTATATCTTCTCATCAACCCTGCCTACCTGCTTCTTTTCATCTCCTTGTCTAATCAAGGTTCAAATTTACTTATTCTTCCTCTGAATGATCCTCTCTTTGTCCTTCCTCTTCTCTCAGTGTCCCCTGCCTCTTCCATTCAGGCATAAAACAAAGGCTAAAGAGGATAATCTCAATGTGTGATGGGGACAAGGATTTCAAACAGTGCAAACTTCAGCACTGCCAGGCTGGGCTAGCAAGGGCTCCATCTCCCACATGGGCTTCCTCATGACTCCTCAGCCCATGCATCAAGGGCAACCATAACAAATCCAACCAAAACCCCACATCCCATTCCTGAGTTTTCATTAGAGGACACACAGCCAGCACATACCAATTCCTACAGAGGCAACGTTAGTCACACAGTATTCATCCTTGTCCGAGCACTTCTGGGCCTTCAGACAGCTCCAGTTGCTTTGTTCCCAGTCACAGGTGTAGCAATACAGGGCATTTGCTGCAGGAGGAGGCAGATGATATGGAAGATGGAGACAAAATGCTGCTAGTCCCGGCAGCAAAAATTACCACCTGCTTTCCATTGACCCTCGACTGCCCAAGGTGTGGGTCTCCCAAAAGTGACTGGGCTGCAAGACCCAGACCCAACCCACTCTGCTGTCCTCACACTTGCACCTTTACACCCAACACATGCACTCAGGCACACGCACGTGTGCATACACACACCGATGGTACAAGTCTGCCCTTCCTGTCCTGCACTCAAAATAATAGCATGACGGGCCAAGGGTACTGGGTTTGATGTGACACAGGGAGCTGGGAAGGACAGGGTCCTCTGTAAGAGTCTACAGGGATGTCCCAAGTCTTGGGGTCACCCCTTCTAGTTGCTGGAGACACTATAACATAGACTGTAGACTAATTGTCAAGTAAGCATTGGCAGTTGAATAGGGTTATTTGGTGCCTCCATAGCCTAAGAAGTCAGTCTCCCATGCCTGTGTCTTTGGGTGGGACTTCAATACCCTCAAACATATATCCATTACCTGGATTAAAAAAAAAAAGGTGAGAAGAAGGGCTTTTAAATCTTTGCCATGTGAATTCAGCCCTAAGACATGTGCAGTCTAACACTTCATTTTTACTGCCTGGGTCATCTAATGCGGGTTACGGCAGGCTTCATTTCAGCACTGAAGACAATTTCTCTGTCCCCTGGGCCTTGTTAACACTTGGAAATTTGTCAGAATCTCTATTCTGGAGAGTGAACAAAGCTAAATAACAGAAAGGTATTCTTAGGCAACAATGAGGCAAAAATAACTATTCCAAGAAATTATTTTTCTGCACCAGACAATGTGGCAAATTTCCAAGTGCTGGCAAATCCTGTTCCTCTTTACAAAATGAGGATAACATTTATTGTCTCTGGTTGCTTAACTGTCTTGTCTATAGAGGCTATAAGGTCATGTACTTTAAGAGGGCTTTGATTTCATTTGCAGTGTCTCTGTGAAATAAAATACATAAACTATAATGCAAATAATATGCAAATATACATCTCCACCCAATATTCCAGCATAAGGCTGCTTAACCCATTTAGTCCGCAACGCAACTTCTCCCCAGTTCCCCAACTTTGTCCCAAAATCTCTGAAATCAGCAAGCTCGCCAGGTCTCTGAGATGGGCAGAAATCAGGGGCGTTCAGCAGGCAGCTGCGCAAGGCCAGATGTTGTAGGTCTGGCCCTGCCCCACTGCTGCTGCTAGAAACGGCGTCACTGACTGCAGTAGGAACCAGGGGCACAGAGTTGCTGACGTGTTGTACGATCATAGGCTGAAGAGCTTCTTCAGCAAGATTTAGAAATAACCACAATCTTGCATCTTCTCAACAGACAAACTCACTGGAAGGTCTCTTAACAAAGGCAAAACAGTGGCAACTGCTTCCTTTTCTGTCTTGCTTTCATAAAAATCCAGTAGTTCATGAGTCTATAGGGAAATTTCCCAGCAGAAAATAAACCTTTCACACATCCAGGCTGAGACTACAGATAAGAAGCGCACCGAGTCCTTCAGCTGTACCACTGCAAGAGCTAAGGCACCCTCGCCCATGATTTCTTTCCCTGGCTACGAGGCCTCCCAGACTTTAAAACATGCAACTATTCTTTGTCTAGTAGCGAACCGCGATACCTCACCTTGATCTGCGCATAAGATCAAAGCCAGCACAGCAAGGAGGGAGGCCTTCATCTTCTCCCAGTCGTCTCCGCAGCCCAGGAAAAGCACCCTCACCTGGGGACAGGATATATATCTTCCCTGCGTTTGGACCGAGTGATGATGAAGACAACAATTTTGAAAGAGTGGGCAGGGATCATGTATTATTTGGCAGCCTAGGAATGCATGTGGGTTGTTTTCTCACCTTGGCATTGCCTTCAGGCTGGTCTGATGGGTCCGGAGAGGAGTGAAAGCACTAAGGCAATTCATTCCATTTATTGCTTTTAATACTTTAATTTATCTATGGTCAGGCTAGCAGTGCTACTAATGTCTGAGTGGGGTTTTTGTACTGTTTAGCTCCAATCTGATCATCGCAGCTGTGGCCAGATAGTTCAGTGAAGGCAGCTACTCAAAGCAAAATGGTGATAAGTGGCATAAATTAATGGCTTCATCTGGGTGGATTATTGCCAAGTGCATTAGACCTGGAGAACTCCCAATATCCACAGTCAGTGTAAATCTAGCTGTACGTTCATGGTTGGCAATATAAACAGGAAATGTCTTATAATTTCCTGTTCGCCTATAAAAGCTGCGGGTTATCTACAAAGTCATAAATGCTCTGCATCCTGGTTTTGAGAGCAATGGCTTTGAGGTTCAAATGCAGATGCTGGGACACTGGAGGCTGGTCTCCAGCTTTGCAACAGCTTTCCTTTGCTACATCTGAGTAAAGGGTAAAAATATCTTTGTGCCCCTTCTACACGGAGTATCCGATTCAAAGTCCTGCTAGATACCTGTCAGATATAATGATCTCAGCCTTTATGATTTCTCTGCATGTTTACAATTTGGGTGGAGCTGGAGCTGACAATTTCAGCCCTTCTGGGCCCTCCGTTTGACTGCCTGTCCCACTTCTGCTTCCAAGGAGTTACCAGGAAGTTTGGTGCTGAATATCAGCACATGTCTCTGTGAGTCACCATGTGCCTGGCCACCAAAGAGCAGAGAGGATGAAGCAGGAGCAGCCCCTTTGAATAAAGCCGCTTGGGCAACCAGCTGTCTGCTCACCCCTTCCTTCTCCACCCTGCAAGACTCGGTCTGCAGGGAAGACACAGGGATCCAGCTGTAGCTAAACAGCCTGGGGTTTAGAAGATGAAGATGCAGAAGGAGAAGAGGCAGAGGATCAGAAAACATGTGGGAGAAAGAGCTTAGATGGACAAGGGGAGGGCTAAAATGATTGGAGGCCAACATTAGTTTCTGGGCAGGAGATCAGTCAGATGAGCAAGCGTCCCTGAAGCAGGGGTCATGCTCATCAGAGACATTTAGAGCATCTGATGGGACTAATCATTGCTCATCACAGTGAAGGCATGGTCAGAGGAAGTTCAAAGGGACACCAAAACCCATAGTGTCTTTTTACAGAAGAAAAAAGGGGCAGGGGGAGATTATTGATGTGGGCTTTTTTGGTTGATTTGCAGATATTTTGAGGTTTCTGACACCAGCATTAAACTACTGGGTCTGCCAATATGAGTGACATAAAGCAGGATCAACAGGAAGGTGAAGTCAGCCCTGATAACCCCATGAGCACTAACCACTCCTCTGCAATGGACATACACCACCTGGGTGTGGAGACGATAAGCCACATCGCTTGCCCAACAGATGAAGTTCTTCCAGACTCAGGGATTGCATACCACCGTGGATGCCGGAGAAGGTGTGTCAGTCCTCCCATGTGTCACGAGGCAGCAGCTGAATAGCTAGACCTATTCCACGGAATAAGGATTGCCCAGTGTGATTCATTGCTTGGTGTCCTCCTGCAGGGATGACTCTTTGGGGGAGTCTGGAAATCAGCCTGAGCAGCCAAGGCTCAGTGTCCTGCAGCAGTGGGAGCACCCTGGCAAAATTCTGCACTGATAAAGAAGCAGTTTGCTTTAAACAGACCTAACTCTTTTTTTGAGGAAGAGGGGAAAAATTATTGTGTTACTTTTCAATATGATTAACACGGTGCATTCTTAATTTTTTTTCTTCTAAACAAAGAAATGTCTCTGACTCAGTTTATTCCCTCACTTCCAAGGACTTCCTTCCAAGGACCAACCGTATGAAGTTTAATGAGGGCAAGTGCCAGGTTTTGCACTGGGGGCACGACAGCCCTGGCTGTACAGACAGCCTGGGGAACGAGAAGCTGGAGAGCAGCTCTGCAGAGAGGGACCTGGGGGTTCTGGTCGACGGCAAGTTGAACACGAGCCAACAGCATCCCTGGCAGCCAAGAGGGCCAACCGTGCCCTGGGGTGCATCGAGCACTGCATAGCAGCTGGTCGAGGGAGGGGATTGTCCCGCTCTGCTCTGCGCTGGGGCGGCCTCACCTCGAGCGCTGTGGGCAGTTTTGGGTGCCACAGGACATCAGGGATATAAAAGCTACTGGAGAGTGTCCAGAGGAGGGGCACGAAGTTGGTGAAGGGTGTAGAGAGGAAACCGTACAAGGAGCTGCTGAAGTCACTTGGTTTGCTCAGCCTGGAGAAGAGGAGGCTGAGGGCAGAGCTCATGGTGGTCTGCAGCTTCCTCCCAAGGGGAGGAGGAGGAGGGGCAGGCGCTGATCTCTTCTCTCTGGTGACCAACGACAGGACCCAAGGGAATGGCAGGGAGATGTGCCAGGGGAGGCTTATGTTGGATATTAGGAGAAGGTTCTTCCCCCAGAGGGTGTTGGAGCACTGGAACAGGCTCCCCAAGGAGGCAGTCAGGGCACCAAGGCTGACGATGTTCAAGAAGCGCTTGGACAAGGCCCTCAGAGCCATGGTGTGAATTTGGGGTTGTCCTGTGCAGGGACAGGAGCTGGACTTGGTGATCCTTGCAGGTCCCTCCCAACTCAGGACATTCTATGGTTCTATGACTGAAGGTGTGAACGCCTCCTCTCTGACAGAGCTGGAGAGGAGTCACCTGGTCCAGGGATTCAAATCTGCTACTCACTGACAGCAGGAAGATGATCTGCAAGGCCATGGGAAGTGGTCCACCACTGATCTGCTGGCAGGAGTGATTTGATGGACAAGTGTGATGATGGACAAGGGTGCACAATGGGCCACTCGGCATTTTGAGGGTTGCCAGGACTCCATTGAGCCAGATAGTTGGGAAGTTACCATCCTGGCCTCAGGTATGTCTGATGCATGTGCCTGAGGTGTGGGACTCCCATGGCTGGCATTTCCTCAGAGGCACATGGGAAACTGAGGATGGTGGTGTCACCCTGGCTGGCCAGCACATGGAAGCAACAGGACTGCAGAACGGAAGGCAGTGCTTGGCTGGGTCAGGGCAGAGAGCTGCAAAAAAGGTGTCCCCGTATCCAGCATCACCGAGTAGAAATGAGGCTACAGCTATAGCAGTAAATGAAATGTGTCCAGGATCATCTCCAGCACAGAGGCCAAGAGGTGAATGTCAACAGGGCCTCTTGTAAATAGTCCTTCCCTTATGCTCTCTCCTCAATTTTTTTCAGATATTGCATTGGACTATGATGGTTCATCCATGTTAAAACCTTGCCAGGGAACATGCTAGCAATTAAAATGATTAATTAAACATTGTGGATAATGGCATTACAGATCAAGGAATATGCCCAACAACTGTCTATTTCCTTTGCTTAGGTTCAGACTTGGAGATCAGACCCTTGCAGGCATATGAATCACATCCTTCAGGATTTTACTCTTGGCTGCGCATCACTCTGCCACGCAATTGTGTTAGAACTGGTGAGTAAACACAGGTTTATTTGGCTGCCCTCTGCAGTGTTTTGGCCGTTGAATTTTCCTGGATGGAGAACGGAGATCAAAAGTCAATGAACAGAAGTCAGCCAATGATCTGCTCATCTTCTGGGAGCTTTATTCTAGGCTCTTCTCATGAAGGACCTCAGGACAAGTGTCCACAAATGGAACCACAGCAATGAGGAGGGACAGAAACATCATGGCTTGGTCTCAGGGGATCTCTTCCTTTTTCATTGCTCTGAAGTTTTTCACTATTCAGCTTCCCTGTTGTCAGAGCTTGTCTGCCTCATCATTTCTTAGGTGGTATCTCAGAAAGTTCCCAAATAGTTCCATCTATCCCAGCATCATCCCAATCTGTATATATCGCTATTTCCCACCCAGTTGATAGTACGTCAGGGGCTGCTAGGGCTCTCAGCACCAGGTATAACTGCACCACCAGGCATTTTTTCAACCCTAAATAAAACCCATTGAAGCAATTGCGGAATCTAACACTGTTATGTTCCCCATCCTTCATTTTGGGTGGGGTCGTGATGAAGGAAGAGGCCAGGTCAACATGGTGCCTCTTGTTTTTGGCAGGGAAGACTACAGTTTGAAGCACATTGCAAGAAGCAGCTGTGTGTGTTGAGCATCTCCTGGGTGAGGGCAAGCTCCAGCTCTTCCCATCCTTGGGTCCAATGACAGTGGCTGAAGAGTAATTTTTCCTTCTGACTCCTTCCCTCTTTCTCCTCCCCAGGGATTTACTTGTGCTTGGTCCTACAAGGCTCATTCTTTGTATCCTTCCTGGTCATGACCTCCCCATAATCAGGACAGCAAGCTGGGTTGCCATCACCAGCCCCCTGACATAGACCTGTCCCCACCTCAGACCTTCATATATGTCTCAGTGCTTAACTCTAAGAAGCCAAGGGGAGCCTGGGGCTAATCCCAACCTTGGGTTTACTGCAAACTAACATAGGCTTAAAACCTTTGCATGCCAAATGGCCGAAGGACTCGGGCACTGTAGCCACTCCTAGCCAACGTCCCATGCACTCCCCATTCCTGGGTGCTGTGAAGGTGGCCAGGTACTCACCGTGGGAGTCCCACTGTGAGGCAGAGATACTCGGGTTCAAGAACACAGGGTGGGCAGCCTGGGGCCAGTTTACACCAAGGTGTTGAAATCCTTCTGAGAACCTGCCCTTTGGCTTCCTCTTTCAAGCAGGGCAGTACAATTGTGCCCCAGGGGCACACCAAAACCCTGTTTACCAGTATTACCCGATGTCATGGTGTCTCTGGGACTCCTGTATTGCCCAAATCCCAGCTAGGTCTGGATTAATTTACATACAGGATCGTACCTGTACTTGGGGGCATTAATGGGGGTATCCAGTAGTGATGTCCAGGTGTCACAAGCTCCAGAAGAGGTCACCACGCTTCCAGCTGCCCCTAGGGCTGGAACCACACTGCAGAAGAGCTATCATGGAGGCAGCTATGTCTATACCAATAATACATGGAAAGCCCACGCACAGTTTCAAGGGCTGTCCCACAGTTGTCCACACTGTTTAATTGTTGGCACACTCAGCAGAGTTTTGGTCTGACCAGCTAGGACCATCACTGACAATTCCAGATCTACTTTCCAATTATTATTTTGGATTCAGCCACCTTATTTTGGAGGGAAGGAGCTCAGCTATACAGACAGGCACCAGCTTACCTCAAGGCCAGGAACTGACACAGGGTATTTCATTTGCTAATATGCCTTCCCCATGCTGTCCCAGACGTTGTCAAGACCAGAGTGTTGACAGCGTACTAGAACAATACCATTGGAGATGTAAATTCATTATTTTTCCAGACCTTTTTCTATAAGCCTTCAAAAATTTCTGCCTGGCTGAAACAACAAGAGACACACTCTGATCTGGGGCTGTGCTGATCAGGATTGTATCCTTCTCTTACTCACCTCCATTTGTTTAGTTCTCTGTATACTTACCTGAACAACCTGACCATGCTGCTTGCAAAACCCCAGCCCTGCTGTGAGTCAGCACTCAAAAAAACAGAATAAGTAATAAAAGTCTTGGAAATGTCTTTTTTTTTTTTTTAATGATGGCTGCAGAGCCCTGTTGCATGAGAAGCTATAAAAGAACAAAGGGATCTCTTCTCCAAAGTCAAGCTAGTTTCAGACTGGTCTTTCCATACCTGAACATCAGATGTTCAGAAAACATTCTGGGGACAGATGGGCAAAATGACTGCAGGTGCTAGGGGACCAGGATGGATTAAGAAGCTTGCACTGGTTATTCAACAGGGACTTCAGAGTCCAGTGCAGAGAAGGGACCTGGTAACACTGACCAGAACTGCGGTTCCCAGCACCACTGCAAGAGGTCTCATCCTCGATGCCTCATTGTGATTGCACTTGTCCTGACTGCAGCATTGGTAAGAGTCTTGAAACATACTGCAACTTGAAACACAGTTTTTGCTGATCAGCTTCTGTTGGTGAGTGCCTGGATAAAAAGTCAAATAAAACCAACCCATGAATCTTTCTCCCAATAGCAAATCCTGACTTTACTGTGTAAGCAGCATGTGAAATCACACCCAAGCCTCCGTGGGTTATGGTGTTCATTTAACTACCTTCTACCTCACTGTTCAAGCAAAGAAAAAATTGGGCTTGACCTGTAACCCAACACTATTCAAGCTTTCCCAAAGCCCCATGGAAGGAGAACGTTTTAGACCCCAGTGCACTGGAGCAGAAAGCAGCGGGGAAGACAAAGACCCACTGAGAGCAGGGCTGGGACACAGGAGCATTGGGCAGCAGGGCTGAGAGATCACAACCCAGGCAGTTCGTAGCAGTGGGACTCACCAGTACCTATCTTCTCAACTATCGTCACACAGGCAGTCTCATTTGCAGTACATGGGGAAGCCGTCAGGCACTGATCATTGCTGGTCTGGTTGGTGCAGGTGTAGCACATCAGCGAGTTGGCTACAGGAGGGGAACACAAATAATTTGCATGAGGTCAGAGCAAGAAACCCCTTCCCAGCTGAGCCTGTTCCCATCCTCATGCACACCACCAGACACAGAATAAGACATAGAGGGTTTAGCTAAGCCTGTTCTACCTTTCTACTATCCCACACCAAAATTGCTAAACACACACTTTCCCATAGAAAAACCCTCCTTCGGTGAGTGGGCAGCAGAGGCTTTCTGTGGACATTGAGATTCAACTACCCCATTACAGCATTTAGCAAATGGTCACAGGGCCAGAAGACCAGTGAAGGTTCACTCAATTTTGAGCTCAAAGCTTAAATGCACCCCCATCCAAGAAGCGTAACATTAGCTGCAGATCTCAAGATACAATTGAGTTTGCAGAGAAACCCCAAGGGGCTATTTCCAGTG
This sequence comes from Sula dactylatra, assembly GCA_013389905.1. NCBI lineage: Eukaryota > Metazoa > Chordata > Aves > Suliformes > Sulidae > Sula > Sula dactylatra. The sequence goes on from WEKW01007963.1 coordinate 102,632, forward strand.
GCACATTGTGACAACAGGAAAAGGTGACAGATTTTGGCTTGCTCTGTGGGCAGCCCAAAGCTGCAGTGAGTCTGCAGCACAAGTCCTTTGGCAGCTGTGACAGCACAAAGGAGAGGCGAAGCTGACTGTGCAGACCAGCTCTTTATCTGTCACTGCTGACTTCTTAAAGACCACAGGACTTGGAAGTTTCAGATGTGGCTTCTCCCCCCCAAAAATGCCAGTTCTTTCCAACCCAGCCCAAGCCTTGCAGTAATCCTGAGCAACTCACCGATGTCCGTGTAGAAGACGGAAGCCAGACATGCCATCAGGAGAGCCCTCATCTCCATTTGCTCTTCTCTGCCGGCACGGTCTTCAGGGGAAGCTGCTCCCAACCCTCCGTGGAGCCCTAGCTGGGAGGGTGGCCAATGCAAAGGCTGACGCAAATCAACCCACGTGTTGCACAGCGTTCACAGCTCAGACCAGGGGGCTGACAGTAGTTGCAGAGGCCCAGAGCTCACATCTGCTATCTGAGTTTTGTGCACTGCCTTCGTCTGAGCACGTTACTTAATACCTCAAAATAAACCAAAAGGAAAGCAGTTGCTACTGATAACAGTGGTGGTTCTTCGAAAGAAGGCAGGAGATAAAATGTGGGTGGGGAAGTGGTAACCAGCCTAGGAGGAAGCAAGGCCACCCAAGAAGGGGTATGGGGACTCCTGAACTTGCATGCTGTGCATTGGTCCTAGAGGAAAGGGGATATGCATGCTGGTTCCAGCAAGGAGGAGCTGCTCTTTGAGGACCAGGGCCCCCATCTTTGGCTGCCTAATCAGGATCAATCCTGGAGCCTTGGGTTAGCAGTGGGAAGGCTTGTTCCCCCTGCGGCTATACGGATTTTCTTCCCATGACTTGGCCCAAGTGCCGCTCTACCAGCTCTATGACCACAACTCTGAGCTTGGCACAGTACCAGCCCAAGAGAACCAGCGAGAGACTGGAGAAAGATGCCACACTACTGCTACAACCTCAAAATCTCATCTTATGTGCAAAGAGAAAGCACATCATGTATGTGTGCCAATAACATATTATTAGTATAATTGAAATCTTAAGTCTCATCCAAGAATGATTGTCGGTCTAGATCTAACTACTATAGGCAAACAAAGAATAATCCTATGCAGAATTATATTATTATTATTAAAGTTATTGCACACACTTTGTGGTTTCTACCCCTTTTCCTGGTGTTACGCTCACCCTTCCCACTCTTGGGGGTTCAATGCTGATGGCATTACGGTGAGTCAACATCATCTGGAGCCCTGTGCCAGGAAAAATATGATGTTCATGTTGATACTTCCTTCTTTCTTCCTCTCTCCAGGATCCACTCAGGGTCATTTCAATTATGTTTAGTAACTTTTTTTTACATGCTTTTTTCATTGGTCTGCAGCTGCATGTTACAACTCAATTTACTATATGCAGTGCCTTTTACATATGTTAGGTACTACTTTTGTACTGTTTGTTACCCCTAAAATCAGCCTAGTCCAGCTCCAGGTCTGCATTTCTTCAGCTGAGTGGTTTATAGCCAAGGGGTCTCCAGTTCCAGCCCAGGCCCCATCTCATCACCCCATATGTGAACTCCTCTGCATCACATCCCACATCTCCACTTCCCAAAACCTTTGCTGTTGTACCAAGCCTGCATTTCTCTACACTGTATCTTGGGTCAGAGTCATAAATACCTCATTCTACACAGAATAATGACTTGTTACTGCTGCCTATATAAACCTACAGCTGCACTATACAAAGATATACAAACGTAAAACAAATTAGCCATAGCCTCTTAGTCAATTAGAAAAATTGCTCTTACTACTCAGCCAAGTTAAAAAAAAGCCTCAGGCAGGTCAAGACAAGCTCAGTCACAGCAAGACTAAACAAGCCTTAATCCTGAGGTCTTGCAAACTCAGTACAACGCTTATGGCCTGTTACTAGCAACAGCAATACCAAATTAAAGTGCTAAGGGATAACAAACCATCTTGTCTCAGACTCTCAGAGGGAAAATCTGAACTGAGCTATTTTGTTTCATTTATAGAATAACTCCTGTTTATTTTTCTTTTCCAGAGCACAGAAAGGCACTATGAGGGCAATCCAGCACAGCCCCACGTAGAAGTGTTCAAAGGTGACAAAATAAAGGGAGGGGGGGAAGAGAGGGAAGGAAGGGGGAAAAAAACCCCAACTTATTTGCACAGCAAGGGAGTCAGGGGTTGTGCAGCCACAGTCCAGTCATGCTGCTTGCTAAAGGAGCCATGCTGCAAAGCCTACCCAACTGGCTGTAGGGAAAATGAAGCTAAATCAAACATAACTAAGAGCAGTAAAGGAGGACATAACGGAAGGAGTCGTGACTGAACCACAGCCTGTTACAGCACAGACCACCCACCAAATTGCAAAGATGCTCAGCTCTTTGCTAGCATTGCCAAGACCCTATTGCATGTTCACATGGCACCCACCACTACATCAGGACAGAGCTAGGGTTGGTGACACCCCATGAAAGACATAGGGGTGAAGCAGAAAGCTGGATGAGACGTGAGGTTGTAGCCATCCAATCCAGCATCCCAAGAGAGAGAGAAGCCTAATACAAAAAAAAAAAAAAAAAGATGGGGTCATGCCATGTACCTGGGCTAGGAAGAGAGGCCAGACCTGCCGGGTCACCTTCCCTCACCACCTTCAAATCTCACCACCCCTGGAAAAGCAGCCAGCAGAATTTGCTTTTCCAGGCACTTTAGGTCTTCTCATGCCTGCTTTTGTGGGGAATCCTTGTGCATACAAAAGTGGGGACAGTGCTGGATCCAAGGATGCACGGGAGAGGCAGTGGTGGAGATTTAACTCCCCCCGCTCCCAGGTCCTGTTTCTGACAAAAGTGGAGTTTGCAGCACCAGGAACAAGTTACGGGAATTCAGGAACTGTTTCTGCATGGTGGACTACCAAGAAGGAAACATGAGCCCTAATTAAAGCTGGTTAAGATAATTGCCACCCCATTCTGTTCCACTTTGGCAAACTAAGCCTTCAGGAGTTGAAGAGTCCAGCTATGGCTTAAGAAATAAATGGGAGATATTACACAGAATAGCTTTAAAAGAAAAAAGAACAAATAAACAAAAACAAACCACCAAAGAGTTCATTCTTGTATAGGTGACTGTGGGAACGGGTTACAGACTTCCTCATCCGACCCATGTTGGCAGATGATCTGGCCTGTTCACAAGAGAAGGAGCTGTCTGGAAGAAATCCACCAAGCTAGAAACACAGCATTTTTTTTTTTGAAAGGCATCGGCTATCTGCCTCACCATCCCTCCAGCAATACAGGGCAACCCCAGGGAACCACGGGAAGCTACTTCAGTTTGCAGAGGCTTTGCCTCACTCTCTTCTCAGGCTCATGGCAGCAGAAGGAATTTATGAGCCCTCCTGCAGCTGTGGAAGCAGTTATTCAAAGGCTTATTTCTGAGTCAAGCCAATCACTTATAATTGCATCTTAATCCAGGCTTGGATTAAGAATATTAATTAAGTAATTTATTTGAATTTCTCATGCCCCAGCTTGCAGTGGCTCAGGATTAAGGTCTAGAGAAGCAATTCTCAGAGCTTGGGACAAGTTCAACTGAGCTCCTCCTGATTCTTTATTTTCTTTTGAATAACAGATGTGCTCAGCTGGCAAAAAATATCACTACTGTAGCTAAAAAGAAGCCATAGGAAGAACCAGTCTGTGGGTCATCTACTTATTCCCTGTGGGACACCCATGATGGGCAGCCATCCTCCTTCCACAGCTGCACGGACCAAGTGCCAGTTTTCCTTTGCAGGGCACAAACCTGATATCCTAGAGTGTTATTCCTTGCCTTCAGAGCCATTCCTCTACCCCTCATTAGACTGTCCTTTATTTTATCGCAGGGATCCAATTTCTCATAAATTAATCGTTTGCTTTCCTTTGCAGCCACTCTCCTTGGCATCAGCAGGGCTGCATTTACAAACACGTGGCAAAGGCTAACGTCTGTCCAATTTGAGCTTATTTTACAGCAGCCTGAACTTGGCTGACTGTTGATGGACACAGAGTGCAACTGCATAAACCCAGGGAGTTCCTTAAGGACAGGGGGGTTTTTATGCCAAACCACAGACGTGATGATGTTCTCTCCTGCTAAACCACGCTGGAAAAGGAAATGCCTCCATTCATTGTGTTCAGAGACAGAGGGTCTGAAGCTCAGTGGTAATAGTCTCAAATGCTCTGCTACCCCTTTCCTCTCATACTGACAAAAGCATTCTCCTTTAAATTTTCTGTTCTTTTTTCCTCATTTTTTTCATTTTTGTAACATCAGACCTCAAGGGAAGAAGGGAGAGGAGGAAAAACCCTCTGGAAACCCTTCACATTTCTCTTCCTTGCATCTCCACAGGGGTTTCCCACCTCTCACATGTCTGCCAGACTACAGCTGTTTTGCTTTCCCCTTAATCTGATCACTCACCAGGGAGCAGATGCAGAGCATAAACAGCAGTTCAACAGTAAATGCTCCTCACTGAGGAGTTTTCATGACACCCACTTCCCTCTCTGCACCAATTAAGATGAATCAGCCAAAAGCCCATCTCTCCGAACCACGCAGGGTGAGCAAAGGCCCTGTCATTAAGCAGATGAAAGAGCAGCTAAACAACTTTGATGGCTGCCCTTCCTCAGATCCCTCACCAGGACCCCTTTGCCACGCCACATGGCCCCGATGGGCAGGGGAGCAGTGCTGCCAACCTCACTGCCAGCCCCGACCGCTATGGAAAGCGGCTCTGGGAAACAGGAGACTGATGCACTTTTTTCATTAATGAGGATCAATAATCTGTTGGCAGTGCATCAAGAGCTTGACTCATCCCCAAGAGAAAACACAGCCTGGGAAGGTTTCTGATAAGCACAACTCAGTCCAAGGGCTTTAGTTCCTGCAAAAGGTGCCAACATGCAGGCTTTATGTTCCCATCTCTCCAGGATCCTGATGAAGAAGCAACAGGCAGGGACAAAGTCCCATCAGAGCCTCCAGCTGCTCAAACACTTACGTGGGGAAAGGCATTGCTCATACACAGCCCCAACAAGTGACCGATCGATATGGTCCTACCTCCTTCAGCCACAAGCTCCTACCACATCCCTCTGAGGCTCAGCAGGCTGGCGTGCAGTGGAAGGTGAAGTTCAGAGAAACTCATGAAGTTCAGCAAAGTCCCAGATGTGGGGCTGAATAACCCCATGCAACAGAGCAGGCTGGAGGGGAGCAGGCTAAGGGAGATCAAGCTGTTGCCTTCAGCTATTTAATAGGGGGTGGCAATAGAGAGACCAGAGCCAGACTCTCCTTGAAGGTGCACAGAGAAAGGACAAGCAGCTGGTTACAAGACGCAACAAGGGAAATTCCAACCAGTTATAAGGGAGGAAAAAGGAAAAAGTTTGCTGGGGCAGCAATTAACTGCCAAAACAGGGACCCTGAGGTATGGTGGAAGAATCTCCATCCCTGGAGATATTGAAATCTGTCTGGAAAAGGCCCTGAGCAACCCAAAGTTGGCCCTCCTTTGAACAGGAGGTTGAACTTGAGCCCTCCAGGCACCCTCCAAGCCTCAGCATTTCTGGGAAGAGGCTGGGCATGGTCAGCAGATGCCAAAGCAAGACAAGAGGAACTTCTCACTAACTCCTACAACCCAGAGGTTTATCTTATCAACCAGCCACAGTATCAGTGCCATCCTTGTGCCATTGCACGGTGCAGGACATGCCCAGCCTGCAGGCAGGGAGACAAACTCTCCAGCCCCCAGAAGTTTTTTTTTTTGTTTTTGTTTTTTTTTTTTAAGCACCATTATGTAACTAGAGCAGCCCTAAGCCCATCCCAGTATCAGCTTGAGCAGGCAGCTTTGTGCCTTGTAAACCTGCTTTGAGGTCTTCTGCCAACCAATATGAACAATCAGGCTTTTATCAAAAGCACATTAGTAACCCAAGAAGCTACAGGGGAAGGTATCATTTCTGGTTTTGCCTGAAAACAGATATTCCTGTTTGGCAATGTTTTTTTGTTGTTTTTGGGTTTGTGGTTTGTGTTTTGTTTTTTTTTTTAAGAAAAAAGGAGAAGGAAGTAATTGCAAAGGGAAAATGCTAAACTTTTGACTGCATTTCACTAGTGAAATACTGGCAGAAATGCTACCAAGTGTCTTAGGCATCAAAGCACAGGCTTTTATGTGCCTACAGAAAAGGCACTTTGGAGAAACTGAGTTGAAAAAATCCCTGGAAGGGCCAAGGCAGGTAGGGTTCATCTAAGTATGCCAGTATTGCTTGGGGTCACCAAATAACCCCAAACTGTTGGGCTGGGAAAGGGATCCTACTCTCAGAAGTGTCTGTATTGGGGCTATGATCCTGCCCCACAGGGTCCTGAGCAATGGAAAATCCCTGTCAGATTGGGCATTAGGCCAGACCCGCTGCTTCGTGCCACTGCGATGTCAATGGCAAGTAGCTCAACTTCTCCAACCTGTATCTCACTTACGTGTGGCCAAGGGCCAGGAGGACACTCCCCAGACTTATCAGCCTCTTCAAAGCTTCGTAGGACAACGTGTTTGAAACGGCTAACTACAGTATGGATTATTTGATACCTGGAAAAACACATGAACTCTCCACCTTGCTTTTGCTTCATACCTCCCATACACTTGAAATTCCAATCTTGGTTTCACTAAGCTTTTTGACAGAAATGGTCAAGCCCCATAGAACTGGTTTATGGGGCAACACAATCCAGGGTAACGCCCTTTGGGGAAAGGACGCTTCATTTAAGCTCCTATGGAATAGCTAATAATTACTATTTAGCTGACACCAGCAGGTCTTTGCAGCCCTGACATCCAGAGCGTTTCAGCATGGCCAACGAGCCCTTCAGTATTGCACAGAGCCCATCTGCCAGGCTGGCCCTCCTCATCTGCTGCAGCACAAGAGGCAAACACAAGGCCTCCAGCTTCATTAGCTGAGCTCTCACCGGAGCTGAATCACCTCAATTTTGCTCCAGGCATGACCTTTTGGAGAGAAGTAGGATGCTTTGATAGAGCCAGGGGAGCAGTTGAGGGAAGCACAGCCCTGTAAGCACGAGATTGCCAGCACCCACTTTGTGGATCCAGCAACCCAGCAAAAACAGGGTGAGGAAGGAGAGCACCAAGTGGGACAGCAGTTACCCAGCCTTTCCATCCCATTAACCCAGCAGCCAGTCAAGGATCACAGCGCTGATGGGAACCTGCTGGAGGAGTCGCCAAGGACCAAGCTACTCATTTCACCCCAGAAAGTAAATCCTACTGCAGCTTTGGGGGCATTTTTCCACTGCTCTGCCAGCAGCTGTTCAAACTCCTGCAGCTGCTGTTACTAATGCAGCTCCTCTCTCTCACATGGTGCTTGAGAGACTTTTTCCTCTAGGAAATACTTAAAAATGTACTGGTTCAATGGAAACACCCATAGTGTTCATCCGATTGCATCTTGCTCCTTTTTTCTTCCACTGGAAAACAGGAGCACTGTTTCACTAGGGACTTGGCTAGAATTACACCCTTTTTTGGGACGGGAAGAACTTTCTACGACAGTTAGTGGTGAATATTCACCTTAACCTCTTCTGAAACCCAGAAAGCATTTAGCAGGGTGGGCAGAAAAGCATCTCCATCCATTGGGACCAAACTGGTTACCTTTGTTTCACAGGTACAAATCCAACACAGGGGTCAAGGCATGCTTGGCAACTCCTGTCCACTGCTTGTGCAGCTGTTAACTCGTCTATGTTTGCCAGAAAAAATAAATCTTACTGCATTCAGATTGATTTAGATCCCTGTTTCAGGAGTCAGTTGCCTCATTAAAACCAACATGAACTCTCAGGGCTTGCAGAAACCATCCAGTTAGTTTCATAAGCTGCCGCATCTCAGCCAAGCGGTGGAGCACACCCCAGTGCGGATGTGAGATAGAACAGCCTTGGCTTCACCCATGCATTTCCCCTTACATTTGTCACGACTCTGCTATCATGCAGCAATTCGATTTCGGTAGCTCAGTTTTACATACAGACCCTTAGGGACCAAGCACAAATGGTTTTTGAGATCTGCGGGCAGGCTCTTTGCTTGAAGGCAAAGGATTTCCTATCAAGCTTAATCCCTTGCAGACAACTGAGCATACACAGACCCCATTATGGAGACTGAGCTCTGGCTCAGAGCTCTGCACATCAGCTCACAGCAGAACCGCATCTTGGAGGAGTTGCAAAAAGCCTCCAGTCACCAATACTCAGAAAAAAAAAATCACTTCCAGTTTTAATGAAATGCATTTCAAGTACCTGACTTCCAACCAAAATAGCAATAGTTTAAACACAAGAACAAGTAGCTGTAAGTGAACACACACATGGGAAGCACCAAGAGCTTTGGACTATAGCGACCTGAACATCAGCCCTGAGATGCCAAGAAGGCTTCGCTGCCAATGCAACAGCTTGCTTACACCTGAGATTCACTGGCATGTAGGCTAACTGTTGCCAGGTCCATGCCAATATCACTGATTTTTTTTTTTTCCCTCTGAAAAAAGCCAGTTAGGCACAAAGCAGTTTATGTTATCGGTCCCTGCCTGCTCCATGCCGAGCAGGAGCAGACTGGGGAGGATGCAGCCTGACAACAAAGCTGTCATCCCAACACAGGCACAGCTCCAGCAAGATTGTTACCACCCCCCAGCTTGCTTACATCCCACCAGAGCCTGGTCCAACCCCACAGCCAGCAGCACCCTTTCCCATTGCTAGATCTGCAGCTGGACAGTTTAGTTTCTGCTACAGATACAGTGAGCAGAGCCAGAGCCAACTGAAGCAAGCAGGGGAAAAAAGTATGGTTCCAAACAAGATGTTCTCTCCCTGACCAAGGTTTAACCACACAGGGGTGATTAAAGCACACTTTGCTCCCACCAAGGTGAATTTCACCCCCCCAATGTGAAACCTGCTTTTTAATCCAGCATCTTCCCCTCCCTCCTTGTCCTGCTGTGACATTCACTCCCTCCCACAACATTTTTCCATTTTGATTATGCTTGCGCAATTGCACAACTTTCTCCTCTCCTGGAGGTGAAAGGGCACAAAATACCCTGATATGTAAAACCCTGAGATTTTTCCCTTCATCCCAGCACATCCCTGACCCAAACCCAGGTCTTATACGGCAGCTGCCTGTTTCAGTGCTGTCATTGCCTTGTTTCCCCATCAAGCCAATTCAGAGAGTCTGAAAAGGGCAGCACAGCTCCACTACATCAAGGAGATAGGATTAGATCTAATCTTGTTATCAGCACAATTAAGGCTCTCATTCAATCTTCTTCCCAGACTCCGGAAGAGGAAAGAAAAGATCCAAAGCACTTGGCAACTCTGAAGAGGAATTAAAAGTTCACATCAAAGTCACTGCAGTCAGGATGAACTTCACGAGTCAGCAATACCTGTTTCAACTAGAAACCGGATGTTTTCTTTTGTTTACAAGAAAAGGCACAAAATACAAAAAACATGTTCACTGAACAACCCCCCAGCCCCACTCCTGCAACGACTGCAGCAGCCCGTAAAAAAGCTTTCCAACAGCACCAAACGAGCACGATGGAACATGAAAGGCACCGTCTTAGAATTCAAAGTCCTCGTCAGCCATATCAATCGCCCAGGCAAATTTCTCCCTCTGCGTCTTGTTGTAGATCTTCTCGATGGGCACGCCGAACTTCTTGCACCTGCACAGAGCACGAGACAGCAGTGGGGATGTGCTACCCATGCCGCTCTTCTCCCACCATAGAGGTCCTCTCTGCTCAGGGTGCAGCATCTTTCACCCATGCAAACCCCTTTGCCCCAAGCTCCTTAAGAAAATACCTTTTTGCCACTGTCCTTAATGATGTGCAAAGTGACCCCTTCTTGCCCTGAACCCAGAAGAGACACCCTGCAAACACTTATCTGCAGCAAGGGAAGCCTCAGCTTTGGACTTTGCTCACCTCACCAACACATTCAGGCCTTGGGCAGGTTTCTTTGGCCAAAGTTTAATCCTTTCCCTGCAAAGGCTCAGGGCTCTGGCATGTGCTTATCTCCCTTCCCCAGGCAGCACTATGTGATCTGTACATCTCTAGAGGCACATCTGCCCCATACCATGCCCAAGACTTACCAGGCTATGCTAATCCTGGGGTCCAGGTAATTCAGCTTGGACGTGCCCAGAGCTATCTGCTTGTTCTCCTCCTTGTCTGTGGCCTGAACATTCAGCTTGTCCAGCTGCTCTTGCAGCCGCTTCAGCAGCTTCTTTTTCTTCTCCACATTGCTGACGGCAAAGAAGAGCAACACAGACAGAATGTTAGAATGGAAAAGAAGCAGCAGAGGTGAAATACAGAGCAGTTCTTATCTGCTGCTGCCTGGGAGCATGATGTGAAGCCAATGAGCTTCAGCTCAGAGTAGTCTCTACTCTCACCTTAGGGTCCTATACAGCCTGAGCCTAGAAATACTCCAAAATGGCAAAGTGGAAGATGCCATTCAGCCCTAACCTACTTCAAGTACTTTAACCTGATAAGACACTTTTTTTTTTACATCATCATCATCAAATTTGGGCAAGTACAAAAGCTGGCACCTAGCACAGACCATCTCAAATTCAGGCTCCATGAGCAACAGCCATCTCTGATAACATGCTTTGCATCTCAGCAACACAGGGCACGAGCAGAAAACAAGAAACCCCAGAGTACAAAATACAAGCCTTGTTTCTCTCCTCCAAGCTCCTCCTGTCTTTGGGCAGCAAGTCCCATTTGGGCTCTGGGAGGAGGGTAGTTTAAACAGAACCCATGTAATGACTGCTGCAGAGATCAAACAAGCCACAATTCACCACTCAATTGTCCTGCAAAAAAAACCTGCATCAGGACTAGTCTGTCTATCCCCAGGTCCAGCCCCAAGCTAGGCATCCTTTGCACTGTGGCATTTGTAGGATAACTCCAAGCCAGCAGCTTGTGTAGTTGGAGCATTCAGAGATGTGCCCTATCCCAAAGAAATCCCCCTAAAGGAGCTCTTTCCAATACTGCTGTTGCAAGGAACCATCCACAAGACCTCCACCCATCTGCCAGGCACCCATGGGACAGGAGGCACCTTGGTACCCAACAAGGGCACGTCAGTTCCGCTGAGCTGCACGTAGGGTGTCAGACCGCACCATCCCCATCCGCAGGACCTTTGCACAGAGTTATCTCTGCAAAAGAGGATTGTAAGGAAGAGTCACTCACACTTTTGCTTTGGCATCTTTTGTGTCTTTGAACTCATCTTCAGCTTTTTTCATCTCTTGCTGGGCTTCTTCCACCTGTTGCTTCTTGGCATCGATCTGAAGGTAAATACAAAGTCAGCCCATGCTCCTGTCCTCCCCTGAGGGTTCAGCTGCCTCCCTCTTTCCCTTTCCTTTGCCACACCACTCCCCACAATTTCTCATCAGCCCTACTCCAGTGCCAACAACTTGCCCCTGCAGCACCTGCTGGGGCTCAAGCATTTCTTAGCATCTTTCAAAAGTTCCTCATGGTACTGATGCCAGAAACATTTGCAGCTCTTATCTGTTCATCCTGCACAACTGCCCGAGACTGACCATCTCATGACAGTGCTGGAGCCCCCTGCAAAGTCCCAGTAGAGTGTGAACAGAAGCTGAGGACAATTAAAAGTGGTAGCTTGAGGTGTTTTCCACAAGTGTTTCAAAATTCCATGAAGTTTCAGCTGGTCATCCTGCAAACAGCCAGAGACAAAAGCCAATTTCCCTAGTCCTGAGCCAACTGCGTCAAAGCTGTGCCATCACAAAAAGCACCCAGCTTGAAGACACGAAGCAATGAAAAAACACAAAGTCTGTGCTAACTGTGCTTCATCCAGCATTTGAGCTTACCCCATCCCTCTCCACCCCTGCGTGGCTGATGTCTCTGTACTGATTAAAAAAGCTACTATTCCTGGTTTATTCCCTGGCATGCTTGATCTTTTTAGGCATCAGGTTATTCACCCTCTCCCCATTCCCAAAACAGAAAAGGGATCAGAGGTGAGATCAGGTCTGGGGGCTCTCAGTTTGGTCTGTCTCGCCTTGGTCTGGAGGTTTTGCATTGACTTCTCAAAGGTTTTCGGTGTAGACCTCTGATGGTTGCACAGGATGGCCACAGCTCGGTTAGCTCGGTTGTAGGAGAGGAGTTTTCCTGCAACATTGTCTTCAGCTGGAAATAAACGGAAGCATCACTATGTTTCCTTTCTGGAAGCTGGGGAAAGCAGGGAACAGACCAGAACAACAGCAAGTTGTTCACCTTTCCCATCCCTTCTCAAGGGAGAGCAATGGAAACTGGTGAAGGGCGCTTGAGCATCACCAAATCTGATACCGTGCCTCGTATCACTCATGTATCCAAGGCAGGCAAAAATAACGCAACCAACCAGCAATGCAAGGAAGGGGAAAATAGAAATACTCCCATCTTGGCTATCATTTAGTTATATATTCTCACCGAACATGGTTCCCAACCTGCTGCATGCCCCCATAAGTTACATACCACCCTACAACATGGTGCATCACCTGCCAAGAAGGGGCAGTCATTTCTAGGGATCCCAGGGCAATGAATGGACAACACTGAGCCCACTGGCCACACAATGTGGCTGGTGTACCACAAACACTGTTAATAACGCACAGTTAGTGAGTGCCTTGAGCTGCTCCTGCAGGGTGATGGAGGCATTGTAGGTCCTGAACACTTTGGCAGTCAAACCATCCATCAGACTCTGGAGGTGTCTGTTCAAGATAGATGTCTGGGGGAAGGAAAATAGAACTAAGCAGAGGGGAAAGCAAGGAGGACAAGCAGAAGCCAGGACAATAAAACACTTGCTTTTCAGACCATCGTCTGCCTAAGCAACCAAATTAGGCATTAAAAAAGTCTCCTGTAGCTTGCAGATCTACTTGTTGGGTCAGGCCCTCATCTACCAAAAACTGGCACAAATTACACCTAAACCCACAAAGAATTTCTCTGGAAGTCAACAATCTCTGCCCATTTATGTCCATGAGGACACATCTCACATCCAATATCACATCTTGCGTATATCACATCTAATATCTCTGTTCTACAGAGCACATCGGGCTGCAGTTGGGCTGGAAATAGAAGATGCTAAGAGCTATCTGGGGTTTGGAGGAAGCCTTACTTGTGCCAAGAAAGCCTGTCACAGATAAATCCTATATTACCAGAGAGGAGCAGCCTCTTCAGAGCAAAGATGGGCAAGGGGCTTTGTAGGGGATACAGGCAGAGGGGGAGTATGGGTGGCAACACCTCATATCCTACACCGAGGAAGAGCTTTTGCAGGGGAGTAGCTCAGGAAAGAAGGCTGCAGTACAGCTCTTCATCATTCCTGTGCTCTGGAAGCCGCTCATACTTCTGCTGAGCCTGGTGAGGTGTGAAAGCATCAAACCGATGATCTTTACACCTCCAGCAATGCCCCAAGCAACGTGTGCACAGGCAGGTCTCCCCAGGCTAAAAAGAAATAGCCCAAGCCCATGAGTTAGAGGGAAGGATTAGAAAGCCACATCCTTAGCAGGGGTTACTTGTGGGTGCAGGCAGGCAGACAAGCCTGTATTCAGAGAAGCAGAGATGCTACCAGTGTAGAAAGAGGATGGGAAAAAATATCACAGCATCCCAAAAGGATGTTCAAATAGTTACAGTGGTGTCTCTGGAGGGGAAATCACTAAGACCAGGGTAAGGGATGGCACTGATGCAGCACCAAAGCCTGGGAGCCTGCAGGCTGGACAGGGGTGTCACAGGTTAGCTTCTACTCCCTCTGGGCCATCAATGCTGTTTCAAAAGCTTAGATGTGACAACTCACATTGAGTCTGTCAAAGAGGTCATCTGCTGGGTCCTTGTTCTTCATGAACAGCTCCAGGTTCTTGAACACCTAAAGAGGATTAAAGGAAGGCCCTGGTCAGGGACAAGGAGCAAATTGCTCCCAGACATCTCCCTCATCTCCATCTGCCTACTCATCCAGACAGAGTCAGATTCAGACTTGTGTAGTACACATCCTAATGCACCACCAACCTTCTCAACTTCAACAGCTGCCACTGGGACCTCAGAGCCACTGGTGCCACAGGCTGTTTTCACCCCCTGTCTCTGCTATCCCTGGCACTCCTGTTTCCCCGCAAACACAATTAAAAACATCTATCCCATAGACAAAGAAAAAAAAAATATCATAAGGACAGTTCAATTCCTAATGCCCACCAGTCAACTGAGGATGCTCCAGCAGGAGACAGGACTTCTCTCTCATGGTTCACGGGCTAGAACCACCTTGAAAGCCCTATCCCAAAGTTTCTCCCCCTCCTCCAGGCCAGAGTCAGCTTGTGTGTGTCCTTATCACCCAGCACCATTGCATCTCACAGAGGTGTTGCCATCATGGTGTTAAATCACAGGCGGCATCTTTGCAACAGATGCAGATTTGGGACTAACGACCACTGAGTGAACCAAGCCACCAAGCTAACCCTGCACCCAATTGCCATGCCAGCTGCTGCCTCCATTTCTGCCCCACTCACCGGCTTCTCCACTGACACTTTGTTGTAGTAACGGATCGAGTCTTTCCCAAGGAAGTCAAACTCCACCACGTGATCCTGCCCATCCAGCTTGGGGTGCAGCGTTATGTGCTCCACACGCAGGGAGCAGCAGCCAACTGTGTCTGCGGTCTCCCCTTCCTCTTTCTCATTGCCAGCTCGCAGGGCCAGCTGGAAGGAGACAAGTCATCCATCCCAACCCACCACAATTCCCCTTTCCAAGGTTAATGTGGACATGGACACCAGAGGGGGAGAAAAAGAAAAAGCTTTCTCAGGATAATGCCTCACTGAATGGCTGCTGGGACCCTGGCAGAAACCAGGAATTGACTGGCTCCAGCAGAAGATTATTTCACTGCTCTAAGAAACCCTAAAAATATTCCCCCCAGAATAAAGTTTTCCAGCTCTCCAGAGGGACCTTTGCCATCACAGACACACACATGCTGGTAAAGTCCAGGAAGGACAGTACAGCTCCTGCACTGCCACAGAACTGTGTCTTCACACAAGCACCAGCAGATAGGAGGAATCATCGTCCTCCATGGTCATTGCCAGATGCCCCATGAGAAGCAACCCTAGCTAGTAAAACCAGCGGACACCAAAAAAACTAGTGGGGTAGACCAGGTAAGTAAAATCCCAATCTCAACAGGGATGGGGGATCTGGGGGCCAGAGTGGGGCCACAGATACCTTATCAATGAAGTAGAGGGCCACTGCTCTTTGCCGCTTCTTCATCTCCTTGGACTTCCAATCGGCTCGGTACTGAGCACGGATTTTGTGGACAACATCCTTTAAGCGCCGGGCTACCTCATACTTCTGCCAGTCTTTCTCCCCCTGGAAAGAGAGGCCAAGACCCACTGCCCCATCTTTCTTCCACTCCTACCAGTCAGCCTCTGTTGTGGAAACACCTCCAGCATCTAAATACTGCTCAAACACCACTATTTCCTTGAGAAATATCCATGAAGTAGAAAAAGCAGAGTAGAAAAAGATCATCTAGGGTTTCTGTGCCCTCTGCTGGCTGTGCTGGACCTGGCATCCTGGCCAAGCCCAAGCTGCTCATAGTCTGGAGGTCTCTTCCACCAGCCACACAGCAAGTGAGGAGTCAAGCGGTCAAGCACTATATGGCCATGGCCACTGCTACTCGGACTGGACTGACACAAAGCACTTGCTTGGTTGTGCCCAACTTGTACTCAGTTTCCTTATTTGCTTTGAGGACTGGAAATAGCTTTAGAACACCTTTCCCTTCCCAGTGTTCGCTCCCTCCCATGGCACTACAGATGGTGATCCCACATCCCCCTGCCCTCCATTTACTAGCATAAACCATAGAATCATTAAGGTTGGAAAAGACCTCTAGGATCATCAAGTCCAACCGTCAACTCAACACCCCCAGGCCTCCTAAACCATGTCCCCAAGTGCCACATCTACATGTTTTTTCAACACCCCCAGGGATGGTGACTCCACCACCTCTCTGGGCAGCCTGGTCCAGTGCCTGACCACTCTTGCAGTGAAGACATTTTTCCTAACACCCAATCTAAGCCTCCCCTGGTGCAGCCTGAGGCCATTTCCCCTCGTCCTATCACTAGTAACTTGGGAGAAGAGACCAACACCCACCTCACCACAACCTCCTTTCAGGGAGCTCTAGAGAGTGATAAGGTCTCCCTTCAGCCTCCTCTTCTCCAGGATAAAACCCCCCCAACTCCCTCAGCCGATCCCCTTCACACTTGTTCTCCAGACCCTTCCCCAGCTCCATTGCCCTTCTCTGGACACGCTCCAGCACCTCAACGTCCTAAATGAATTCAACTCCATAGACTCTGGTCCCTGTGGACCCTCTCTGCCCCTTGTGGCTTTCAACAGCCTTCCCTGGGCGCTCATGAGCAGCACAGCACAGGGATGGCTCTGCAGTAGCAACCCATCCCCTGGAATAGGCTCCATGGTTAAATATCGTCACCATCCCTCTCCCCTCAGCACCCAATGGCATACCAATTAATTTAGGTTTTGGGGTTGGTTTTTTTTGGCAGCACAAAGTACATTTGTTGACATGCCACATCTCTGCTTTCCCCTGATCTTTCCACCTGGCAAGAAGCCAACAGCCCAACAAGCCACAGCTCTGCCTGAACAGCAGCATCACTCCAACCTTCAGCTTGGAGCTGGGGTTCAGCATGATGTACTTCAAAGTGTTCTGGATGTTTTCTGTCCACGAGGCCAGCCAGGTAACCGTGTTGTCAAAGCGCACCTCCTTCCACTTATGCCCTTCTGGTGGCTCAGGGATCTTGGAGTCCCTGTGGGCAGAGCAGGGTTACAGCCCTCAGACAATGAATGAGAAATGGGAACAGGTCATCAGCTCAACTGCTTCTTCACAGTGAGCCAGGGATGGTCACCACATTGCAGCATTACTTACAGAAAACATACAACCCGCCCAAAATTGCTCCACTACATGATCAGGTTTTTATCCTTTGGATGCTGGGGACAACAGGAGAACTTGCTGAGCTGGTAGGGAGTGTTTTGAATAAAGGCCACAAGGTCTTCATATGGGTGGCTTAAGACCAAGCCAACTCACATAACTTCGAGGGCAAATACTCTTAACCCAATCACTGCTTTTCCTCCCTCCAGTGAGGATTCCAATACTTCCAGTCAGCATGGGAGACCCATAAAATGAGGAGAAAGGGCTTGTTTGGAAGAGGAGCACAGGACAAAGAATACAGAATTGTCCCTTCTTCAGAGAGGCCACAAGAGCACCGCAGTGTTTGCAGCTGATGTTGGGTGAACAGTGCAGGCACCAGTGAGAGATGGTAGGTGCTGAGCAGCTTCAGTGGCCACTATACATCCACAGAGAAATTGAAAGTCAGACCTAACTGCAAAACAGATATTTGGAGGTGACCAGGAGGTGATAGAAGGGCTCCAGTGAGTTCAAGCCTGAGGGTGTGCAAAGCAGTGATTGTAGGAGATAACAAAACCCCACAGGAACTTGGGGCAGAGGAGATGTGCTGTTTACCCCGGTACGAAAAGCAGCTCAGCTTTTGGGAGCTCAGCTCTTCCCGTGACAACTCACTTGCTGCAGTTGATGATAACATCTTCTGGCATGACCCTCTTCTTCAGCATGCCCATTTTGGGGTGGTCACCACGTCCACGGAACAGCCCCGGTGGCTCAGTTTTGAAGTTGCCTATCTTCTCCCGGTGCCCGTCCAGGATGCAGTACCCATACTCCTCCTGGATCTTATCTGCCTCCTCCTTCAGTTTCTGAAACAAGCACCATCCCACCATCACCTCAAAAGATGAAACCAAAACCCCATGACTCATGCCTGCCTATCGCTACCCTCCTTTCCCTGAAGAAAGCAAGGCTGGAAAAGCAGAGCTTAAACAGTTGGAGAAAGAGGTAAGCATGGGTCCAAGTCCACTCCCAACAAATGGCTTATCTCCACCCACTTTGCAAACCCTCACAGTGATGCTGTCCCAGCATGATATGCTGATGGAACAAGCCTGTGTGCCACCAGGCTCTTAGCAAGGTCCACCATCCTCTGGACAGGGCAGAACCCCAAACCATGGTCCAGGGATGACTGGTATCCTGTGAAGCCATGAAGCATGCAGCATCTACCTATAAACTTAATGAAGAGGGGTGTGACGATCCTGGAGACAGAGCTGGTCCAAAGGCCAAAGATGTCCCAGGTCAGGGCATAACACCAGGAAAGGAGACAAGCAGGAGCTAGAATACCCCAAGCTGGTCCCAAAACATCAGCCAGCCCCAGCCTCACCTGCTTCTCCTCTTTGGAGAGTGCTTTCCGTGCCTCACTTTTTTCCACAAAGTACTTGTGGATCTCCCTGAAGTCACACTTGTCCAGGTCCTTGATTATCTTCTGCTCCTTTGAGGTCATCTCCTGAGCAAGAGATGAGAGGGACTTGGTAAAGCCAGGAGGCAAAAGCGACTCCACAGAGCTGCTGCCTATGCCTCTTCTTGACAGAAAAAGGAAACAGGGACTCACATGCCAGTTCTTCAGAAAAGTTAGAAGGAAGCAGCCACCGCAGCTATTCCAGCTACACCCACCCAAGGGCAGATAAAGCTGCCATGGTAGGAGACCAGGCTGCCTCTGGACACCTGAGCCTGCACCCACAGAGAAGCAAAACACAGCCAGGTCTTCCGTGGAGCAACCTCTAACCTCTGCTGTGGATACAAGTGGTCCCCAAGCATGGCTGCAAGCAACTTGCAGGGACTGCAGAAGCAGCATCGAAGGTAATTGGGGGCACGTAAACTCACCCTAGTAGGGGTCTTGCTTTTGTTTGGAGATTGAGCCATGGTGTTGTGGGACCATGAGGTTAATCCTTCAGACGGACACATGCCCCAAACCATTTGTGAAGCTGGTTGCAAGACCAGCACCTGCTTTCTTTGGTAGCATCACTAAAACTCAGAGGGAGCACAAGTGCCCATATGTGAAACCCTCAAGGATGCTGCAGACAGCAAGCCCCAGCCCAAACCCACAAGAAGGAAGAAAATAAAATCATATAATTTAGAATCTTGCAGCTATATGACTGTAAATAAAGAACTAAGCCACCAAAAACCTCATCCCCTCCATCCCACACCGCAGCCTAGGGTCTGCCTGGAGACGACAGGTTTAATGCTAGTGTTTAATGCGGAGGATGGACAGCAAGGAAGCCCTCACAGGGAAGGTACCTTCCTCCAGTCATTGAAGAAGTTGTTTTGGAAGATCTCCTTGGTCGTGTATTCATGATCAAGCATTTTGGCATAGAAGGTGGCAATTTCCTCCGTAGCCAGGCTCAGCTTTAGGGGTTTGCCTAGGAATGGAGAGGACCTTTAGCATCAGTTACAGGGACAGCCCAACCCCACAGCCCCAGCAGTTCTTCCGCAAGTCCCCATGCTCAACACAGTGCCAAAACAGGGACAAGGGGCGAGAGCAGAAACTGGCAAGACTTCAGAACCCCCCGGCACCAGTCACAGCCTCATCTGCAGATCAGTACCCAGAGCACCTGGCACAGCGGGATGTTGCCGCAGCCCATCTGCAATCACACACCTCATTTTCTTTTCCAGGAGAGTAGAAATCCTAATTTATGTTAAGGTCACTGAGGAACAGGGCTTTCAGCAGCCACCGTGCCATGGTGAGTCCCAAACTTCTGGCTCCACAGGACAACACAGAAAGGTTTGTTTTCTGACCATGATTACTTCTAGGACCATGCCGAATAGCCAGGATCCCACTTGGAGAGGTTTCATCTCAAATACTTTCCCATGCTGATGGAACCATCATGGGAAGGTCAAAGCTGAGATTTGTGCAACAGGTACAGATGCAAAAACCTCTCATGGTTGTCCAGTCCAGTAGATCTTGGATCATTTCTTGGAGGTAGCAAAGCCACCATCCTTTCCTGAGCATTTTGGCTAGGGCAATGAAGTCTAGTGAATCCAAGGAACATCTTGGCTTTTTCTAGGAAACCAATATTTTGAAATAGCTTTTCTAAGCAAGCTACAGGAAAAGCACACTGCAGAGCTCCAGGGGGTGGTTCAATCCTACGTGCACCAGACTCTGGGTCTTGGGGTTCCTGACCCTCACCTGAACTGCAGGGCATGGTGGGTCACAGCCTTATAGCAGCCCCACGACAGACTATAGACAACAGCCTAGTCATGGTCCCTTCCTACTTGGGATTGTTGCCTGTCCACAAACACTTCTTCCATCCAGGAATGGTGACAGCTTTTAGCAAACAAGCCAACATCACCCAAGATCCCAAGCCAAAGCCACCACTTTAAGAGGCACACAACACACAGATGGGTCTTCAACAGCTCAGAGGCCACGAAGAAGGTCCAAGCCCTACGCAGGACTACATACCACTGCCAGAGCTCCTCGTCAGAGAACCAAGAAAAGTCTCCAACATCCTCATCGATGTCCCAGCAGTGCCCTCTGGTGACAGTGTTGCCAGACACCTTATTTCCCCAAACTGGCCTTTCCCCCCACCACCCTATTGTAAAAAACCCACAAGGTATAGAAAGCCCCAGTGAGGGGGCTGAGGAGGACCAAGACTCCGTGGGACTGCAGTCCCCTTCCATCTCCAGCATCCCTTGGTCAAGCCCCACAGTTCTTCTTGCCTCCCTTCCCTTGATCTGTCAGGAAACAGTTCAGGGAGGGAGCTGAGAGCAGGGAGGAGAATCATAGAACATCCTGAGTTGGAAGGGACTCACAAGGACCATCGAGTCCAGCTCCTGTCCCTGCACAGGACAACCCCAAATTCACACCATGGCTCTGAGGGCCTTGTCCAAGCGCTTCTTGAACATCGTCAGCCTTGGTGCCCTGACTGCCTCCTTGGGGAGCCTGTTCCAGTGCTCCAACACCCTCTGGGGGAAGAACCTTCTCCTAATATCCAACATAAGCCTCCCCTGGCACATCTCCCTGCCATTCCCTCGGGTCCTAGCGTTGGTCACCAGAGAGAAGAGATCAGCGCCTGCCCCTCCTCCTCCTCCCCTTGGGAGGAAGCTGCAGACCGCCATGAGCTCTGCCCTCAGCCTCCTCCTCTCCAGGCTGAACAAACCAAGTGACTTCAGCCGCTCCTCGTACGGTTTCCGCTCTAAACCCTTCACCAACTTCGTGGCCCTCCTATGGACACTCTCCAGTAGCTTTATATCCTTGATGTCCTGTGGCGCCCAAAACTGCCCACAGCGCTCGAGGTGAGGCCGCCCCAGCGCAGAGCAGAGCGGGACAATCCCCTCCCTCGACCGGCTGCAATGCAGGGCTTAAGAGACAGAAGAAAAGAGCCCAGCAGGCATGGTGGGAAAACAAGGAGGACAGCAGAGACCTGATCTGCCCTGCCAGTCTCAGCCCCTTCACTGATGCACCAAGGTGCTGTAAGGTGATGTGTGGCAGCCCTGGGGACAACATGGGCAGCTGTGACCAATCCAAGAGCTTGGAGCATCTCCAAGAGCTTGGAGCAATCCAGCCAAACCCAGCGATGTCTTAGAAGACAAAGCGACACGGCACTCACTGAGGCCATGGGAGAGGCAAACTGCATCTCTCAAAGGTAGAACCACATTTTCCCAGTTTGCAGTGAAACTGTGCATGAGCTGACTTAAAGCTCAAACTCCAAAGCATCTTAATGGGGGAAAAAAATGTTTCTTCCCCTCCCCATCCATCTTTGGAAGAGGTACACAAAGACTTCAGGCAACAGCATCAATATTTATTGCTTCCCCTTGAGAAACTTAGGGTCCAGCCCTACCACTACATGCCCCACAGCTAGGAAAGGCTGCGAGCAGAGGTGCAAGTCCCAGATCCACACATGGCTGCATTACAACATCCTAAAAGCAGCTGCATGGGAGCTGTCACCCTGCCTGGGGTGCTCCACATGGAGGGGATGCATGAAGCACTCTGCAACTGCCAGGGGCTCATTAGCTCCCCAATAACCCCATAACTCCTACCACGTGCAGAACACTCCAGCTTTAACCCATGGTTCAGGCTTTATTCAATGGGATATTTAGGCCCTTTAATAATTTGTGGTCTGCAATACTTCCCCCTCCATACAAGAGAGGACACTGGCTCTTCAGCTGGGCAGAGGACAACTCCACATGCCCCAGGCCCCATCGCAAGGCAGACATACCGTCATAATAAAACTGTACACCATCAGGCAGCGGCTCGTAGAGGGGAGCAAAGTAGGGTCCTCGGTGTTCCAGTTGTGTCCACTTTACCCCGTCTTCTTTCTTCTCTTCTTCCCACCTGGGACAGATGCACAGGGACTCGTGAGAGCATCCCCACCCTGAGGGCTGAGACCTTCTCCCAAGGTCATACCAGGAAGAGTCTCTGAGCAGCAAGGGTTACCACAAAACCTAGATGAAATCCCATTGTCTCTGCTACTGCCTCAGTTTCCCCATTCTTTCAAACAAGGAAGACTGCAACGCAACCCAGGGAAAGGCATCTTGAGGAAGGGGACATGCACAGTGCAGTGACATGGAGGAACACAGGGGAAGAGCAAAAGGATGGATGGGTCAGCCAAAGCCACAGGGACAGGCACAGAGACCCCTCCTTTGAGCCACAAACGTTGCTCAGTTTGCACCAAAGAGGCTGCAAGGGCTAAAACACTCCCCCATTTCCTCCCCAGACCTCACCGCAGTCTTTTTTTTAAAGCACACTAAAAAGCTCACATGCATATTCCAGAGAAGCTCACACCACACCACGGTCGTGGCTAGGAGACTACTACCCCATACTACTTATACCCATGATCTTAATGCACATATAAATCTTAAAGCACCTCTCCTCCCTGCAGAGCAATCAGGATTTTAAAATCACCACAATTCTTAACTAAGAAATTAGGTTTTTAAAAAATGTAAAGAAAAAAAGAAAAAAATAACAAATACACCCACCCTGAAAAGCAGAGGAATAACATTAAAAAAAGAACGTGGGTCAGGGACACAAGAAGTCTGCCGGAGAAGTTTGCTGATGGCAGTGCATGGGACAGGCAAGAGATCTGTACCCTGTGGCTCAGCCCCAGCCAGGCACCTGCCCATTAACCCCAGAATCTCCAGGAAAATATGGATTGCTGGGAAAACATAGCAAGATTTCAACCCGGAGAAGAAAAACCCCTGTGTTTCTTGCTCAGCAGTGCCCCGGAAGTATTTCTGACCTTTCTCCTCCCCACAGGAAGCGGGGTGGAATAAATCAATCACATCAAAATGTGCATTGTGTCAGGAAAGCATAGGGGAAAAAAAGACATATAAAGAAAAGAATCAAACTAGAGAGAATTTGGCTGAAAGCCTCTCGGAGACAGGCAGCCGTGAGGGCTATTTGCAGGATGCTGCAAGGGCTCTGTCTCTCCTCCCAAACCCATGCAATTCCCCATCCCAGCACAGCATCGTCTGCACTCACCTGCTGCAGCCCCCCGAACCTGGTCGGAGGCAAATGGGTGCGAGCCGGAGGCGCCGGACCCTGCGGCCAAGCAACGAGGTGCCAAGACGCCAGTACATGCCACCGACCACCCACAGAAACAGCGAGGCTGGTGGATGCCCAGGTCGCCCAAAACATCTTGGCCTGGCACCCCGCTACCCACCGGGGCATGGCGACAGTGGTGCCCGAGGCATCGCCATGAGGAGCCACCACTGTGTCCAAGCAGTCCAGATTGTGGCACTCGCCACGTGCCAAGGCAGTGCAGCCTTATGGGAAATGTAGTCCTGCACGTGTTTCGGGGCAAAACTGCTGCGAATTGAGTTGATGCTACGTACTGGCTTCTCGCCTCTGTGCCAGGCTCCAGCTCCGCAACCAAGGCACTACTTAGCAAAAACACCTGCACGGTCCCACTTTTCATGCCACCCCACGCCCCGCAAGAGCTGTCCCAAAGGTCCAGGCACCCATGGGCATCCCTTTCTGGGATAACACCCTAGCAGCTCCCCACAGCCCTGGTTTGTGACAGGCTCCAAAGCATCCAGCCCCCTAAATGCTCCTTCTCTGCCCCAGCTATTGGGGTGCTCTGGGAGAGAGTGACACCAAGTGGCTAAAGCCACTGCTCCCTGCCACCTCGAAAAGGTACAGCGTTCATCAGCACCACTCAAACATCCTTTCCCAATGCTCTCCTGACAAAAATCTTGCCTGGAACATCCAAGAACTGCTGCAAAGAGGGGGGGTGGGGTGGGGCAGAATAAATCCTCTTTATATCCTCTACAATTCCTGCTGTCTTGGAAGTTGTTTTATTACAGGGGGTTGTGCAGATCTCCTTCCACCAGCCATGAGCATCTCCCTTTCCTGGCTAGGCACCAGCAAAGCCAGTTCAGGAGGAAAACTTATTGTATATACTGTTACAAGAATAAAAAAAAATACAAATACTATTGCATATTCAGGACCTCTCATTATCTGTCATCCCCTTCCTCCTGCCAAAAGTGCTAAGTTCAAGGCTTAAGAAAATACAGCAGAACAGTTAAAAATAGTACTAAAAAAGAATTTTCACAATTTTACCCTAAGAAATAACACTAAAACCCCAATTGCATTAGTGTTACACCTGCCCACAGGCCAAAGGCACAAGACACTCACCATTTCCACTTGTTTTCTGCCTCTCCTTTCTTTTCTTCTTCTTTCTCCTCCTTTTTAGCCTTTTTGTTGTTCTTTTCTTCGCTTTCTTCTTCAGATTTCCTTTTCTGGGTTTTCCCTGGGGTCTCCTCCTCTTCCCTCTTCTCTTTGCTCTTCTTTCCCTTCTCTTTCTTTTCCCCCTCTGACCTTTTGTCCTTGATTTTCTTTTTCTCTTTCCCTGGCACATCTCCCTTCCCTGCCTCCTCCTTCACCTCCTGCCTGATCTCTGTGCTCTGGGTCCCTCCCCGTCTTTCATCCCCTTTCTTACCCACCTCCTCTTCCTCCTCCTTTACTCCTTTCCCATCTCCACTTTCCTTTCCCACCCTGTCTCTCTCCTCCAGTTCATCTCCCACTCCTTTCTCTCTTTCCTCCTCATCTGTCTTCTCCAGCTTTTGCTCCTCTTCCAAAATTTTTTCCTTCTTTATTTTCTTCTTCTTCCCCATCTTCTCCTCCCCCTCTGTTTTCACCTTCTTGCGCTTCTCTGCTTTCCCCTTCTGATTTTGCCTCCCATCACCCTGTACCCGGGTGCTGCTGCTCCCTCGCTTGGCTCTGCCCCGTCCCACTGCCTGATTCCTGCCCCCATCAGCACCCTCTTCCTCCTTGACACCCTCCATCTCATCCCCAGGGCTTTCCTCAAATTCACCCTTCTTGCTCCCTCCTTTTCTCAGCAATCCCTTTTCCTGCTGCTTCCTTCGCTCTTGCTTCTTCTCTCTTTCTTTTTTCCTTTTCACGTCTTGGGCACCCCCTTGCTGCGGTGGGACAGTGGTGATTGCCACATCCATCTCCAAAGCCCCAGGCTCTCTGGAAAGGGATGCAGCCCCACCAGCAACACCATCACATGGCTTTGGGACCTGTGGGAAGCAGCCAGAAGGGAAGAAATGTTGAAGCTGGTAAAGGAGAACAATTATCCCAAAGCCCAAGCACATGGAGAAGGTGCTAAGGGATGTGGCCCATGCAGGATTTGGTCCAGGGGGTGACAGTCCCCCCTGGGTTTCCTACCCTAACTTCAGCCTTGGTCACTGAGAGCTGCTGTCCCGCTGCAGGTCCTCCTTTCTGGGGTTTGCACTGTGACCTACGACAAAAGCACAGAGACTTCTCACTGCATTGGTGAGCAGCAGCCTCCACCTCTTACATGCAAAATTAGGGGATCATTCCCAAATGATCCCATGTTGCCCTTTGAGCCTGGCAGCACTCCAGGTGCTGCAACGGATGGAGATATCCCAAAGCAACAGTGACCAGTCCCTGTAGAAACTCCCCCAGGTTGTAGTTGGTGGGATGAGGAAGCTTAAATGAGCAGAACCACAAGGTCTCCAGATCAAATAGGGGAGGCCGCCTCAGGGAAACATCCCCAGGGACACCTCTGCCCAGAGAAGTGGACAGGTTTGCACCAACAGAAAGCAGGACAGAGATGGCATCAGGCTGAGCATCGTGGACCCACTGGAGGAATTGACCTTGTGATGGGACACGTCTCCTGGGACTGTGGGGACAGGCTCTCTCACTCTCCCAAGGAGGCAGCCTGAGCATTGGCACGATGGGGAAGGACACAACCTCATCATCACAACAAGCTGCAGGACCAGGAATGTCCAGATCCGTGACCTCCACCATCAGGAATATGGGTGGGGAACACAGGAATGCTTCCTTGGTCAGCAAAGTGGTCAGGGAGCTCTGTGGAACACGCCGACATTATGAAGTGCCAACCTGCTCCTATAAAATACTTTCTCCCAAGGCTTCTCCAAGCCAGACAGTTGAGAACCTCATCTGTGAGTTGCTCATGTTCCAGAAAAGCAAAGCAAGAGATGAATGACAGATTATTATCCACAGTCTAAACCAAGCCTACATCTTGTAGGTTGAGCCTACATCTCCACAGGGCTGAAGTGATAGTGTCCTCTTGCCCACAGGGAAACTTGGGGCTGTCCCTCCTTGGTCATTGCCACCTCCCAACGGAGTGAGATGCCCACCAGACTGCAGAGCATCACATCCCCAGCTTGTGATCAGCACCACTACAAAAAAAAGTCCCCAACAAACTTATCCAGGCCAGGAGGTCAGGGCAGCAGGTGAAAAGCAACTAGATTCACGCCAGCCCACACCAGGCAAGCTTGAAGCTTAGCTCAGGCCCTTGCATCAGCCCATGGGTCAGACCCACTACCTGCCTTTCCCCCTTCCAGCACACCTCAGCAGGGCCAGTTTGAAAGCATGGCCAGCTGCCCTGATGCCACCCAGGAAGGAGCTGGGAAGCCAGGTTTCTCCTCTCAAGGAGGATGGTGACAACTCTCCTGCATGTCCAGGAGAAGAAAACAGAGCCACAATTTCTGCTTTTAGCCAAAACATCCCATGGCCAATGTTTCTGCAACAGAAAGGGAGATTTTTCACCCTTTTCTAAAAGATTACTTAGGCTGATGCTAAATTACCAGGCTGTGGGACCTCAGAGCAATGCAGGGCTCAGGGAAGCCTTTGAGAGCCTCATTGGGATGGAGGCAGCAAGTTCCCATAAAAACAGGGGCCAGATGCTTTTTCCACACAGCCAGAGCACACATTACACAATCTCCACTAAACTCATTAGGGCAAACGGCCCAGCAAAACACGCTCAGCCCTTCCAATCTCATTAGCAGCTGAGCACCAGCAGATTCATGACTCAGAAGGCAAAGTCTTGCCGCCTTTTGGGATCGGCTCCTTCCCCAGAAGGTCTTATTAGAGGCCTCTCACCGGACATGAAAGCCCCTGCCTCTAAGATGGAGAGAGAATTAGCCTGTTGAGGGACAGCTTTATGAATTCAGCTTCCTATCTCTGCCCAGATCTAGCATGGGGCGAGGAAAAGAAACACCCTTTCCCCTAGGCTTTGCGAGGGTTGCTGTCCCCACCACCTACCTCCATATTTATGTAGGTATGTGCATCTAAGCGATCGCGCCCTGCTGACTCGACCATCTTTGAGGAGGGTTGGATGGGACCAGGAGCCTCCCTCTCCACCCAAATCCCAGGATGAGGCCTCAAATTTCATTTGCGATTTTTTTGGTCAAGCTTTAAGGTCACTGAAGACACCAGGACATGGCCAAGCTGTCCAGTGAAGGCAGCAGCAGCAGGGAGGTCTAGGTGATACAGGAGGAAATACCAGGGCTGTGCAACCCCCTGGCAAGAAAAGAAAGGACAAATTTCCAGTTCTCTGGGCAAAAAGCATTCAGAAAATGGCCAAAACTTACCCTGAAGAGTCTTTCAGCCCCACTGATGGCCCTTCATGGAGGGTTGATTCTGTCTCCTCCTGAAAGATATTAACAGTGTTGATCTGGGAGATGTTAGGTGGCATGGATACTCCGACAGCAGCATCACTCCCAAGCAATCACCCAGCCCCTGCGATGGCAGCCAGCCAGGCCACCCGTGTCCCATGGACATCGCCTTCCCCATCCTCAGCCACCTTGGCTAGAAACCAAAAGCCCAAAATGGCAGGCTCTTCCAATCTTGAGCAGAGCTTTGAGGTTTCATAGGGTTAGGAAATCCCTGTCTTCCAACGGCACTGAAAAGGTATTTTATAGAGCAAATACATGAAAACCATTACCCCTCCTCAACCATCTGCTCATTAGATGCGTTGCTGCTATCGGGGACAGCAGACCAGAACAGCAGAAGGGATGGGAGGGCTCCAAACCAAAGGTGCGTCAAATGACATCTTACGTGCATCCACACCAGCTTTGTCCTTAGAAGATTAAATGACCGTTGTAGCAGATGGCAGGAGGAAAAGAGAGGTGGGGGGCGAAGCCACAGTGTGGGAAGTTCAAGAAGGGTGAACAGAGGACAAGGAAGAGAAGGGCAAGGAGAAAGAAAAAGCAAAACATAGGGAAAATGGGGACAGGACCTAGGAGAAAACGTGCTCAGAGGGGACTCAAACAGAGCCCTAAGAACTGACTTATGGTGCCCACCAGAAAGGTTACCACGCTGTCTGCATGCTTGTTTTCAAAGCTGAAACCAGGCTCTTCTGCTCCTGGCCATGCAAGGCTACGTCTAACTATGCAGCACCCTGAAACCCATCCCAGCTTCACCTGATGTTTGCCAAGCATCGAGGCTCTCGTTATAAATTCTGACTTCCCCAAGTTTCTCTTTCGAAGGCTTTCAAGGGAGGCCAAAACCACACAGGGGTTTTTCTTGAAAGCTGCTGCTGAAAAGCTGCTAGGTTAACTCATTAAGGGGGAAAAAAACCTGAGTTAATTATAGGTTGGTTATGACAATATACACTTTCGTTCCCTGGGAATACGCCTGCTCTCAAATTCACAATCCTTCAGCTGCTGTCAGAAATCAGGTTGGTAAATTCAGGAGCAGACGGCAACAATCATGCAAAAAAAAAAATAAAATCCTGCATGAAAATGCCTGGGATTTGCACCAGGAATACTGGCAACACCAGGACACCAACCACAGGCACCCTTGGGGCGTTTCAAGGCTGCAGCTCTGATCACGTCCATTTGCTGACATTTCAGACACTGTTTGCAAGAGGGATGGAGACTCACCATGGGGAAGGGAAAAAGCACCTCTGCTGGTTTACACACCAAGAGGACGAGTGCAATATGTTAACATGGGCAAAGCAAAACGTACAGGGAATCAGCCAGGAGCTGTGCTCTCCAGCACCAACCCAAGAAGATCAAAAGCCTCAGAAAGGGATGCTGTCAGGATGAAGCCAATCCCAACCTCATACTTGGGAAGTGATGGAGTCACCTGTGTCCTGGTGCTCCCCGTTAGTGCCAGCCTGCGCTTTTGGTCCAACATCAAAAATTGATTGATTCAACCCCAATGCCACATGCATCTGAGCTTCAGGCAATTTACTCTTTAGTTTAATTCAAGATGCTCAAGGGATTCTGTTTAGGGGCTTGCACACAACCACAAGTCGTAGGACACCATCCTCACAGGTCCCTTGTGAGCAAACCACGAGTGCTCCTTAATCCTTTGGAGGAAAGACCACCACATACCAACCCAGATGCAGCTCCCTCCTCTGCTTGGATCCCATCCCGCAGGCTCGAGCTGAGACCTTTCCCTTCTTCAGCCTCTTGCTTTAGAGAGCTTCTTGGCCAAAAAGAAGACAGAGAAGAAACACAAGATTTCTCCTGGTTAAAAAAAACCTTTTTGATACTCAAAGCAGCCCGAGGAGAGCAGAGTTGGACACGGCGCTCCTGTGCATGACTCTGGGGTGAACCCAGATGGGGAATCCTTGCATGGGGAGGGGTAAAGCCCCACTGATGCTATCTCCTCCCTGTCTGACACCATCAGCCCCCCATCCATCCGAGGAATTACCTGCTGATGATATTTTCCTGCAGCGGTTTCTTCTTGACCTCGGGCAATTTCTTCTGCCCTTTTACCGCAGGGGGCTGCACGTCAGGACAAGAGCAGAATAAGAGAGAAGGAAGATCATGGAGCGGGTCCAATGCCCACAAAACATTGGGGACAGTCACAGAGGTCCCCCCAATGCCTGGGCATGGAGAGGGCTGGCTGGTACCTGCATCGTGCATGATGCTTCCTCCAGCTCCTTCTTCAGAGCCTTTCCCCTGGGTGCCTTCAGCACCTCCTGCCCCTTTCCGGACTCAGTCTTTTGCTTCCTGGGGACAAAAGCAAATTCATCCCACTGAGGCCAAGCAGGCAACACCTGCAGCAAACCCTTTGGTGGTGAAAATAAGCCATGGCATGGTGCCACACTACCTAACCCTTACATTCAACAGCACCAGAAAAGGGCTCCCAAAAGGAAATTTGGAAGGATTTCACTGCTGACCATTTTAAGGCTGAGCTGCCCAACAGAGCCAGCTGCAGCAAACGTGATAACATAATGCTAGAGGCCCCCCAAAATCCCCTGCCCCATGGCACCTACTTGCTGCTGGCCCCACCAGCCCTTGAGACCCCCATGGCTCCGTCATCCACCAGCTCTTCAAGACAGGCAGCGTCCCTGAGGATGGCCACTGCAACGAGATGGAGACAGCATGTGGCCAGTAGCACCGCAGTTTTGCTTTCAGGGGAAACCCCAATAGATGCTCACTCCACAGTTCAATCCTAAGGTTCGCAGATACCTGCGGAGTTAAGCTCAGCTTTAACAAGGATCTGAGTAGAGCATCACATGGAAGACACTTGAGCTCATCTGGGGGTGGTAAAAACAAAACTGCTGCTAAAATAAAAGGAGAGCCCCCCCCCCCAAATAACACAGGAATTCACAGGTCTATATAGGCAGATGGGGATCGCATGCTGCGTTGGATTTGCAGCCTCAGAGCAGTCCAAGGAGTACAGCACAGATTATCCAGGTTCTAATTACACCCAGAAAGCCACCACAATGGAAAATAATAAAACACAACAAAAAGGCAAAAGCAAAATTGAGATATTGGACACCCCCCCACACCAAAGCAGGCAGCTGGGCTGCCACGACCCAGCTATCACCTCTCCTCTCCCTCTCACGGCTGGAGCAGACAGATCCCCCCAAATCACTGCTCCCCCTGGAAACTCAAGGCCTCAGAGAATACAAGAAATAAAGATCAATTCAAACAACACCCAGGTGGTCCCCATTTGCAAACAGCCTTCGCTGCCGAGGAGAAAAAGGGGACTTTTCAAGGAGAAGACAAGCTACAAAGCACCATGAGACATCCTGCAAACTTTCCAAAGAGTGAAAAACACATTGAAAACCTCCATATTTTACCAGCCTTTCCCAAGCCATGAGCACTTACAGCTGCCAGTGGGACCACACTCACTCAAGCAGAGGGTGACATGCTCTGTCAAAACCACCCAGACTGGAGAAGACTTCACCCCTTGCCCAGCTGCCTCCCTAAGGGCAATACCCCTCTACAGGCAGGGTATTTAAAGACTCTCTTAGCCCTGATTGGAGGCTCCCAGCCCAAGATGTACCCTGGGAAATGAAGTTTTAGCCCAGAAAGCTGAATTTGAGGAGAACCTTTAGCCAACATCTCCTTAGCAAGGAGACCTGCTAGGGGGGGAAATATTTTGCACTGCTCAGGTTGAGAATTGGGCTAAACATACTGCATTAAAAACAGCTTAGGGAAATGTACCTTCCAGGAGAATTCCCCTCTCTAATTATATGATTAAATTAGTCCCAAAATCCAGCCTTTTTCAGGTGTCCCTAACCTATCAGAACCCTATAATTGGATCTGGAGAGGTCTCTGAGCCCAAGCACTGGGCACAGAGGCCAAATCCCACAGGGTGCTGTAAACTACTGCTTATATTCCCTCATCCTGAAGCACTCACCCATCCCATTCCTCTCCAGACTTATTCATGCAGGTGAGTTTATTGCTTTCACCTGGCCACCTCGCCATCAAGCACCTTGATGCATCTGAGCCTCCAAACGATCTCAACCATCCTCAACCCAATGCAATCAGCGCTGCTGGGAAGGGGTTGGTGCAAAGGGGCCACGGGGGCTTTACACAGCATGAAGAAACACGAGCTTTCCCCAAAAATGTTGGGTTTGGGGGCAAAAAAAGGCATTGCCCCACACCGAGATCCCCAGCTGGGAAGAGTAGCGGGGCCATGCGTTCCCCTGGGAAGGTGCTGCCCAGTTCGAGGCCGCGAGCGGAAACCCCCAGAGGCAGGGCTGGCTCCGGGGAAAGCCTCTTTGATCCCCGTTGCGCCACCGCCACCCGGGGAAAAGGCATCCAAGCCATCTTTCTTGCTGGATGAGTAAAAGTTGTCAAGGGATGGGAGCCAGCCCCAGGGCAGGGAGCAGGAGAGGACGACATCATGTCGGGGCTTGTTCGCTCTCAGCCGCCTTCTGCCAAGCCAGGGACCAGCGTATATTTGAGTTTCTTCTATTTTCACCCTGGGTCCTGTATAGATTTATTCAGCGCTGATGCTTGGTGAAGGGTTTTTCTCAAGTTCTCCGTACCAGATGGGATGTCCATGATGGGAAACAACGGGATTTGCAGGGTGGGTGAACTGGTCGAAACCTGTCCCCACATAAACCAGCTCTGGTTTGCCTCTACATCCTGCCCAAGCACAACCTGGGCTAAACCTCTTAATAATAAAATAAGTTTTATATATTTATATGTATTTTCCCCTTTGCGGATGCTCTTTGCAGTGGGGGAGATGGGAGCAGGAGGGCTCCATCCAGGGCTCTGCACTGGGGAAACATGGACCACAAAGTGGGTTGGGCTCATCCTTTGGGAAACCCAGATTGCAAACGGGGTCCCTGCGTGGTTTGGTGACACTGTGGATTAAATAGTAACTTTGCTTTTCTATTCCAGCAGCTCCTTTTGGATTGGGAATTCCAGGAGAGAGAGAAAAGCCCTTCCTAACATACTCCCTTCCCTGGGATCTCATGCAGTGCTCGAAGCCCCGACAAGGAAAAATTGGCTGGGAAAGGTGGAAATGTTTTAATGTATTCAGGCAGTTATAAAATAAATTCATGCAATATAAAAGGTTTAATGTATGCCAGGCTAATTTTTTTCCCCCTCGTTAAACAGCTGAATCTGCACGGTGTTCCCTGGGCCCTATTGACATGAATAGGTTTCATCATGCACAAGCGCGGTCTCATTAACTTTGTTAGAGAAACGAAGCCAGGTCCCAGTAAAGACTAAGGGAGCTTTTCGTGGCGGCACACACCGGTGACAACCCTGCTCAGCATCCCCATGCTGGGCGCTGCACATGTTGGGGTCCCACGTGTGTCTTGGGAATTGGATTTTTCCAACCTCTGGTCACTTTTCCCTAAAGTTTTGCAAGCTTTGATGCTGTTGCTTGTCCCGGCTCTTATTTTATGAGCGTCCTTGAAAGTAAAACCCTGCTACGGCTTACGAGGCAGCTTAGAGTGAGGAAAGCGGGGCAGGATTTTCCTGTATCTGGCAGGAAAGAATAAGAAAACGGGTTTGCTTTTATTTTTTTATTTACATTTGTATTATTTTTTATATTATTTTGCATTTTGTACAGAGCTGTACGGAAGCAGCGTTTAACGGCTACAGCAGGGCACGGGCACGGCAGTCCCGGGTGTTGCAGAATTGTTCTGTGCGAGCTGCGGTGTCACCATCCAGATGTTAGATTTTTTGCGGGGGGGAGGAGTAAATGGTGTGGCCGAAGGGGTCACAGAGAGGGGCGCGCCTGGGGCACAGCACTGGGGCAGGAGGCAGCTGGAGCTGGCTGAGTTGGGGGGTGCGCGATGGGTGCTGCCTTACTGCACC